>JAYRBT010000038.1:75111-141154 GCA_036023395.1 Myiotriccus ornatus
CCCTGACCAGGAATCGAACCCGGGCCTCGGCGGTGACAGCGCCGCGTCCTTAACCACTAGACCACCAGGGGCTCCCAACAGGGACACTAAAGAAACAATTAAGTCCTTTTTACACACGGACTTAGAACTCTATACAAACTACAGACACACAGAGATCCATATACTCTGTTTAAATAACCTACTCACCAAATAACTATTTAGTTTCTGGTAAGCTCCAGTGGTTACTGAGTGCCATCCCATTTCTGTCTTTCATTTTGACCTCTTCAAAGGGATATTAGTTGATACATAAATTTTTCAAGGAAGGGATGGCATCAGTTCCCAAATATGAAATATGATTTTGGGTTCAGGCTTCTTTCAGGCCACTTCTTTTGGAATCCACTGGCTGCAACCATTAGCTGATATCCACTGAACTAGGTGATTAAAACACTAAGTTTCTCTTTTTTCAGCTGGGACAGGATCTTTAAAAAATGCAGCATTTCAATTATTGTGACTGCAATAATTTCTCACCAGAAATAGACACTGTCATTCTGAAAAAGGATTATAAGCAAGGAGTTAATAGATACTTATTGTTCTGCTTCGTACTGTCCTTTGTTCAAATGAACATATATTGTCAAAGCCTCACTTCGTATAAGATGGCATTCCAACATGGAGCAAATGAGCACTGTTTCAGTTGTCTGATATCGTTGTGGTCTCTGTTAATGCAGAAAATATTTCCTGTGTTCTGAAACGGAAAAATACCTCTCCTCTTCAAAAGAGGAATTTTAAAATACGTTAGCCACTCTGGACCTTCTCTGTTTGCTTAGGTTACTTACAGTACAGAGAAGAAACCGGAAGATAATGTTTAACCACAACCTGTGTTATATGAATAAAGTTGAAGAAACTTATTCACACACCAAAAAAAAGAACCTTGCTTTTAATAACTGTTGTAGTGAAGTTTTATAAAACACTGTCACCCATTTTGCCTGGAATAATTAAGACAACACCTCGGCATTTTTCAGTTGTTACATAAAGTGAAAAAAAATGGAGTTTGTTCGTTACGTGCAGTCTTGGTATTTCACTAGAACACAGAAAATCATGCACTTTTGATCATCAGAAGAATCAAACGACAGTGTATTTACTCACAGTTTCAAGCCTCATTGTGCAGTACTTCATGCTTTCCAATGCTCCAATTCTGCTTCCACCGAAATGAGAGACCTCACAGCCTTGCATGTTCCCCATCTGCTTCCTCTACAATTGTACTAGTGCTTTTGACTGTCTGTGGGAAACCCCGTGACTCTGTTAACTTCCGGTACAGCAAATCAGCTTGCTTTCTGTTTCTGTCATTTTCTCCGAATAAACAACTTTGACTTGGAGATTTCTCTGATCAGGATTCAAACATTTCCCATTAGATCAACTGTAACCTAATGTGTTTCATCTTAAATAGCCCCTTGTTTTTCTCAGAGGAGCTTTTGGTAAGCTTAGTCCTGCTAGGATTCTCTCTTTAGACTTATAATGACAAAAATCAACGCAAAATTGTGTGCACAGTTATGAGACCAGAAAATAAAACTTTGCATTTAATCACATAAAAAATAATCTACCACAGCAGGAGTTTGAAATAGTAGATGGATATAATTTGAGTCAATACCTGCTTGGCCGGTGGACCTGTATTAATAGCCAACATAAACACTAACTTAAATGAAGGTGCAGACTGGGTGAGGAGACATGCAAAAGAATACAATAATTTATTTTGGGGTGGGGGGCAAGCTGGATTTGTCTGCTTTATTAGCTATTTAGAGAGAAAAACCTCTCAATTTCTCTTATTAGGACTCCAGGGGAAGAAACTGGTGGGGAAGCAGCCTCAGCTACCAGGACACACTCTCTTGGTACTGTGGCAAGGAGAGCAGGACTGCCCATGGCCATGGCCATGGCCAACCACCCTTCCCTCCGGCCCAGAACCCAAGACCACCCAACAAGTCTGTGGGGTGAGACAGGTTTGAGGCCAAGCCGAGAAGCTGATCCTCAGGGTCCCCATGGGATAATGCAAGACCGCAACTGAGACAGCCTGCTGTCAGGGCCTGGACCCCAGGGTCTATGGGGCCTGAGCCTTAAAGGGCAGAGCTCAGGCCCAGGGCTGAGCTTAAATGGGCTCCTGGGCCCATGGAGTGGGTGTCAGATGGGCTAGTCAGGGCCATTAGGGCAATACAGGGCTCTGACAGAATGCTTTAAAAAGGTATTTTTCGTCAGAGATGCAAAACCTCAACATATATGCTTATAAAATAAGCCAGTTACTTAAAAAAAGAATATAAAAAACCCCACCAATACTAAAAAAACCCAAAAAATTATTAGAAAAAGTCTTTCACCTTTAGGACTTCATATTTACTTTCATAAACCTGTGCCAGAGCTGCATCAATTTGCCCTGGGCACCACTGCATATGGATTTTCCGGAGGGCTTGTGTTCATGCCTGGAGTCCTCCTTTTCTAAAGCAACTCTGTCACCTCATAGATGGAGGTTACTCCAAACTTCTGTACTCACCTTTGACTTCCAGTTTCTTCATTGAAATTTCCATTCTAAGAGGGCTCTTCTCCTGGCCCCTACTGTGATATCAGGAGTTTACTAAGCTGAAGGAAGAGCAGGAGTCAGCAAGAGGTGTCTCAGTCTGATTCTCTGTGACTCAGTATTAATAACAAGGAAAAAACCAAGTCACTGCCAATCGGACTTTGTACCAATATGTACCTCATTCCTGGCACAGCTTTCCTTGGTGGCTACATTAATCGTTCATTAACTAGAGAGAGGGGAATGTTGGGCCACATTAAAAAACATCCTGAAGTAGACTGACAAGTTTCCAGTGTTTCTGTGGAAACAGAAAGTTCACTGAGAATTTCTGTTTGTTCTGCCTAGTAAAAGGTGAAAGATAAACAATGAAGTTCAGAGCCAGGTATGAAGGAGACCAAAGGGTTCACTTAAAACCATAAAGAATTACTTGGCCCATTTACCTTAAAGCATAGGCAAGAAAATTAGTTCATGAGAAAGATTTACAAAATAATAACTGAAAAATAAAAACATCAACCCCCTCTCCCCTGCAACTGTAAGGCCCTTTCTTCTCCTGTTCCCCCTTTTCTCAGTTCAAAAATTCAGCAAAATTAGAAAAGTTTTAAAATCAAACATAATCATCACTTGATGATCTTGGAGACCTATACCCATGTGTGCATGCCAAAGTTGGGCAGTTCAGCATAAGCCCAAGAGTGTTTAAACGTGTCTATGTGTGTTCCACATCACCCTTCGCTTTCCATAAATATATACAGTGAAAAAGAAGAAGCTTGTGAAAACTCACCTTCAGGATCCAAAGATCAAGTCTCCCCAGCAATTACAAATGCACCCTGTTGGAGGCTGGTAGGTGAAATAAAAACTATTCCCTCCCCCTCTCCCTTTTGTTGAAAGAATAAAAACAATTGCACTGCTAAACAATGCAGACAGGACTAGTTGGATTTCCAAGTATGCTGTACTTGAAAGCAGCAAAGAACACCTTGTAATCTAAACCAAAGTGTTGTTCTGTGGTTTTTTTTGAAACCTTCACCTTTCTGCACCAGCTAGTTGCCCCTTTCCTTGCTTTCCATTTTTTGTCTCTTTGCTCTGCGAGAGAGTATGACATTATGTTCAACAAGTCATATATTCATGTCAGACAGGCTCAGTTTTGTAGTTTTGTATTATTACAAGAAATGGTAACCACTTGTTACAAATATCTTTCAGCATTTCCAGGGCTCTAGCAGTGATCCTTTGTCTTCAAGAATTATTTTATTAAGACAGTGGTGTCAATTAACAAATTATACATAAAATAACTTATCTAGATGGTTGGTTGCTACTTTTATTCTGCAGAATTTCATAGATTTTTCTCTATATGGATGCGAGAAGAAATGTATTTGTTTTCTGACCTTGCTTGTTTGCTCTATATTCAATTACATCATATTTGCAAACCCAAAGCATGGATTGTCTTAAGCAAAGTAAACAGTTAGAACACACCCTAACCCCAACTCAACCCCCACTCCAGTCTATTCTTCCTTGAAGCTGAAAAGGTGATTTCTGGCAGAAAGAACATGGCTACAGATGAAGTCCAGAAATATAAAGGATACTTCCTCCAATTCATTATTATCTGCACTTCCTAAGCACAACTGTGTTTTAGTTGACGCAAAATGGGTGTTTTCATCCTTCCTAATGTGCTTATCTGACTTGCTCTTACCTCTGAAGTCTATTGAGACGTGAACTTTGACTTTTTTTTTTCTTCACAGTCCCTCCCCTCCCCCCAAGGAAAGGTCTGGTATATTCTCCAAATTTGATAAACAAATCTTCAGAGTAATAGGTCACAGCTATGGAAATACCATTATCTATTTCAGAAGAGAAATTAATGCAATTTACCAGTGCCATTCCTTGCTTACCCAAGCAGAGCCTGGCATCTAACGTAGGAACAAAGTTCTTTGATATTTCCTTTTGGTTTTTCTCTCCCAGGTTACAAGACAAGAGGCTTGGATATAATGACCGTTCAATGAGCCCTTCAGTACTCATCTTTGGGTGTCATATGACAAAAGTATGTTACCTTATAGTGAAATACTGCAATGCAGAAAGTAGTCCTCTCTCCCCCCTGCAATTTGACGTCATAACAATGTCAGTCTTGGATATTGTGACTGTTGGTTTTCCTTTCTAACTTTTTTCCTTTCTTTCCTCTGTGTATTTTCTATCCTGTTACCTATGGGAAGGAGAATAATTCCAATCAATTTTCCCACTTTAACTGATGCTATTAGCAAAAAGAACCATTTGGTAAATACAAGAGACACTTATTGATGCTTGATAAAATATTTACAATTAAACACGGGACATGACCTGGAGGAAAACTGCCTAGATCGAAGAAGCAATAAAAAAAGTCTTTAAACACTCTTCCTGTTTCTGGGGGATAACAGGAAAAGGAGTCCATTTTAGGGAAAGGATATATGCTTTCTTTTTCAGCTGTAAAAGTAGCGATTTTATATTAGTCTATTTTGCTCTCATCTTCACATTAGGTAACATTTAATTTGTCCTCAGGCAAATGAAATTATGTTTCTGCAGAAATTAAAGCACCTTCATTGCCAGTCATATTATGGAGCTTATTTACTTTGAATATGGAATAATAAAATTATGGAATGGTTTGAGTTGGATCACATAGTCCAAGTCGCCTACCCTGGGCAGGGACACCTTCCACTAGATCAGGTTGCTCATAGCCCCATCCAACCTGATCTTGAACACTTCGAGGGGTAGGGCAGTCACCATCTCTCTGGCCAACCAACTTAGTGTTTCACTATCCTCATCACAAAAAGTTTCTTCCTTAGATCTAGTCTGAATCAACCTTCTAGATTTAAACCATTATCCCTTCTCTTATCACTAAAGGCCCTACTAAAAAGTCTGTCCCCATCTTTCTTATAAGCCCCCTGTAAGTACTGAAAAGCGACAATAAAGTCTCCTTGGTGCCTTCTCTTCTCCAGGCTAAACAATTCCAACTGTCTCAGCCTTTCCTTACAGCAGAGGGGCTCCAGCCCTAGGATCATTTTTGTGCCTCTTCTCTGGACCTGCTGCAGCAGGTCCACATCTTTCCTATAGCAAGGACTCCAGAGCTGGAGGCAGCACTGTGGGTGGGGGTCTCACCTGAGTAGGGCAGAGAGGCAGAATCCTCCCCTCACCTGCTGCCCACTCTGTGGGATCAGCCCAGCACAGGGGGAGTTTCTGGGTGCCAGCACATGTGGCTGGGGCATGTCGAGCCTCTTACCCACCAGCACCCCTAAGTCCTCCCCAGGGTTGCTCTCAGTCTGTTCATCAGAAATATGTTAGCCTCAGCCACTGCTTGAGCTTGTCCAGGTCCCTCTGGATGGCCCCATCCCTCAGATGTGTCACTGCATCCTCAGCTTGATGTGATCTGCAAACTTGCTGAGTTTAATTTTAAGTGCCAAGAAACTTAGGTTTGTCTCTGCTTCTTTGGACTTTCTAAATCCCACTTGAAAAACCTGAAAATTTGGAGGGTTTTTCCTTTTTATCTCAGAAATTTTAATTCTGTTGTATTTATACTATTAAATGCCTACACTAAAACCTGTTCAACTGTATTACCATCCATTCACAAATAAATCATGATTGCTGCCTTTGAGCTAAAATGTGCCTTCTGTACCTCTACTATCCTTTTTCTGAATATTTTATTGTTAACAGCATACATACTCTGCACATTTTTAAACTTACAACCAAATCCAACTGCTGTTGAAGTAAACAAACTTTTTTTACATTAAAGTATTTAATTAATGAACCAATCATTATCAATGTAACAAACTGAAAAACACAGCAACTTGATACAAGACTGAGGTAACAAAATACTTTGTCAAAAACCTAGATTCCAATGCCAAGGTTCTTATGGGTAGACAGTTCACAAGAATTATAGAAAGAATCCTTTACACAAATGGCATGCAGTGAACTGCTGGAAAATACAGCCAGAAATAGTGCAACAGTTTTCACACAAAACAAACCAAAATGTTGAAATTGGTTTACATTATAATGTGACAAGTAAGTCTCAATTTGAAAACCAGTTTCTTTGCCTCGTTTTAGTGCTATTTGGAAAAACATGCATTTTGGCACTGAATTACATAAAAACTGCACGTTTAATAAATAATATTACCTACAGTTTTTATATCTTCACAATTCTGAAAATAGTAATTATGACATAATGTTTACTTTTACATAAGTATTGCAGTTATTCTCTCTTTGATGGAGGAAAACTTGTATGGTTTGTGGTATTTTTTGTGCAAATGCTATAATAATCAGTCCTGACAGTCAGTATAGTGTATCTCAATAGCAGCTTTCAATTAATCATAAAGTACCATATAACAGCAAATGGTGCCAAATGACACCATAAAACCTCTAATCAGTAGCTGCAGACTTTTTCATCCTTAAAAAGTAATTTTAAGTGGTTTAAGATGGTTTAGTAGTATTCTTACACTGCCATGAATCTGAATGTTACAACACGGTGCAGCAATTTCACAACTGTGCTATACTGAAAATATTAACCTGACTATTGTGTAAAACTATTATTTGCTAAGTTCATCTTTCTTCTGTATTCAAATGACAGTCGTGTGTGGGAATTCAAGGTACTTTTGACATATTTCCAAATTCCAAGGTTCTGAGTACAATCTGAGTTTGACTCCTGAGTAGGACTGAAGGGTTTAATTTTTCCACAGTTTCATCTTCTGACAGTGACAAATGAGTGAGTATAAGAATCACTGCTAAATACTGCCTTTCGTTCATGCCACACTGTTTGGTGGCCCATCATACTTTGAGCCAAAGCTGCTTCCTTTCTAGCTGGGAATCTGTTGTACAGGCAAGTAAAAATGGACACTTCTGTAAGTTCCCCAGCAAGCTCCGTGGTTTGTAATTTTGAGTAAAAGTGTATTTTAAAGGCTAGAATGCTCTTATCTCTTGTACATACAGTAACATATGTAACACTTCAGAAACCCTTAAATTCTAAAAGCCATTAAATTCTAAGCATGTACAGGCTCATTCTATTGCTACCGTATCAATCAGCAGTTACTGTTCCTTCCAAGGAGGCTTGTTAAACATAACTGAAAATCGTTACAACATTAGTTTATTTCAATTGCAATATGCTGGAAAAAAAATCTCACAAGCCCTCATTATGTTCACTTCCACATTAGAAATGAATAGGTATTTACATGCTTCTAATGTATGTACACTTTATGCTAATAAGTGTCCCATTTTAAATGTAGCTTATATTGAAGACAGAGCAGGTCATTCCCTTTTAAGGGGAAAGGGCTACTAGTAATTTAAAAAAACCCTCTTGACTTGAACAGTTCTGTTTTGGTTCATGTGTCATCATTTTGGTCGCTGTTCTGCACTGTTCAAATGCTATGAATACTAACAGCACACAGAACACATGGTCATAGGTGGCACAGTCATTAAAAAGGCAGGGCACGTGAGTAATCTCATTGATAATTAATCAAAAAAGTCCAAAGGTGCAGAATAATTCAGGCCATATCATATTCTTAGCCTGAAGTCATTTACTGGTGACAGGATATTACCACATTCAAAAGCTTCTACACCATCTCCAATGGCATTTGATGCTCTGCCCCCACAGATACCTAGTTCAAAGTTGTCTTAACTTAGCAAAAAAAGAGAAAAAATGACATAAACATATTTTGTCCTATCACTCTTTTCACACATCTCCTGAGCTATCAAATAATTTTTGTCCACTTTACATACACTTTCACATGTCCCAGGATCTAAATGCTGTTGTCATCAGCAACTGGTTTTCTTGAAAAGCTGGTATGTATTAGGTTTTCAGGATTGTAACAGGAACTCTTGGAAGAACAAAGATTTACTTTTTACCTACATTTAACAGTACAGGTATTGTAGTTGTTATTTTTAGAGAAGTTTCAAAACAAAAATTTAGAAAATCATGCAAGTACACAGAATACATCCTGCTAGTGCCAGGGAGCTTGTTCTGTTCACTTAAACTGACTTGCGTGTTGTTCCTGGTTTGTAAGCTACAGGCTTGGCTTGCCAATTTCTCCTCTATGCAATCTTAAAACTCAGAAGAGGTTTTCTGGTGATCGATGAAGTCTGAATATTGATGCATTACAGCAAAAGAATTTCAAACAGAAAAAGTGATGAACTTACCATACCAACAGAGATAGACTCTGAGTGCAGGAGTGCGAGGGCACAGCAGGGACACAGTGATGTCGGGACAGTTCTTTCAGAGAAGGCTGAGGTGTATTCTTTTATTTTTTTTGTTCTCTGAACACTGGTGGGGAGGCTTCTTTGTATTTACTCTATTGTTAGACAGTCTTCCCTAGCTTTCACTGCCATCGTGATTTCATAATAGCAGTACCATCTGCCAGTAGTAATGTCCTAAAGCTGCAACTGGAATTGAGTGGAGCCAAGTCATCCATAGAAAGATAGAGCAGGACCAATGATATGGAATTATTCTGAGGACCCTGGACCATGTGATACATAACATCTGGTTACCTGCCTCCCTACCAAGGTATTTAGGATGAACAACACTCAGAATGAATTAAAAAAAGACAAACTTGTAAGCAACTACGCCTCTAGTAAGAGAACGGAAGACAAACCTTAACACAATGCAAATTTAAACAGACTTAAATCCATTGTTAGGGCATTTCTGAGTAAAATAACTGAATGAAAAGAAATCCAACTGTCCTATGCCAAAATACATTTTTCCCAAATAGCTCAAATGTGAACAGCAGAATTGTCCAGAGATTTGATACAAAATTTGAGGCAGCCACTTTGCCAAGAAACTCAGTGCACTTAGATTATAAAAATGTTGTTCCACAATTTTCTATTCTAATTGACACTTTGCAGCAAGTTAACACTGTCAATCATTCTGTGCATTAGAAAGAACTGAAACCCAACATGGGCCAAATAATCTTCAGTCACACAAAGCAGCTTAATGATAAAAAGAACCATTTAAAAAAGAATAGGCAGAAGATACAATGCTCAGTTTGTGGTCAACTATCAGTTCATGCAGTCTCTGACCACAAATAGTTGAGGGCTCTAGAATCCTGCATGAGTCAGGATTAATCTTCTGTCCACCTAACTTGTCTGCTTTCACTCAGTGCATGGTCCTAGGGACAACATTCACTTTCTGCTTTTAAAAGCTGTGCCAGAATCAAGTTACATAGGAAAGTGCTGAAATATTTGTGGCTGGCTCATGTCAGGAAAACCATCTTCCTCTTCCTCCTCAGAGAACAATAACCTGTTTCTTCAGTTTGGCACTTGAAGTCGCGCCAGGTAGGAGAGCAAATTATTCAAATGACATTAGATTAGCAGGTACCTGGAAGAGAATGTAAATTACTCACAGAATCATTAAGTTTGGGAAAGACCGCTAAGATCATCAAGTCTATCCTAGAATAGTCGCTTCCACTGTTCGTGGGAAAGCCCCTTCTGAAGAAGAGGTGTTACCCTGCTTGAAGCAATTGAGAGCAGAAGTTTTATGCTGTTAAGGAAACCAAACCTACAGCAAGACCTGCGCAAATCCTGATTTGGTGGGAATTCTGTAATTTTAAATAATTATGTCTGTCCCCACAGAACTGTGTGTGCAGAGAGATTGAAAAGAGGTAGTTTCTCTAGTAAGGATTTTCTGTAAAACATGAAAAAGTGGGTAGAAATAAGTTTCACAACCTTACCTGAGGCTTGTTGCTTTTGCACGCGTCATCCAAATGCTTATGCCATAATATTGCATGAAACCTTGAGCCAGTCTGGAACTTGTAAACATTGCCTACAAAAATAAGAAAATCAAAGGCTCTAAATTTGCAGATATGTAGTTTCATGGGATTCTGATTTCTGTGCAGAAGCCAAAGTTCTGAAGTAAACTGTTACATTAATTTGCACCTCAAATGCTGAAACATGATGTTGTTTGCATAACAGAGCCCATGTGAGGCATGTTATCCAACAATCTTTGTGTGCAGCAAGTATGAGAACCATATAAGGCCTCACAGGCAGAAAGGCCAAATTATAGCCACAGAAAATACCACTGAGGTCACATCTAATTTAACCCTGGCTTTCTTCTCATTAAGACTTCTTATGAAGTTTTTCTCATTTCTAAACTTAGCTTTCTTCAATGTCCTCATGCAAATTGTTTCCTGCAATCAAATATTTTGTGCATTTCAGTCAACACCCAAAAGATGCACTTCATACAGTAGATGCAAATCCATATTCAGCACCAAAGCTGAAAACATGAAAAGTGAAAGAACTCTCAAAAATCTGCAAGCAACTCCTCAAAGTGCAATATAGCTCCAGGGGGCTACGTTGTCTTTTGAAGTTTTTCAAGTTTAATCACGGAAAAAAGAGTTATGGCACTTAAAAATTAATTATTAAAAAGTATTTAATAATTATTTAAAAGGCTTATTTTGGTAAATGGTTTGATATTTTAATTGGTCTTAATGTAAATCAAGATTTGATATGGACTGATTTTAAGGAAGCTGTTCAGAAACCTGGAGATGAGGGTATGTGGACACATGGACATGCTGCAATCTCTCACTGGTTGGGGAATTTCTGCAAAACTTACAGTAACTGTCAAGATAAAGTGAAACCTCTGTAGGCACTCTGTAGCACCACAGCATATTGTAGAAATATATTCAATTTAATCTGTACCCTCCCTTGAAAATTCTATATTGGAAATCTCCAATCGTTTACATAAGTGCAACTACAAGTTCTGTAACCTACAAACTCATTAAGAGACACTAATCTACTTCCTGTCACAGAAATTAAAGCAGGCAATGTCCATCTTGCAAATCTACCTTTGTCAGGGTTATTTAGCTGGAAAATATCAGGATGCTCTGGGTCGTCAGGCAGTGCCACCATCCAGCCCACAATGGAGACCTTTTTCCCAGGTGTAGATTTATACTGGAAGAGACAGACAAGTCAATCACAGTTGAGACTGTAGCAGGGATTAACTTTTGACTGTAAAAGTTGTGCAAACATATGCCTTAGCTTGGAACAGAAAGTACACTTCCAACACCCTTCCAGATCTGCTTATGCATATACCAATTCTGGGGTTTAGAATAAATTTAAAGCTTACATGTTTTCTTTCAGTGCCTCTTAAAGATTTTGCTCCAAAGTACAGAAGAGTTGATCCTGAAAGCATAACCCAGTATCTAGTCCACGAGGAGAGCTGAATCAGAAAGGAAAAAAAATGAGGAAATACTCTGCATATCTCTAGCATCTCAAAAATCGATTCACAAGCAAGTCCAGATGCTACAAAAGGTAATTTCAGAAGCAAGGAACGGAGAGTTAGGTAAAGACTGTCTTCTGGTGTAAATCAGCCCAGCTACCTACATTTGGATGGCTGGCTGTGAATACAATCCATCTTAGTTGGGTATCTCATAAAAGCATCAGTACTGATTGTTTCAGAGCAAAATAGTGTGTTGCCTTCTAATGGACAGATTTCAGACTTTTGATCAATAAAATTTATTGAGATGACAACTCTGAAACAATCTTTAGATCTTCTAGCTCTGAACAGTAGGGTTGCATGTCAAACATACCAATCAACTCTAGAGAAAACAAAAAAATTACCAAATGCACAGGACTAGAACCTTGTGAAACCTGTGAATTTAAGTACGAACTGCCATGACTTTTGTGCTATGGGTAGATGCCCTGCAGCCTTTCCATTTCAATGCAATACCACAGAAGTACCACAGTATATTGTAGAAATATGTTCAATTGCATTTGTACTCTTCTTTGAAAATTCTGCATTGAAGATCTCCCTCTTCAGTCTTTTATGAGACTGCCACTGTAAGTTCTGTAACCTACAAACTCATTAACAGAGATGACCTTATTTCCTGTCACAGAAATATAATGCAGACAAAGTAGACAATGTCCATCCTGCAACATCTACCTTTTTCAGGGTTATTTAGCTAGAAAATATCAAGATGCTCTGGGTCGTCAGGCAGTGCCACAAGATTTATTTTTGCCCTCATAACAATGCCTGATGGTTACACAACTGCTTACCCCTGCCCTACTCTTACAGCCAGAGATGTGACTTGCCAATGCAGGGAGAAGTAAAACTGCTGCAGATCAAATGACACACAAAGGCTATAATCTTGTTATAACCTGGTTATAACTTTGATCAGAGAATTACATTACAACTGATAAAAACATTGGTTTGCATCTTATCAAGCTGCAGGTTTAATTTAATCCTGAAAATTAAACCAGCCACTATGAATTAGAATCATAGGAAAAATTATAATTAGAATCACTTACAGTGGGTTTCTTGCCTTCTTTGAGAAGTGTTTTTCTTCTTAATGGCCCTTCCATGGTAATGACTCCTGTGGAACCACCTGCTGTGCAACTGCAGGTGCCTGTTGGGCTAGAAAGACAAAACATTGCTCTGTGTATTTGAGCAAATAAGGACAAGAAGTAAGCAATATAATTTAGCTCGAAATATATCTGTCCTGCACTGCATTACATATATTATATCATCTGACACTTGACACTAGAATATCTTCCTAACCTAGCTATCAAATAGGAACCAGGATTTTTGCAAAATAGCAAATCAACAAAAGGTTCTACTCCGGGGGCTTAGATATGAAAAAAACAGAATAAGTACTGAAGCCCAAAGTCAAAGGGAAAACAGGCAATTTTTTTTTTTTAATTATTCCGGTAAATTACAGAAATTATCTGGATTTCTGAAAAATTACAGCTTAAAATTTTGGCAATAGGAGAGCCCATAAATGTAATTTTAAATTAAATTAAACTACCTTGGCCAACTGGAAAAGAGTTGAGAAAGCTACATATAAAAATGCCAAATAATATACTGTACAGCGATTAATTTTTTTTTTTCTTTTCCAGGATGAACACAGACCTCCCCACATACAACAGTGAGAAGGAGCTACAACTGAAAGAGCCCAAGCACAGGCAAAGTCAGAAATGCAAACAGTCATTAATAATGTCTCAACTAAACAGTCACTGGTATGTGATGATCTGTTAGAATTATCTGTGCTAACCTCTCTTCGCTGCCATGCAATCACAAGACTTCTGTTCTCATGTGGACCGATGAGGTTTATTAGAGCCAACTAAATCCTGTCTAATAATGAATACAAGGAAAAGGACACGTGTATGATCTACCTTTCACCTGTGAAAGAAAACTATTCTGTCCCCAAATGAGTATGAGCACATGCTGGTGCAGATGACATACATAACCACCCCTAGACAAGCACAGCCCTTCCAGCTGGCAAGGTCATCTTCCTCCATTGCACAGACCCACCCGCTCTGTGCTAATGCGCATTCTGGCCCATTCTGTATTTTGGATGGAGGCGGTAGAAGATCCCAGAAATGGAAGAATGAACACAAGCATTAGAATAGCCTGATGGAGTACAAACATAAGAAATGTGTTTTAGAGAATAATTCTTCTTTGTGGATTTATTAGGCTTTTCACATTTTTATCTCCTTACATTTATATTTCTAGCTGGTGTGCGTTTTTGAAACAAATCTACCATGGTCATGCCAAGAGAGTATTTTTGAGAAGCAGGTATAATAGCTTAAATATCATTCCAAAATGTATTCTTTTACTAATTTATAATGTATGCTTTTTTATTCCTGTCTAACTTCTAACTTGCGCTGCTATCAGACGTTACTGCCTCAGGTAATGCAGGTGTAATTACACTTACACATTATATCAATATTTCTACAATGGCTGAAGTAAACTAATTTATACAAAATAAAATTTGACTGGATTTAAACTCCAACTAAATCACAGTGTTTGCAGAATACTGTTTCAGAGCCCTATTTCCTTTACTGTTCATACGTAGACCTTTATTTGCCAGTGCCACAGATACCAAGTCCAGGTCTGGTATGGATGCAAACAATGATTTTTATCCTTCAAACTACCTACAATTTTCCATGTCACCCGTCTTTGGTCTGTAAACAGATTACCTGCTCCTGAAAAGTCCATGTCTTAATGATTAGCAACACTGGGAGTGCCTGCTACATATGCCATTGCAGATGTTACCTCTCTTACTCAGAGTCCAAGGTAAACCTCTTTACTGTACAAAATCAACACTTCGTACTATATACCTCTGACACAAACAGATGCTATGGGTAGCTCTCCTGCAAATCGGGAAATAGACCGTGAGAAAGGTCAAAAAAGTATCCTTCTAACATCATTACTTGTCACAGGAGGCAGAGGTGGCCTTCATGACAAACCTGCTTCTGTAATGTCATAAAACCCTAAATAAAGACTAGTTTTCTGCAAAATGGAATCCAGAGATATTGAGTTAAATCAATAGCTAAACTGAATTTCATCTGAATGAGTCATATACCTGCTTTAGCATTAACAGGAATTTTTACAAGCAGGAAGGGGAGACTCCCATGAGGTGTTACAGTCATACGAGGATACCTGGACACAATACACATTATGCTACTAGGAGCGCACAGAGACCCAAATGGAAGTTTAGCACCATACACTGAGCAAGGCAGAACCTGAACTGTACCTGTAGACACAGCTTCGACTTCTAGGAGAATTCCGGATTGGTACCTTCCAGTTAGGCCCCAGCGTGGCATATAAACGACCCCTGTTTGTGAATGCAAATATCTGATGAGGAAAATTCTATGTCTGAGACTTCAACAATTAGGGTTTGGTAAACACGACAGAGATAGCTTCCAATCTTTTCAGGTCCATGGGAAGAAAAACACAAAACCTTTACAGTGCTTTATTTTAAAAAGCTTGCCATTGTTTTCCTAACTATAATAATTTGATAAAAATAACTATTGATTTAGGGCTTACCTATGTCAGGGACCATTTGTGAATTTCTTAGCTAAGTCTGTAGAGTGCTCAGTGAGTGTACATGAAGACTAACTCACCTTTCAAGCCCTGATGGCAGCTCCTCACTAAATTCTGAGCTTTCACTGCTATCTAGAAAGAGAGTAGTACAGAGAAGGAGTAAGAAAACCACCCATGGGAAAATACAAAGCCAATGTATATGGATCACCAGAATACTCTTTATATAGTACCATGGACATTGCTTACTCAAGTCATGTTTCGAAGTTGAAGTGTTTAGAGTTCATGGTAAAATCTTTAGCTGGATATGACAATTGTATGCTGCTGCTAGGAGTCATGACAAATAAACATGATGACATTCATAGTAACAGTTCCTGTTTCTCCTCCAATCCTATGACCAATTTGTCCCTCCTTTCCTGGCACAGCTATTTAGCTCACAGTTTTAATTTGCCCAGGACTGATTTTCTAATGCTCAGTTTTTGCACAGGGAGCTGTGCCAGTATTTTCAGAAGAGCAAAGATCATCTCAGTGTCTAACTCTTGGTCAAGTAATGTTCTATCTTTCACAGTCTATTTCCTATTCTAGAAATAACCTGAGTCACTTAAAAAGTGGCTTTCTCATGCTTAGAACAGGTTCTTCATCACTGTTGATATTATATTAATTGTTTTATTAATTATAGTATCATAAAACATGCATTTTACGTTTCTTCTGAAGTCTCAGAGAGCACAGCTAAACTACTCTCCCATCTTCTAAAACATATAGTTAAAGATTTTTTTGTGAAAAGGCAGGTTTCAATATATAAATCCTGCTTTTTCCCAGGTGAAGTCTGACAAACACTTTGTGTCACAAACCAAGCATCTATAAAACCAATCTTCCTTCATGTCACTTTCACCAAAAACATCAGTGGGCAACTGAGGAAAGCTGGGGTAACGTCGACAGGTTGCTGGGCAGCAGTTCTGATCTACCTTCTTCCACGAAAGCAACCGGTCTTTGCATGGTTGCTAATGACCTTCCTAATTCCCTACTTTTGGGTATCTCTGTGAGTCTTCAGTGCCCTGGGACAGGGTAGGGGTGCCAGTACCTCTGGAGAGGCCGTTGGCAAGGTGCACGCTGGGCATGTGGCCGCGTGCGGGGCTGTGACACTCCAGGACACTGTCATCCAGCAGGTGCCGTGGCCGCTCTGTCGGGAAGGTGGCGCTTTTGCTCTCCACAACGCTCAGCTGACACATCATACTGGAACAGGGAGGAAAAGAAGAACATGAAACCTCTTATGTCATCCAACAGCCACCCTTGGCTCACTCAGCCTCTGCCTCAGCAGCAGGATATTAACAAGCAGGCAATTAAACGGTACCATTTACTGTACAGACGCTCCTTGACTACCAATACAAGTTTCAGATTTTACTGCTCTTTGTCAACAACAATTATTAAATTTCTGCAGCTGGGAAGTTTTAAGTTTTTTGACTTCTCTCTGTACAAAACCTGAACACTCTTGGTGGCAGCAAAAGTAGAAAAAGGAGAATCCAGCTAAGCCACCGCTTGGTGGTCTTTCACTAAGCTGAAGTAACACACCATCGCTCCATGACCTCGGACAACTCACATGAACTTCTCTTCCCCTAACCCGTTAATTGTGAAATTTGGTAGATGCTGAAACCTTAATTGTGGAGTAGGTGGTCTCACTTAGTTAGGCAAATGGTAGAGAAAAATGCTTCTAATCTAATCTATATTACCCAGGTAAGACAGTGCAAAAGGTCACAACTTTCCTAAATAAGGTGTACCAAGCTAGTAAGCTTCCTTAGATGTATTAGCAAGATGTTTAAAAAACAAAAGAAAACAAATATCAGTTATGAACACCAGGAATCCACAGACCAAAGTGGATATGCAGCTTTCAAGTACTGCCAATGCCTGGCACCAGAAGAGAATAACAAAAAAAAGTCAGCAAAAATAACAAAGTGTCAACAGAAAACCTAGAGAATACACAGTAAAGCCTGAAGCACTCCTGCAATACAAGAAATGGAAAGGACAAATACCACCTGTTCTGCTGCTATCTTTAACATTTGTGATGCATTAAACTGCCCAAGCTGAGATAGCTGGGAGTACATACTTGTTCCCCAAACTGTGACTCTTCCGGTGCCTTGGCACAGGAGGCGTAGGGAAACTTGCTGCTACTGAGGCATCAGGACACGTGGGTCTCCTGCTGAATTTCACAATTGCTGACATGTCGGATGGACCTAAAAGACAGAGATTATTTAACACTGAACTGGTGCAAACCCCAAAAATTTTGTGGGCTAGTGTGTTTAAAATGAATTGTTACAGATAATCCAAAGGCACCGCTTCTGAAGCACTGTGTCTTGCACATCAGGGTTACATTATCCATTTTTGTTATAAATTCATCTCTATACTCTTGAACTTTCTGAAAGTAGTTTTTTACAGTTTTGCTCATACTTTTAACAATGAACTACAAAAAATCTTGGCATCCTTACAACAGCTGGATGTGCCATAGTGTAATATGCAGAACCATGAAGTCAGTTTGTACTTCAGGTGTGAGCAGGAACGTTCACACGTTTTGAATTTTGTTCACAACTTCATGTTGTGAATAAACTCTAAACAAGCCACCCATACTGACTCATAGCTTGAGCATGTAAGAGAAAGCAGAGACTTTTCATGTATCTAATGGCCAGACAGATGCATTACTTCTCAGTTATCGACAAGCCCTAGAGATGCCTCACTGCAATCATTCTTACACTCATTTTACAGATTTTATGAGGCCTCACAGAAAACATGGACAAACTGTTCTTGTTCCAGTTCCTTGATGCTGTTCGCAAAAGGCTGGCAGCAAACTTTGCAACACAGAGGAGAACAACACAACCTATCAACATCCTCAGTAAATGCAACGCTATTCTTAGCTTGAGATTTCACTTTTAAACACAGTTATGACATTGGTGCTTGTGATGGAAGTGGTCATGAAAATGGCTGCCTGTCCCATATCTTTCTCCTTGGTACAGCCCAGCTAGCAGCAGAACAGACTTTCTTCTACATTACAAGAATCACTTCTAGGAGGCTCCAGCAACTTCAGCCTAGTCAGCTTCTGACCTCTAACCACAGCCCTTTAAGAGGCTGACACAGACAGAAACTCTGTGATGTGAAAAAACACATGCAATTATCCTCAGAATCTTTACAGAAGTGTCTGACCGCAAGTAAGTGATAAACTGGAATAGAAGAAGAAAAAAATAAACAAACTCTCAACATCAGAGGGCATGGTTTGACAACAGGATGCGAAGGTACACCTTCAACAGAAATGGCTCTGAGAGAGTGGTCACTGACTGGATGAGGCTTCCCAGAGAAGTGCACCAAACCTGTTCAGAGTACAAGGTGCACCTGGACAACACTCTTAGTGATATAATTTAGTTTTATGTAGCCCTGCAAGGAGCAGGAAGTTGGACTCAGTGATTCTTATGGGTCCCCTCCAACTTGAGATATTCCATGTTTCTATCTGTTATATACACTACTCCATTTCTCCCCAAGAACAGAATTTATTTAAGAATTTCTTCTGCCTTGAACTGAGGATTCATGAGACACTAGATGAAACAGGAGAACCAGTAGTGAGTTTTTCCCAGTAACAGGCAAAAAATAATACAAATAAACACCAGATGCTTTACTGTCCATACTCACTGTATCGAGTTGTATAAAATATAAAAATTAATTGCAAATTACTTGTATTTTTATTTCCCCATAGCCTAACTACGATCATAACTACGAAGAATTGCAAAGGTTTTTCCCTAACAGTATGGGGAAAAACTTAATCCACACAGTGTTATGCACATTTGAGCAAACTGTTCATGGTTCTGTTTAATTAATAATGAAGGGAGACTCAGGACAAACAAAAATAGGAAACTGCTTCTAGCAATAGAGGAGGAACAAGCTCATTAGAGGAAACTTCAGTAATATCACTCACTGGGTCATCAATTTAGCAGGAGAACAAAAAGGCAAAACAGTTTTTAATCCTGTTTTCTTATTCCTATATACCAAGTTATATAGGACTTCATTTTTGCCTGCCTGTCTTTGCTACATCACACGCACGTGAAAAATGACACCAAGTAGCATCAGTCACTGGCACATGCAGCTTCAGAGAAAGTCTTATGCTAAATGGCCACATGACCACGTTAAAAAATGCACTTTCAATCAGATCCAGAGATTCAACCAGAGACACACACCTGGGAGACTGGAAAGGGACAAGTACAATGTTCTGCTGTATTTTCAACTACAACTTTCATGCATTTGGGCCCTAATATGATATTGGAAGCATCTTCCCTAAAACCAATAAAGTTCATCTTCCCCTTCTGCCATGGAGGCTAAGCACAAGTTAGAATAGGAAAAGTATGAATCTGAGCAAGACTATGTAACGCCTAGTTTAGTGTAAAAAGTGTATGGATTCATATTTCATTGCTAGGTCTGAAAATCTTATCTGCTGCATTAATGGCAAGAATATATATTTCACCAAAGTCTTTCACCGCAAGTTTTCATTAAATTTTTCAAATTTATGCAGAGACAAAACAAATGCATTCAGAAGTTTCAGAAATGATTACAAGCTCTTTAGTTTGAAAACCTCCAGTCTTTCTGATGGACTAGGTTCCCAAAGAGGAGTTTGCTGTACATACCTTGTTTGTAGTGCCTTTCCATCAGATACTTTTCAATTTGTGAACAGTAAAATACTTAAAACTACTGAGGAGTTTATTACCTGCTAAGAAGCTTAAAATATATCGGAACTGAGACCCAGTATGAAGATAGTGGCAGCTGAAAAAGAATTTCCCTGAAAATTATGAGCATTTTACAGTAAGAGTTCAATCTGAAAGTCAGCATAAACAGTGGCTACTCCGAAGCTTGTCCCTTAAAATAGCTGCAAGATTTGTTCATTTTTATATTGCTTCCTGCTGTGTCCTTCAGGTCTTTCTGGTGCCAGTTCTAAATCCCAATTTACATTAAGTTCTTTAAGTGTATGACATTAAGTTCTTCTAAGTTCACTGAGTGCTACTGAAGCATTATGTTTAACAAACTGCTGAAACTATATCCTCTGAAAGAGTAGCAATCTTAAGGCACAGCCCTAAATGAATACCAGTACAGTGCAGTGCTTTTTCACACAGACCCGGTGCCACACGTAAAAATAACTTACATTTTGTAATACATAATAGTTTAAAGGTTTAAGTTTCTCACTGTGGAGAGTCACAGAGTTGAAAGCAGTAAGACCCCTTGATTACTTTGATTCTAAAACATCGACATTGACACAAAGCCTGAGACTGCACCAAAACTACTTTATCTAGAGAAAGACAGCAAAATAATAAGTCCAGTGCTTACACAATCAAGCCATTACAAAATCAAAGTAAGCCAGATTTGACTTGAGGTAGGTTCTAATCTTACCGCTATTATAACCTAAAAGAATTAAGACATCAAGCAAGAAAAGAACAGTTTGAGAGGTTTCACTCTACACTCCCCTTTTTTTTTTTTTTCAGATTAGACACCCCACTTAGGGAGCATGGAGTGAAGTTTGCAGTAATATGAATGCAACACGAAAATATTTAAAGTTTGATCATTATAACTTGATTTAAGAAAGAGCTTTTATTACCTGTATAGCTTCAGAACAGAAGAGGTTTGTTAAAAAAACACAATTACTTAAAAATCAAGTAGTATGTCTAAAACGACGGCATATCCCAGATTGAAAATAGTACTAGAAAATAAAACTTCAGTTCACGTAAAAATACTGCCTAGCTTAAGGTGAAATGTGTCAAGGGTGACAGAATTTGTGGAAATAGGTAGAAGAGCCTTACAGCCTGACTTCCTTACCATTACACATGGCAACCAAAATTGCTTGCATCAGTCCTGGGAAAGGAGGAAACGGGCCTGGGTTGACCAACTACTGGAACAGGCTGCCCAGAGAAGGTGTGGAGTCTCCCACACTGGAGATATTCAAGAACCATCTGGACACAACCCTGTGCCATGTGCCCTAGGATGACCCTTCCAGAGCAGGAAGGTTGGACCAGATAACCCACTGTGGTCCCTTCCAACCCAACCCATTCTGTGATTCTGTGACTTACTCTAATTCATACTCGATGTAATTCTGCATCTTCTCATCTCCAAGGCAAGAGAAGGAAACATGTACAGTTTGGCTCTGTTAACCCTTGCTATGATAAAAAGAATCTGAACTTAAAAACCTTTACAAAGTCTTTGCATCTGCTTTGCTGCCAAATATTTATGAACAAGAATGGTGAATTTTAGAGCTCTGTCAGGAAGGACCTGTGCCGCTGGGCACTCTTAGGGCAGCAAGTGTGGGGTACAGAGAGTGTCAGCATGAACTAAGGGGTAGAGAGGATATGACCCCATTTCTGTAAAGGGGTAAGAGACAAAGAGAGCCTGTGCCAAGAAGGATGCCAAAGAGGATAAGTGGTGAGATAATGATGAAAACTGCACCAAGGGATGTTTATGGACATACCAGACTGCTGAGCAATTAGCTGGGGAAGCTATGCCCAATACTGCTGATAATAAAATTCAAATATTTAAATTCATTTGAGATGGAGTTATTTTGCCCCTTTCTTCCAATAAGTGAAGTCATCTGCTACTGCTAACTCTCCTCTTTACTCTCCTGGCTCCACTCCTAGTGCATACTGTTACCATGATTGCTATTCTGTTATTTTGCCTTTCATGGAGACAAAGCACTCTTAGTAGGATTTTCCAGTCAGCTGGCATGAACAAGGGTTAGTTTGGTTTTCATTATTTCTCAGCATCATTTTCAAGATTATGCTGACATGCACAAAAAAAAATTATAAAAATATTAAAACATTATTAAAAATTTGTTTGTGTTAGGGAACGTGAGACAACTTCATCAGAGTGAACTGAGTGCTCCTTCTGAGATCTGTGGCAAGAACATTTGGAAAAGTTTACACATATCCCAAAGGATCTCACTGTTTTTTCCTTTGCATAATTTTTCCATGAATAATCCTTCAAATGTTATAAACGAACATTACTTTTGCAATCCTTCAGTAAAACATGTGAACATTTACAGTCTCCAGAGGTTTTTAAAAAAGCAGCAGAGTGAGGGAGTTACAGTTCACCATTTTCTCCACTAAAAAGCTATCAATAAACCAGTACTAGACATACAAACAGAAAACTGAAAATGAGCTGCATATTGTATGATGAAGAACTGAGGGATTTTTCAAGAAGGTAAAACAGTCTCAACTATTCACTATTTTCTGCTGAGCAACTAAGAAATAAAACTACGTACCAGCTCTGTTTCTAAAACTTAATAAAGACATTCCAAGTCACAGACTCTCTAGTTAAATCTTTGCTGTAAATTTTCACTGTTCTGTTTCCATTGTAACCAAAGTCAGTGGGTGATAATTAAAACTTTCAAAGAGAAAGACCCACTTACAAAACACACAGTAAAGAACCTAAGAAGAATTTCGTGCACAGAATCAAAAATGACACAAAAACCCTAAATCTAGAATGATGGCTATTGTAAAAGAACAGTTTTAATTTTCAGAGTATTGCTTTACAATTCAGTGAAAGCCTACTACTGCATAGAATGTGTAAGAGAAATGTGTAATTGTTTGCTATGGCTGCTTCTCAGACAAGAGCAAACTAAGAACAAGAATCTGAGTCCTTAGCTGCACCTCTCTGTGCTCCCCCAAGCTCCCCAAAAGCTCTCACACACACACATCCTTCTGACTGTGGACCTGAGTCTAATTCCTTCAAATGCTTCCTGGGTATAAGTGATACTTTTGATTTCAGGTGTCACTAATTGTCAGCATTTGTGTTACTTACTGTGCACCCGTGCAAAACTCAGACTTGCACTTCAGCAAAAATGTTGACTTTTTTGCAGTTGGATCTGCAGGGCAGTGTATGGGCTTGGCTGACATCCAGATTGGCAGTGAAGACATACCCATTGTGAGTGGATAGCTGCAGGGAAACTGTGAAGTTTGGGTTCAACCAAATACATTAACCAATTCATAAAAAAACCCCAAACTTTTTACAGAAACTATTTCAGGGGACTGATGTGAAAAAAGAGTCAAAACCAAAAAAGCCAAAAACAACTAAACCCCCCAAAACAGCATAGAAAAGCCCCTCATCCTCTGGTTGTTTTGTATGTTCTTAGCATTCCTTCAGCTTGGTAGTTGAAATAAGCATCCATGAACTCAGACATTAGACTTTTTGATAAAGGAAGTCACAGAAAGTAATAGAAAGTGATTAAGTTAAAAACTGAGCATGATCATTCTCTCCTTGGAAACTTTATATTTGTTTTGATAGAATATTCTTCTACAATTTTTGTGGAGCTTTTGGTATATTAAGAAAAAACCCAAGTACACTAATTCTGGCTGGATTTAGTGGTTGATAACATGTGAATCCCACAGATTTGTCTAGTATTAATTTGTTTCAAAAATACTCCAATGACTTGTAAAAATTTGTCTGGAAAGTATCACAGAGGAAGAGATTGGAAATGAAAGAGCAGAGCTTCCTGGACAGTCTGTAAATTTATGTAAAGAAAACTTAGTTCTTCCATTTCTACTTTAAGTCCTGTGTAAGAAAAGCAGACACTGTGTACATGAAGCAATCACCAAGAACTTGCACAAAGATTAAACAATCCTCATTTCCACTGAATGATTGGCTGCAAATGCACTTAGCAAAACTATTTATTAGTTGCCAAAGCAACCAGTAAAACAAATGGAAAACTAAATGTCAAACTCAGTGTTTACATGGAAAACGATGGGATGGGGGGTTTTATTCTAAAATTCTGGGACTACTGTAGAGGTATCACTACTGTAGTAAACCTACTTCAGAGAGTTACAAATGTGCAAACATCCCAGTCTTTCTTCCTTCTGTTTCTACATTTTTAACTCCTACTTATCAACATACACTACATTCAATAAATTTACCTCTTCTAATTAATTAAAATACATATTAAAAGTTGTTTATGAGCGAGCTCTTAAGGGCTGAATGGACGCAGCACAATAGGCTGAATTTTACCCCAATAACAAAGAAGAGAATATACCTGTTTCAGATTAATTACTCCATATTCCTGGCAGGATGGTAACATAAAACCTCTGGTCTAATTATTCTCCTCCCAAGAATTACACCAAGACCTACTTGGGGAACAAAAAAGAAAAAGAAGGGAGGGGGTGAGGGTCCATCCCTGACTACTGCATAACAAAACCCCCAAAACAAAGGCTACCCACAGCAGAGGCCTGGCTGTTGCTAACTTCAATGCCAACTCTAATGCTAGATGCTACTTTAATGAAGGGGTTTGTTAATAATCACAGAATCGTTAAGATCGTTCTCTGATTCAGTATTAGATATAATATTCTGGATATGATAATTATTTTAATACTATTTTAACTTTTTATATTGTTCTTCAAGACAGGATAAACATGGTATATTTCAGAGAGAGAGTATCCACTTTCTAAATTTCGATTAGCGCTGGGCCCTGACCTTTTCAAAGCAACATGGTAATACAGAAAATACATAAAGTTTTCTCTCCTGAGCTACACTTCGTGTGCGAATTCTGAGCAACTTCAGATGCTTAGAAGACTAACTTATTTACCATATATTGCATTAAATCTTCTTTTGTTCTGGGAAAATGTATTGAATTATACCTTCCAAAACAACCTAACTGCCGTACCATAAATGCCAAGCACCTTCCAGCCAACACTGCAGGAACACAGATGTCTTTTACAGTTAATTCAACTGGAAACTGTGAACAGTTAGCATACTATAAGCTCTCCAGCTACATTCTCTCTCTCAAACCACAGCAAGGCAGAACGAATAGACTTAAGTTGCTGCCAAGGAAGCTGTGTGAATCACACAGTTCCTGAAAGCATTCAACTAAACTGCTTAAAGCTCCTTTTTAAACGCTACTTGCAAGAGACAAGAATCTCTGCAGCGTTTTGGAAGACATGAAATCTTCCTGTGAAAGCACTATTCACAATTATATATGCACTTGGTAATTAAATGAGACCCTCTTAGCCACTAATATACAAAACATAGCTTGTTGTGAGACAGTCACTTTAATCAGATGCCTACCTCCTGTTCAAATTTACTGGAAAACCAATTGGCACACAAAGTGGAAAATGGACACATGGTTTTTCTCCAGTACTTTCCAGAAATACTGTAGGATTTAACTGTTTTTATTGAGCCTAAGACTCATAAAGATACTTTAAGGGGAAAAAAAGAAACCCACAATGTCCCCTGGATAGGGTAAACTATTAATATTCTTTCAAAAGAGAGAAAATTTGGTAGAAGATAAAGTCACGGTGCTGGCAAATAAAATCCATTTCCATCATGAACACAAACAATTATACTTTAGGACATGAACATGACACTATTTCCTGCACTTAAGTCCATTATGGACTTTGGAATTATTAACAATGATACCGCGGTTTTTTTCCGTCTCTGGAAACACACATTGACCTGTGTGAGGATGCAGCAGGTCACAGGCAGAACTTGACTAGACTAACTGCTATTAGGAACATATTAACTTTCTGACTGCTGAGAGAATTGAACTGATGACTGTCCTTATGGGCCAAGAACCTTTATTTTACCTTAAAATTACTATAACCAGACTCACATGACCTAAACTACTGACTGGAACATTAAACTACTGCCCAAAGTACTTTGAGATCATCATTACAGCTTGCTGACTGAAAGGATTTACTTATGACACACAACATTTGAAGTGGAATTAATCTCAAAGTATAATTTGAAACCAAATAAAATTGACTGAAATACCTTAAAATGTGCTATTTTTAATTCTCCACAGTCAAATATATCATTACTGATGTTTGAGTATTTTAGCTCAGAATTATTTAAGACTACCATATAGCTATATTTCTATTTATTAATGCCATGGAATAAACAGTAAATTATTGCCTTCATGCGTACTTAAATTTCAATATAAATTAATGCTAACTTACTTAACTAGCCTCCTCCAGAAATAAATCTGTTTTTTCAATAAAATACACCGGATTCCCTTTAGTAGCATTTTTGCAACCACATAGGTGCAGGTCACTGAAAAATTCCTGTAGGTATTACAAAATGCTGATGGCATTCATTGTCTAACTGGCAGTAAGTGAAAACTCTCTAGCTGAGCAAGAGATACAGCAGTCCACAAGTTGGTCAAGCTTTCGAAGGAAATATTAAGAGAAAAATGGAGCAATAGGAATGAGTCACCACTTGGTTTCTAGTCATCACATAAATTCTCATTCTTAACAAACCAACCTTTCAGAGCACATAGGGGCACTGCAGACTCAGAAGGGAAAATTCGTCCTCTCTTAATACTGCCAGATACTACATGATCACATATTCAGTTGAGTAGGTACTACTGAACATTGTCATGATAATTTTTTTGTGGACTCCAGCTGATCTCAATGCAGTATCATGCCATATTACTTGCCTAGTTCAGGTGAGTTCAAAGTTCTTGTTTCCAACTTTGGAACTGTATTTTTAATTGCCTTCCTTTATAGTTCTAATAAAGTCTCAGACCTTGATTAAGAACCAGAGTATTGGCAATGATCATATAATATGCTGCTATGAACCAAGTTAGAACTTCCACAAACATCCTAATGAAATGTTAGCATCAAAGCCCAAATATTGAGCATGTCAACATGAGCAGTACAAAGCAAAAGCCAGAAAACAAAAAAGTTCACTCATATGTCTGCTTTAAATATGTAAGATGTAATCATATGAGAGGCAATGACTTAGTTTCAAGTATGAAAAAGCTAATCATCACAAAAGCAAAAGAAAGTGACATGATGTGGTCGGTTCATTTTGGCTGGCTGTCAGGTACCCACCAAGCTGCTCTATCACTCTCCATCCTTCACAAGATGGGGCGAAGAAAATAAGATACAAAAACCCTCGCGGGTTGAGATAAAGGCAATTTAACAAAGAAAAGGAAATATTGCATACAGAAGCAAAAAAAAACATTAAAAAAAAACACAAAAAACAACCAAAAAAAGGTTTTATCCTCTACTTCCCATCAGCAGGCAATGAGCAGCCACAGCCTGAGTGAAACATTGCAGCAGATGCTCAGGAAGACAAATGCCTTAGTAACAAATGCCTCCCTCCCCCCTTTCTCTTAGCCTTCATTGATGAGCACGTCATATGGTATGGAATATCTATTTGGGCACCTTGAATGAGCTGTCCTGGCTATGTACCCTGCCAACATCTTGTCCACACCCAGCCTAGTGGCCTTTCTGGCAGCGGGTTGGGTTCGGAGAGACAGCCTTGGTGCTGTGGGCACTGCTTAGCAGAAGCCTGGTACTTCAGCAGAAGCCTGATACCCTGGAAAGGTATCAACACCTTTGCAGAGAAGTAAACTTCCAAATGCACGTGTTCATTAAGAACTACTTTCAAACTCACAAAATAAAAAAAAAAATTATCCTCTGAACTATTTCCTTATTCCTATTCCACAACAATTAATAATACTGAGCATTGAGCAGGAAGAGGGAAAGCACCTTCCTGAAGAAACTGAAGACCAGGTCAACTGTTTATCTAGCTCTGGGAATAGCAATCACACTCCTGAATAAACAAGAGGTTCCCTATAAAAAACTGGTCATTCAACAGCTGCCAATATGAAGAGCCAGGAGGCAGATGAGAAACACCCTTTTTTTTTTTTTTCTTTTTCATATTTAGTATCTTTCTCTCATTCAGTGAGAAGAAAAGACATTTTGAATGCCAAATGAAACTGCTTGTTAGAGATGGTCTGGACCCTGTGAGTCTTTTACATTCACATGTGGTTTAACATAATGAGACAGAAAATTGGCCATTCAGGTTCAAGAGATTAACACAGAACAGCTTTTGAGATAATGGCTCCTATAGCAATAGGTACATTTCATACAGTCTGATGTTTGCTTAGTCTGTTCATAGAAATAAACAGATTAGTTTTGGTCAACTTATGGGTGGTACTCTAGATTTTCAGATGTTGCTAGAAGCTGTTACAAATCTTTTGTCTTCCTGCTTTACACAATGAAATTGTCTCAAATTTATATGATCACAGGGAAATCTGAAAGGACAATTTCCTATGTGATTTGCACTGATTTGTTTGTACTGAAAGATGGCCCTTTTATCATCACTTATTAAATAATCATGAAAATACAAGCATTTGTGAAAAATTCCACAATCTGGTATCTATTCCAACGCTAGCAAACACACTATGTCATCCCTTGACCTGCAACTGTTTCTAAGTAAGTCAGCAATTCTTACTGTTGACTCATGCTACTGATGTACCTCTGGGTTTTCTCATACACTTCAGTGAAAGATTTCTGTAATTAAAATTATTTCCTTACTCAAATTTTCAAACAATGTTTTATACCTGCAAGATCTTCTTTGGAGGAAACCAGTCGAGGAGAGCTGTTACCTGGCTCAATTCTTAAGGACAATCTGGAAAAACAAGTTTTTAGAGAAATTAACAAAAAAAAATTCTCAATAAAAGTTGAAAGTAATTATTTTGGCAGTGCTAAGTAGGAATTTTCCTTTCTTGGAAGTGTACTTATTTATTTAGTGATGTAACAAAACAATAATTTTTTCAAAGTAAATCATTATCTGTTAGAACCAAGAAAGAAACTGTGAGGAAAGTCTATGAAAACAAAAAGGGAAATTGTTACTTTATCCTCCCTCTCAGTGTAAAACCATAAGTTCACATAGTCTTTTACCTGGAAAAAAAACCCTCAGAAACTTAATAATTTAGATACAAACCTAACAGCAAACATTTTATTCCCTCCGAGCATGAAAGTGAATTTACTCTGTTACCATGTGGAACCATGCACTCAGAAATAGTTATTTAGTTATTACGACTTACAGAAAAGTAACCAAGTAACCAACCCTTAATAGTAAAAGAAAATAATCGGAAGAAAATATTATATGCCACTCTGCCTAACTCCATGTGTTCTGTGATGCCCTCACTCATTCTGGTGTTATCTCAGCACTCCAACATATCTCCATCTCCCACCTCATGTCACTTGTGCCACCTCTCAAGTTCAGGCACTTGACATTCATGGGTCCTTTATTCTGTACACACAGGTTGACAAAAACGTATGGAGGACTACAGTGTTAAGTAAGTTTTAAAGGAATACTCATAACCCCAAAGGAAATAGCTGCTCTCACTGCACAGCACTGAACACACACAGAAGCTGCGGACATCTTGAGCAGCTCCCAGCTGCGCACCCAGGAAAGGCTTTCTGACTGCACAGAAAAACGTGCAGAGGGACAGGGGAAGGAACCTATGGGAGAATTTCAAACTATCACGTATGGCCCAACTATCACTTTCCTTACTCTTGTTTATGGGGAATACCTTCCAGTTCCTTTTTCACAGTATTCAAACACTGTCAACTCTGTTTCAGTGTGAAGTCAGTTAACAAACGTATGGTCACTTTTCATGTTAATGAATTTCTATTCTTCTGGTAGTACTAGATTCTTTTAACTACCCAAAGTAATGTATTTCAAGTAGGTAATGATTCAGTTGTTCCTTTCCAGGCTACCTTTTCTTTCTGCAAGCATGATTTCTGTGACCCGGAAGCAGTACCATAACTATCCTAGAAACCAACAATGAAAGAGTTATAATAATAAAAGTGCATGATTCAAATGTTGATCACATGGGAATTTCTTTCACTATGGAAAAATGGCAAAAGAACTTAATGAAGTCCTTCCCTGTAAACAGGGCCCTAAGGTGTAAATTTATCTTCCATGTCTGTAGAAATGTTCCAGTTGCAGCCCTTGCCCAGTAGTTACTCCTTTGTTCACAGACGATCTGTTCCTGACTTTTATTAGAGCTTTATTTTTCCCATGCTGTGAGCTTGATTTTTGCACAGAAAGCTTTTTACATTTCTTTAAATAAATAAACTCCTGCAGAACTGTGCCATTTACAGATACTGAGAAATTTGGGTATTAAGCTCATTTTACCAGGTTGCCCCATATTTGACAAACCAAAGCCCTCAAGCAAAGCAGAACATGTATTTCAACTTGTTTCACCATTTTTCTCCAAACAGAAGCAGACAACCCTCCTCCTGCTAACCCATCACTGTTTCACAATTGCTAATTTCTTCTATTTCTGTCTGTTCAGGGGAGATTTTACCTGTTCTTCCCCATATGTGAAAATAGCATGTTTAGTTTCTGCCAGCTTTGAGGAGCTCATTTCTGATGTTCTTTCCTTACCCTGTTATCAATTGAGTTACTCAGTTTTATTAGTCCTCGGACAACAGCTACAGTTTATTTGGTCACTGTGGAAACATTTGTCTGATCAGCCTACTGCAGAAAGATATGACTGCAATTCAGTCCACGTATGCAAATTGCTTCTTTCTTTCACAGTGATGTGATTTGTAATGCATTCCTACTGAAAACTTCTTGCTTTGTTAGACTAAAAGGAATTTAAATCTGTACATAAGGATTAGAGACTAGCTTTATTCTTAAGCACGCTAATTAAGCAGGTCCAGCCTATAATTTCAGATAATTATTTACAGAATCAGGGATTATCTAGAGCTAGTGTAACAGGACTACCTCACATACTCAAGAAGGCCAGAAATCACTTGTCTAACTTTACATTTTGTACCAACGTCATCAGCTTACTGCATATCAAGGTCCAAGAGCCAGTACAGCTTTGGCACATTTGAAAAACAGCACAGGTGAAATACTGTCTATGAATGTATACATCAGGGGAAGTGCTATGACCTGCTATCACATTTAAGGCAAGAACATTCTTATACCTTTTTCAATGACAAAAGCAGGTAAGATCAACTTCCATGCAACTACTTGCACTATACTATTTCTCTCTTCCTGTTTAAAATTATTATTGTAAAGAAGAAAAGCAGAAGATAACAAGCAGAAAGCAAGACCTAACATCTTTGTGCTTTTAACAAAGTTTTAGGAAGAGGCATGTTAACATTATACTACCTAGAAAGCACCTGTGCTGCGTGCTGCATTTAAAAGTTCACTGACAAAGCAACAAATGATTCTTCAGTGCTATAAAACGAGGTTACATCACTCTCCACTGGTCATCTCTGCAGAAAATGTGAAGTTAGATAATGTTGTTTTTCTGTTTCTTTATGCTAGAGTACACTCTGAATCTCACCCCTTCCTAAGTCTCTGACGGTTTGGTCATTGACTTCAATGACCCCAGAATTCTACTGTGTTTCCAAAACAACAAAAATGCAATTTAGCTATTTTCAACTTAGGAAAATACAGGATTTATTAAAAGAAAAACAATAAATACGAGCCTAAATTTGAGTTTTGATAAATATAAAATACTCATGCTGACATGTTTAAAAAAATATTTAAAATAAACTGTGAGAAAAGGGAATATGTTCTGACAGTGAGATATCATTCCTGAGCCACATTCTCTTCTACTCCCCCTCTCCTCCAGAAGGGTGGAAACAAACAAAAACATTTTTATTAAGTAGAGATACTGACAGTCAGTACAGTTTCAATCAGTCTTGCCTTTTTTGTCACCACTCAAATTCAATTTTGCAATACCTCTGACACTGCATTTTCCCTGGAGCAGCACAGGTTCCACAAATGCATATGTGTATGTGCCATTCTCCTGTCACACGTGTATATAGCTGTGCCAGCAGCATGAGCAGTGTCTGCCAAACAGGACTCTTGGAGCCAGAACATTTGGCCCCTGAGAGGTTTAGGGTTATACTCTCAACAGGTCAGTGCAGACTTTGACACCTGATGTGCTTCCCAGCAATGTTCATCATTCAGATCCTCACACACCCAATGACATTCTAACAACTGACTGTCCAACGTAATTCACTAGCATTATTACAAATAAAAACCCACCTTACTTCCAGCATGCCTAATAAACCACTCGTAACTCATAAAGACATTATCGTTTTGTGTGTGCACCTGTGTATCATCAGAAATTCATCTCAGAAATCGATATATTCATCCAATATCACAGTACTGTTAGAAGTTTGGGGGTTTTTTTTTAGGAATTCTTTTCCAAAAACAATTCTTTGCTTTAGTGTGATAAGGAAGCCTAGTTTTAGTGCAAGGTCTAAGTGCTGACATATGAAGTTTCAGCATTTTAAAATTATACTGCAAGAGTTCAGCTAAGAGACACGTCAGGATAAATCCTAGATATCACCCTCAAAAACTGCCCATAAGAAACTGAAATTCCAAAACTGACGAGTTGCTATTAACAATGCAAGGTGAAATGAAAACTAAAAGTAAAATCTCTAGGAAAAAAATCATCATAGAAAGTCACTGAATTAACAAATGCCAATTTACCACTGGAAATTAAGACAAAGCTTATACAGAACAAGGTGTAGGAAAAGTATGCAAAGGCTTTGTTCTTGGATAGTAGGACAATGACAACATTTTTTTTCTTTTTGAAGCTTATGATATTCAAAGTATTTCCTGGAAAGTGTTAGGGCTGGTATGCTCTGAACAGTAAGCTGGATGGGCCTCTATTTCAACCCAGTCTTAAATAATACTCTGCTACTGAGTGCTGTTATAGAGCTCATTTTAGACTAACCTTCCTGAAAAGCAGGAAAGAGGAACCTAACATAATGCAGAAAATAAAACAGGGAGCCAGTCTTGAACATAGTTCTCTTTCATGGGAGTATGCTCTCCAGTACAGGCTGAAACCACTGCTAGGACAGTAAAGCCACTGTTACTCAATTCTTCTAATATTAAGCAAGTGAATGAAGACAAAGAACAGTCTTACACAGAAATTTAGCTGCTCCATCAGGAGGCTGAACTAAACTTACTCATTTTTGCTGAGACAATGACAATGTTAGTCACAACAAAGCAGCACAGTCCTCAAAGCTATCCCTCAGGGCATTTCTGACCACAATCTGCACACAAAACAAAATGGGTCTGACATATCTGGAACATTTTTGGCTGCCTGTTTAGCATTTAAACAGTAGATCCTACAACAGTAGGTCCAGCAACATTAGGTTGCTGGAAACTTCAGTTATCTGCAAGAATCCCACAACATTCTCCTAGAAAGACTGGCAGTCCATGGCTTGGAGAGGTGTATTATTCACTGGGAAACACCTAATGGCCAACGGCTAATGGTTAATGGCCAGGCCCAGAGAGTGGTGGGGAATAAGGCTACATCCATCTGGGGCCAGTCACTAGTGGGGTTCCCCAGGGATCAGTTCTGGGCCCAGTCCTGTTTAACATCTTTACTGATTATCTGGATGACGAGATTGAGTGCACACTCCGTAAGTTCACAGACAAACACCAAGCTGAGTGGGAATGCTGATTTGCTGGTGGGCAGCAAGGCTCTGCAGAGGGATCTGGACAGGAGACACTGATAGGCCAAGACACTTTGGTTACAAAAACCCCGTAGAATGCTCCAGGCTGGGGATGGACAGAGTGGGTTGAGAGCAGCCCAGTAGAAAAGGCCCTGGGGATGCTGGTTGACAGCAGCTGAAGATCAGCCAGGTGTGCCCAGGTGAGCAAGAAGGCCAAAGGCATCTGGCTTGTGTCAGCAATAGTGTGACAGCAAGACCAGGGCAGTGATTGTTCCTTGAATCCTGAGGTCAGTTTTGGGCCCCTCACTGCAAAAAGACATTGAGGGGCTGGAGTGAGTCCAGAGAAGGGAATCGAGTTGGGGAAGGGTTTGGAGCACAAGGAGCAGCTGAGGCAGCTGCGGGGGCTCAGCCTGGAGAAAGGGAGGCTCAGGGGTGACCTTCTCGCTCTCTGTAACTCCCTGACAGGAGGGTGAAGCCAGGGGGAGGTCAGGCTCTGCTCCCAAGGAACAAGGGACAGGACAAGATGAAACAGCCTCAAGCTGTGCCAAGAGAGGTTTAGGTTAGATATTAGGAGGAATTTCTTTGTGGAAAGGGCTGTCAGGAATTAGAAGGGGCTGTCAAGGGAGGTGGTGGAGTCATCCCTGAGGTGTTCAAGGAACGACTGGATGTGGCACTCAGTGCTCTGGTGTGGTTGACAAGGTGGTGATTGGTCCAAGATTGGGCTTGATGATTTTGGAGGTCTTTTCCAACCTTAGTAATTCCAGGATTCCATGATTCTACTCTGTATCCTGCAGAAGAGGCAGTCAAGCCACAGCTATAGCTCCTGAACCATGTGGCCACTGGATCACCGTCAGTCTCAGACTAACAGTGAAGGTTTTCCCCTCCCCCTGCCTTTGACCACAATTCTTGGTGGAAAAGGTCCAGGGACTAGAGCTGCCTGTGAGGCCTTTTCAAGATGGACTGTGGCCAAGGTTCACTGTTATCAGTACTAGTACTTTAAGCACCTGCCACTCAATTTCTGTTCCCATAGGACTAGAAGTAACATGGTACAGCTCACACTTCTACAGCACCAGCACTGCTAGGAGTCAGTATAACCTTTTAATTGCCTATTAATTTCTCTCAGATGCTTTTCTGTAGCATACTGCCTATCTGAACCCAAATTTGAATTGATTTTTCTATAAATCATCTTACTACTATATTGGAATATCTCTGAAGGACTGAGTAATTATTCTCTGAAGGACTGAATTATAGGTATAGATAGCAATCCCGACTCTCCTGTCCAGACAGGTAACACCGTAATACAAAAGATAATCTTCAAACCGGTTTTACTTTAAGAACAACTGTGGAGAATAAAAGGACTGGCCTAATGATACCAGAAGGTGAGCAAAAAATTGTTTAGGAATGGCTGCAAGGCATGCCAGCTTAGGAAAGGGTATAGCATGGTGTCACAATGTTATATACTGCTATAACTGGGCAGCTTCTGCAAAAAAAACCAGTATATGGGCTGCGCAAGAAAGATCTGTTATTTTTAGGATATGACATCATTGTCAGGGGTTTTCTGGAGCATTCCTACTTGCTGACAAGCATGAACTTAAAGAAAGCAATTGGACTAGCACAAAAAATGGTAGAGAAAAGCTTTGTTTATATAAACTGGCTGCCAAATTTTCCTTTTCAGTGTAATTGAGGTTCTCCTTTGGCGAAACGTGTGTTGGGATTCTGCCAGTACATTTTAGGGCAACTATCTAAGCTTCTTTCCCTGACAGCCTGGTAGTGAGACAGTTCTGTTCTTCGTGCCAAAGGTCACACATACGTCGCTGCAGAGAGCACTAATGCTGTCCCTGGCCTCAAAAAGAGCAGTCACTGCAAAGAGGAAGAGAGAGAAGATTCTTTCCCACTCTAAAAACTTAGTACTCTGCATTCTTAAGGCTTAAAATTCAGGCACAGGACCAGAAAATGCTATAAAACTAAAGATCCATTAGGGGAAACTGAGAGGAAAATGTGCAATCAAATATTCAAAAGAAAATCCAAAAACTTCTTATCAAATGCAAAAATGAATGAGGAATGAGAGTTTCTTTAAGGCTAGATGTGATGAGTTTTTATGAATTTAAATTAATAGGTTTTTTTTTAATTTAAAGCTTTATTCTGATGAAACAAACATGGTAGAAAAAGATCAAAGTTCTCCAGTGCATATAAGCTGCAGCAACTTTCTTGTGGTAAGAATTTAACCTTTCCTTTTTTTTGATACTGTTTGTGACTTTAGTCAAGTTTTCCCCTGTCATTGTGAAGCCTAGAAAGAAAACCACTAAACTTGATTGAATTAGTCTCACAAATAACTAAATCAAAAGAAAAAGCACTAAATGATCTTTAAGATACATCAAATATCTTACAGGATTATCAGCAAGGCTACTGCTAAAGTTAAATTAATATTAAATTTAAAATGGAATTACTTGTATTTTTTCCAAATATTATAGTATCTTTTGTTTATGGAAAACACTTCTTTAATCTATTTTTCTAAGATAGTACAGAGAAACACTCCAAAACATCTTCAGCCAAGGGCTTTTTGTTCAGCTCCTAACCAAACTAAGAACCAAGTGATCTTTCCTCTAAATTTCCAAAGCCTGAAGAAAAGAACAGTACTTACTTATAATTGTCATCTTCTACAAATTTCTGAAGTTCTTCAATATAACGGACAGACTTCAAATACTTTTGCACATGGGGCAGTGTTGTAAGATGATCTGTGGAGTGTTCAAACAAACAAACAAAGATGATGAATATCCAAAATTGATTATTATTTCAGGTTTTTTTTCTGGTTCTCGCAGTTACCTTAATGGAAACAGAGAAATTGAACTTTCCTAAAGAATAAATCAGGCAGAAATACTACTTGGACTCTAAGAAGATATTAAAAACTTGATGGAGCAAAAGTGATGCTCTCAGTTGTTAAACCAAACAAAGATACATTTAATCATCAGGAAAAGCTCATGGATTTTATTAGATGCTATCTCACAGGCAGAAAAGAGTTATTTGCTGCAAACCCTGCTAGAATTTTCACTCATTGTTGTGGGAAAAATCAAAACCTGCAGCCACGGCTATTAGTGGTTCTCTTATGAACAAGAATTGAAGAGACTTAAAAATTATTAAATGATTAATTAAAAATAACAATGCTGAATACCAAGAATGAAACACAATAAGTTCAGAATGACAGAAAAACCCGTGGACCCATGGTGCACAGACAGGAATATGCCTTGTAGTACCTAACTTAACTTCTACGCTCACAGACAACTCTTTTAAAGGCACCTATTATTCCAGAACATAGTTTCTTCAAGGCCATATTTTAATTTTCATCCTGATTTTAACAAAAGCACTCAATGCACAGCATTGCAAGGTGCTTTTGACAGCACCTTGTCAAAAGGCAAAGGTCACTGAAATAATGAGGTTTCTTTGTCATTCAAAGTATTCAGAGACAAAATTAAACTCTCAACAAGCAAATGATATCTGAATAATCTAGCTATTCATAACCATACATAACTATGGCTAGTCCCTACCTTTAAATACTTTAAAATACCAAAGGACAAGGGCTGGATACTTCAGCATACACAGTTAACTTCTCGCCTCGTGTTCTCACAATCTAACATTTCTTTTTTTTTTCCTAAGCTCTCCAAAACTGTAGCATTTAAATGTCCTGAATTTATTCATTGCATAGCTGCCGTCAAGGTTTATCAGTTTGTTTCATATTTAAGCAATGAAAAGTCATGCTAAGTCCCCAAAAGTACGCTGAATATTAATCAAGACCCCAAACTCAGCACATTTTTTGACATACCGCTTCCCTAGCAGGCTAGAACTGAAGAAATGAATTTTAGAGTAAAATCGCATTAACAAAAGGAACTACCCCTCATTTTTATCACTTCATCCAGAAGCAATGTACGCAGAAAAGCTTAACACAACTGAACAACTTGTATAGACTGAAATACTTGTATTTCATTTTGTAAATGTATCATCAAGATGTTAACAACAAAATTATAATGAAATGACACATTCTGCGCTCCAGATATCATTTCTACTGCATGGTAAAGGGACAATATTACTACATGGTAAAGGGAAAAAACCTGATTGCCTCTGGTGGAAACAGAATAAAACACAAATGCAATAGCTTCACTTGAAAGTACGTCTTGAAAGTACCCCACATGTAGCAGTAAACTCTACACAACCTCTGTTATAGCTCTTACAATTTAGAATACATATTTATCTGTCCAATTTACTGGTAAGACGGAAGCTACACAGGAGTGGAAGCTACTTCACTTATCAGTGTTCAACTCTACCAACGTTACCCTCTTGCGTTGTCTTTACTAAGGGCCAAAAACTGCTTTCACAATATTGTTCTAAAGAAATTTTAGCTAAGGCTTAATAGGCACAACAAAATTTACCAACCATAGTTACAGGAGACTTGCAGATCAGCTATTATTCGGAGGATATTGTTCATTTGATTGGATCTTTGTTCATTCTCCATAATGCTGTCTGAAGCAGGATATGCAGAATCAATATAGATCAAATCCAAGAGATAAATTCCTGAAACAAACAAATCAATCAATCGATCCAGTGTTTCAAACAGAAATAGTTGCATAACTTTTAACGAATATAAAAGCCAGCAGCTATTTACCCCCACTGTAGTCTGGACCCATTAAACAAAGGAGAGCTTGGCATTTGCATATTGAAAAATTCTATAATTACTGCTTGAGTCCTACAACACCTCTTAAAAAAGGAAAGAAAAGCTTTTGCGCACTTAGGCTAATGCCTACTATGAGCAATTTGCTGGACCATAACAAGGACACTACAAAAAGAGTGAGAACTGCCCCGACTGGTGGAGTGAGGGCGGGGACATGACCAGAGCCCCCTGCAATGCCGCCAGTCACTGCTGGAAGGAATTACTGCAGCTTTGGCTCTGGCTCCAGGCTGACTTTGCTAGAAGACATCAGGAGAAGATACTTAGGCTTGATTATGTAATGATTTAAGAAAGCATAAAGAGAAGGTTTTTATTTATTGATTCCTTAATTTAGAAAAAGGCATGAAAAAATGTAGTTTTTCCATCAAGAGCAAAATGTACTGAGTCTGCTGTGGATGCTGTTGACTGAACAGAAATCACTGTATTTGCTCCATTCAGGGGCCACTGCAGCTATTTGCTAATGTGTCAAAAACATTATCCTGGTCTGATTTTTTTAAAGGATTGCTCAAACGTTTAGGGTCAACTAAAAGGCAAACTCTAATTTATCATATTCCTAAACTATTCTGTGACCTGTACAGGAAAGTTAGTGTCTCTTTGTTGCATAACAAAGAAGGGAACATTCTTCTGAGCAGGAAAATAACTTGTGCAGCATAAAAATCTACCGTATTTCCACACTGGATTTTCCATACTGTTTTTTGAGCATGTTTATAATTGACTCCCCCTTTGCCCCATGCTTTCTTACCCTGCCTTGAAAAGAACAGTCTTAATTTCAGGAAAATAGCATGCTGTCTCGCTTTCACTCTTCTAGCTTTACAACATTACATTTCCTCGACAAAACCCACCTACTAAAACAACAGGTAATGCAGCTGTGCTAGTCAAGCACAAATTTTCAAAGGGGAAGGAAATGCAGGGAGCACACCTAAGCAAACTGCTTCTGAGAGAATCTCAGTATGCCTGCATTAATTACTGATAATGAACAGATCAGTGGAAGGGTATTAAGTTTGTGCAGTGAAAACAAATTATTTTCATATCATCTCCTGGCTGTAAGTATGCCTCAAACTTACTCAGGAACAAAAAACAAACAAACAAAAACCAAACCAAAACAAACAAACCCCCCAAAAACTCCACCCACACACACAAAAAAAACCCCAAAACCAAAAAAACCCCCACAACCCAAGCCCTTGGAAATCAGATTTCCATCTGGGAAAATATAAACTCTTTCCTCAAATGAAAATGTTCTTACATGTTCTCTAGTAATGTCTCATTACTATCATACAGAGCTACAAGGTACAGACCACCAGCATAGTCCAGCAAATCTAAGAAAAGCATGTGACTTACCAGAAGTTTTCTTCTTTACAGCATAATAAAAAACCCCAAACCCGCAAACCTAGAAATTTTCTTAATTTGCAGTACTGAGTATCTGCATGAGCAAAACCTCATTCCCATGTTAAGTACACCCCATACTTTGCTATCGCATCATTTTACAGTTGAAATTCAGTCTTGTCATGAAATTTTGCATATCTGAAGTGCGCTTTGGAAGACCTCCATTAATGTTTCTGCTCTGAGACTTAGGAATCCCTTATGGAAATCCCTTGCAAGACTTTTTCTCACTCGTGCTGAGCTTGCTTCATATCTCTTTTTTCAGATCTCTGCCACCTTGACAAGTAAGTGGTTCCCTGAGTCACACTGTGTTATGTCCAGCATTAGCCAGGCTGCAATACCTAATTTCTTTACTTTTTTAGCTTATTCATTAAAGCATGACGGAAAAGTCTTACACTGCTTAGGGAGGAATGAGTGAAGAAATCATATGACCTGTCATTAAAAAATGAAGAAACAGAAAAAGGAGCAGCAGTAACCCAGAACAAATTCAGTTTGTTTTGAACCATTAAATTCTTTGCTTGGAAACCATAGGGCCATGACTAAATTGCCTCTCAAGCCCCCAGCAATCTATGAATTTGAACTATGAAAGAACCATATCGCTGTCATACCCACCAGCATGACAGATAGGAAAGTGCTGCAGTGACCAAAGGTAATTTGATAACCCACCAAAACCAACAGGGACATTTAGTCCTCATAAATGAGTGGACTAGAGTTGGATTAACAACTGAGCAACATATAAACAACTGGAATTTCTAGTCATGCTGGAGTTAAAACAAAGAAAAAGGATGCTTAGAAATCAGGTCAAGTTTTAGTCTAGTTTAACTTCCTGCACTAAAACAGATCAGTTCTTCAAAAATTTTCTTCCCATATTAAAAATGCTCTCTTGAAGAAGTAATAGATCTCATAGATTTGTGTATGGTTTATAAAGGAGAGGTTCATATGACTCAGACTATCTTAATGGTTTTAGCTTAAGGACAACCTTAAAAATATTGTTTTCTCCCAAAAAGTACCTTCTAAAAACCATTTTGAACTTGCCTTCATTTCCATCTCTACATATTTCTATCTCTAGAAAGATGGAATGATGTATCATCAAAAATTATGTATGTTTTCAATAGTTGTTTTATTTGCTCTATTTTCTTAATGAAAGAAACCACACCCCCTCCATTTTTGTAATCTGTAATAGTCATTTGCAGTTCTGGACCCATGGATTAAATATGCTGATATGCTTCAACTTTCTTCAACCACAGTAATATCCCAAGCCAAAGAATGAGTGAGTTTAAAGGAAGAGAGAGTAATTAAGAGTTTGCTTTCCTGGATTAATGAAGTATATACAAGAGCAGAGGGATAAAAAGAAAAAAAACAACTTTATCTGATTAGAAGACCATTTCCTGCAGGTCTGTCAAGAGCAGCAATACCTGCTGTTCCTCTGTCCTTTCTCACTCTTGTGAAGGTTATGAGTACACATACTAGTTTATTACATCTCAGATTTCACACATCATACTAGAGAAACACAAACAGCACCGTGGTTCTGCTTACATTTGCCTTCTTTCCACATCTTAGTCTCACTTAGATTTTAGAAGGGAAAAAACAGCCTAAATTCTTATTTTCAGCTTTTCTGAACTTACCCATTACAAAGGGTTCAGCCACACTGGGAACTGCTTCAGCCATCATCCCACACACTCAAGAGTTCCTAACCCCTGCCCACTGCCATTGTGGGCCAGGCACCTCACACAGCAGAATGAGGGAAGAACTCTCATTTTCCTGGTATTGCAGTGGTTCTGTAGCAGTCCAGTGTGGAGTAAATCCTGAGTCACCAAGATTTCTCCATGGCTTGGAGATCCCACCTAGACTGAGATTCCATACAGCAGCTCTTCACTGTTCCCTCTTGTCCAGTGGCACAGCAAAATGTAGTCAAAGTTATAGCTGCAAAAATTCTATTTGCTCACAGTCTCTATACTGCAATATGCCTTATAGCAGCTGGGTCAAGGCCACTGCTCAGCTACCTTGACCAAGTCTGCAGCTATTCCCATTGATATCAAGGGTATAAACACCCTCTCAACTCTGTAGCAGTGGTTGTTAGCATTTCTTCAGGACAAACAATCTATTTTCTAGGACAATATACATATGAGGACCAAGGAGATACACAAGCAACAAAAAAGATGAAAGAGTGTTGGCCTAGGTCCTGTAAATTCCAACTAAAAGTGTAAGGAAATGGGCTTTTGGTAGGTAGTGGGGGGCAGAAAGAAAAATACCAAACTGATAGATGTTGAAAAAATTAAACTGAATGTAACAGGCTGGAATGTAAGAGAACATACTCTTTGTAATTACACACCAAGTACACTCTTCTATGGTTGTTCCTCTCTATCTCTTCTTTTAAAATAAGAAGGATGAATCTTTGATTTTTTTTTTTTTTTTTTTTTTTTTTTTTTTTTTTTTTTTTTTTTTTTTTTTTTTTTTTTTTTTTTGGTGCTACAAGCTTGTATCTGGGCAGTGGTATTTTGAACTACTCTACATATATGATGTGATAATAGGAACAGATGAGAATCAGTTTATTTTGTACCAAGGAATGACAAAATCATACCCTTTAGCAAAAGACTTCAAGACCTGTTTCTCAAACGAAAGACTCAGGGCTGCCCCATGCCAAAGCAAACACACAGCACTAGTTTTTCAAACTTTGGCTCACATTTGTGCTACTGTGCACTGAAAAAAGCTCTCTAAGCTGTGAAGCCATCAGGATATTTTCCAGAGGGTGAGGTCATGGGCAGCTGCTTCCACAAGCAAGTATCATTTTCCAGTGATACTCATTTTTCTCCATTGTTACCAGAACTAATTTTGCAGATGGGTATTGTATGCAGACAACATTGTGCTTCATTAGTTTACGGTATCATGGAAATAATAACAGGGACTAAGAAAAAGCACAGTCAAATAATCCAGAACTATATCTATTAGTGAAAATAACTCTATGTAAAGGGAACCAATTATTTTTAAATTGGCAAAAAAAACCCCAAGCCTGTAATACCAAGCTCTTAAATTTTTACTGGACAGCTCAAACAAAGCAATAACATTACTAACACTTTAAAGACAGGGAAACATTTGTACAACAAAAAGTGACCTTGAAATGCAACAGTCAATGCCACCCAGATAATGCATTTTGAGTGCTCCATCCACTAGAAAACAACTTCCAAGGCTAAATTTTATTGAAAAAAATAGTTATGGAGAACTATGCAAACTGAAGTCTATATAATTGTGTCTTGATTCACAGTTAAGTTTCTCCTATCATTTTCTTTATTTAATACTCAAGGTTTCCGTGAAAGAGAAAATAGCAATGGGGCAGATAATAAATAAGCATATTTTGGGGAGCTGTTGGGTACTAACAACGAGGTCTTAAGAAAAATACTCCCAAGCCTTCTGAAATCAGTGGTTACTCAGCTTCACCCAGTTCTGATGAACCTCAGCTGGAGCATATAAGCTTTAAATTGTTCATGAACAGCTAACGGTGTGTAATTTGTTCCTCATTAAGACAGACTGACATAACATCCTATGAAAGACAAAACATTTTCTGTCCAGTAAATCACATGTACAAAGGAAAATACCAATGAGAAAAGCTGCAGTAACGGATACAAAGAGAAATCTAGTTTTTAAGGCATTTGCCTGGAAGTTAGTGAAAACCTGGGTCCAAATTTTCTATTCCCTCACAGATTTCTTTAACCAGGTCAAGTTATCGTTATCATCTATTTTCCAAAAGTTGAGAGAGAAAGAGTGCATAAGCATTTCCCTGTCAGAAAGACCTCATTAAAATAAATATGACCAGGAAGACTTAACAAAACTGTGAGGTTAAATTCCTCACAGAAATACTGTAGCAATGGACAGCCTGTAGAAGGAGCAGCACCATTTATTCCTAACAATTCAGAATTTCAAATCTCTTTAGGGGTTTATGACAATTTGCACAAAGAGTAATCCAAAGGCACAAGGTGTAATCCAAAACTTTCAGTACCAAGAATTTTCTCATACATACATGTTGCAAAGCCGTACATAAAAAACCTGTGCAGATAAAGATTGAAAACTCGCATCATTCTTAATTGTGGGTTTTTTTCCCTTTTTTTTAACTTGTTTTTTTCTAATGGATATAAAACTACCCTGTAAAATAGTAGGGCTAACAAACTCAAAATTAGGTGATTACACCATACCACTACTGTACACCTGACATACTTTAGTGCACAGTGTTCTGCTAAGTGTCTGTTCTGCAAATGCAAGTTAGGAAACAGCTGCTGTATGGCATTTTTGTCAGTCAGACTCTCACTACTTTGCAAAACAGAATAATTAGCTGATGGGGAAGTATTTCAGATTAGCCTGAGGACTTCAATTTGTTATTCTTAAGTAGCATTTTGATCAAATACTGTAATAAACTACCACAGTTGTTTGGTAAATTGTACTGTTACTGTGAAAACTGCAAACACATGCTGTAAGACGAGGGGGGAAAAAGTTAAATGGTTTAATGAACAATTTAGTTCTTATTTACAGTCTCAGACAATTTAGTACCTACTTGCAATTCACATACACTGCTATTGATATTCACAGCCCCTGACTGCACATGTGCTGCCGTGTTACATGGATGCCTGGGCACAGAGCACTCCTCCAGGACAGGAAGAAGTGACTGCAAGACATGCAGTAACTGGCACACGTAACAGAGGGGAACCCACGGAAAGTAATTATTTTCCACTTTTTTCCTCCTCAAAAATTGAATAATGACACTGGTTTGATAGAAGAGCCAGAAGAGATGAAGATATGTTTCCAATTTTTAGTCAGCTATATTTATGAAAGCATTTTCCCACATACAGTAGTGTGGTTGTACCATACTAAATAAAGTAGAGGACAGAGGGGAAGAAACTTATCAATTAACTACATGGTAGAAAGTCCAAATTACTACAGTCAGCAGTTTGTAAAACCGAAGACACCATTGTTAGGAGATGAGCTCATAGGCAGAAAAGCCAACAGTTTTGTGGTACTGCTGTTTTCAAGAAGACTGGATATTTTCCACGGAGTAAGGGCTGGAAAAATTTTCTACAAAACCAAATGTATATACTGGTTAACCTTGGTAGGACTTGGGAGTACTCTAAAAACACCTGAAGACAAACATCTGCAAAGGCAACGCCATGGGATTTGTAACACACAGAAACATTAATTATAAAATGTCTCAAGAGAGACATTAAACAATTATGAGATGTTCCCATGGATCGCATCAAGGTGATCACAGGGTTGGAAAACTTGTCACAGGAGAAAACGTTAAAGGAATTGGATTTATTCAGCTTAGACAAGTGAAGGGGCAGGAATGGGACCTGACCACTCTTCCAGTACCTACAAGGTAGTTACAGGGAAGATAGAAATACTCTCCTCAGAGTGATACTCAGCAACAGGACAAGAGGCGATGGCAGACATTCTGTCTGAATATAAGTAAAAAATCTCTTCTGTGAGTACAATTAAGTATTAGAATAGGTTCCCTGGTGGAGGACAGCAACTTCCCTTGCTGGAAATACTCCAAGATCTAGCTTGACTGGCCCTGCTTTCCGCAGAAGGCTGGACCAAACAATCTCCAGGGATGTGTTCCAGCCACAACTCTACTATTGTATGATAACTTTGATAAATGTGCTAGCCTATACCTACACATCTATTATCATAGGGGAGTTTGAAGTAAAGCAGTCAGATAGACTAAACTGCTAAGCAGCAAGGTTCTGCATGTCCAAGTAGACAACAGATGCTGATTTCAGCTGTGAATAAAGCACGTACTTCAAGCAATCTCTTTTATCATGAGATGTAAGCAAAATTTAGCTTATAAAAATGTAGAGCTAGAGAGACTACCTTATTTTGGCTCAATCAGCCTCAGAAATATCAACTAACAAAATTAAAATTTGATGTTGTTGACACCGTATCTTTTCTGAACAGTATCACCCTAATGGATCACTGGAATTAATCATCCCACCTTTGTCACTGCAGCAATGAAGCCTAGTACAGAAAAACAGATCAGTAAGTGCAGCAAAAACCAAGCAACTTTCAAACTAAGATACCAGTGCATGAAAGAAAATGCTACCAATAATTCAGCTGAAATGATGTTGAGGAGGTAGTACCCCAAATCACTTCTGACTGGTGCAAATAATTTTCTTACTCATTGAAACAGGCTAAAAAAATCCGAAGCTGTCTGGAGCTTTCTAGCAAAGCTTTCCCTCCAAAGGAATCAGATTTTCTTGAAAGTATTGCCAATTTTTTTTCCATTTTTCTCCCCAAAACACAACTATTTCCTAATACTTTTCCCAAAAATCAGGAAAAATATATTATAGAAGATTAAATACTTTAAGAAGGTTGCATTTTAACTTTTTTAAACATATGCTATCCAGTGTCAGAAAGCAGAGAATGCTTAAAAAAAAGAATATAGGAAAAAGGCAAAGGTGAAATAGCTGTTTTCCAGATGTAACTTCCTGTCAGCAGCAAGTGGTGGTTAAGGGACTTCCTGAGATAGATCTTATATAAACACTTTTAGGTTTAAGTCTGGGTGGTAATTTTTCTTTACAACATTTCTTCTCTGAATTTGTCTGTTCACTTCTTCTGCTATTCTTACAGACACACTTTTTTTTTTTTTTTTAGTTTTTAGGTTCAAAAGATATTGTGGCAGTTGAACTGCGCTCTGTCTGAAAAACCAATTTGCTTGGTTTCTCAAAAGTTTGCCTTTCCAAGATTGGCACATTCTTATCTCTTTTGTTTACCTTGAGCTTCTGATCACTGACTCAAAGTTAATTTCTATGACCAGCTGTTTTATCGTATTTTCCCTCATTTGCAAAGCCAAAAGCCTTCTCTGATGACTGCATTACCCTGTTGATGACAACTGTCAGCTTCCACAGCCAGAAATAGTGGGGTGTTAGTACCTTACTACTGGAAGGATGTTATTCTCCAATCATAGATTTTAATACAAGCTGATCCTTGAGATTCTCAGTATGGAAGACAAATCAACTATGAAATTTTTTGCAAAGCACATAATTCAGCCTAAAACCTTTAACAAAAGCAACAAACTGCACTTCACAATACTACAAATCCAAGGAAAAGGCATTCCCACTTGGTCCAAGCAGAATGCCCACACAAAAGGAAAACCCATTTTTTTCTTCAATCCTTCTCGAAGAGCAAACAAACAATTCAGATATCCTATAAATGTTCAGCACATCTAAATAAAAGCTCCCTGTCATCTATCAAGCTGAAACAACTTTTTTTTTCCCTGTAGACAAAACTGACACAGGTCAAAGAAACATGGCAGCTTTGTCATATGTGATTTGGAACGAGCCATATACAAAAGCTTACAGGAACAGCTTACTTAGCTTTAAACAGACGCACTCCGCACTTAATCAGAAGGCTGACCTGTGTAATAACACATTTCTTGTTCAGCAAAGAGGACAGTCAAATAAACAGTTTGTCTATTTCTGATTTTTCAAATATTTTTATTTATAACACAATTAACCTGTAAGAGAACTTTACTGACAATGACTAAAAAACACACCACAAGAGAAGTCTCTAATCTCCTTCATTGGGTAAAAGTTTTAGGCATATAACTGCACTTATTTAAGTGACCTAAAATCAATGGAGCTCCTTACTATGTGTTAAGGAGCTTAAAAGGCATTATGGATGCTTTATAAATATCATCCTAAATAAACAACCTCATCCCCAGGAAATCCTGTTTTTTCAAGAACCTTATTGCTGCAGGACGTAACTGCAAGTTAGAAACCTTATTTACTTACAAAAGCAGAGAATATAAAAATATTAATTTTAAAATGAAAACTAGATACTCTAGCCAAGTAGTGATCACCTACCCAGGTCTACAAGGAGTTAGGAACTGGAGAAATCAATCAGCAGAGGAAACAGCCACTTCAACACCCTGGCAAACAAACCACTCCCTTCACTCTTCCTGTTCCCACTACCCTTCCTTGAGCAGCTCTGTGTATCTTAGACTGAAAAGGCACCTTGGAAAGGAAGGAGTATGAATCACATAGAAGTTGAAAGAAAAATTTAATAGGACTATTGATAGAACTGTCAAAAATGAACAGAATTATCACTTTTTGGTTCAGTTTTCAAACTGGTGCATTGAAAAAGCTTTGGATGACTTTAATCCCAAGCATCCAGACTATGCTACTAAATAGCACTGAAATGGCCACTCCAGTGCCTGTGTCCTCCTCTTTAGAAACAGAAATTAATAAGCTTTGAGTTAAAACAGAAAATAACAGTAACATAAAACCAATAAATAATTATAGGTGCTAATATTCCCTGAAGGAATCCCAGGCCATACAGTAAAGGTACAAGAACTTAAAAAGCCCAAGGTGTACTGAATTGCTAGTGCAATATATTTATATGTGGGGCTTTTTGTGACATCCACTTTTATGATGGAAATAATTCATTATTAGAATAGCAACTACTTGTTTTCTAACAGAAATAGTTTGTTTTCATACAGTATCTTTAAACCTCTTTATTTGTTCTTTAGTTACTTAGGGTTCTCATGTTGGTTTCCTCCATTTCTTCAAAACCCAAAGATCTTTAACACTGACAAATAAATTACAAACAAACCCATTATTTCACTATGGTATAGCTTTCTGAAGATGGCTATGATATATAATGACTGAAACAACCATCTGATTTACTAAACTGTAATTAAAATGTACGTTTTTATATTGGGAAGTTTCACTTTCAATTTCGGTAATTACTTTGCAAGATTCCCAGCAAGTTGTAAATACATCTTAAATATATTCATTTGTCTGACAAACCTTTTTTAAACCCAGAGGCTGAAAACTAAAAGCCTTCTACACAGGGAAAGTTCTGTAATAGCAAATTTTAAAAAGGGTTCTAAAAAAATAGTAAGAATTCACAACAATCAAACGAGAAACAGCGTTTAGATTACCACGACGAGTGGGAAGATACATTACAAAATGCTCTGGGGTTCAGCCAAATTATGAATTCTCAATCTGCATTAGATTGTTTCAAGAGCTTGCTTGAATTCGGGCAGTTTTATCTTCCTTTATATCTAGGATCGAGCTGTTGCCTGACAGACACGACTTGGGAAGTGCTGAGGAGTCCGTGCGCTCCCCTGCGTGCCGCTGCCCGGGAGCCGGTAATGAGGCACACCCAGCTCCGCTCCCCGAGGGCACTGTAACGGGACCGTCCGGCAGGAAGCTCCCCCCCCTCCCTGGCATTTCGGGGCCGAGTTCCACACCCTTACTCCATCCGACACACCGGACCCGCGTTCTCCGCGGCCTCCCGAATTCCGCCTGACCACGGGCATTAGCGCTGCCTCCCGGCTGACACTCGGCCTCCCCCGCGCCCGGGTCCCGCTCCGGGGCGGGGGGGCTCAGCCGGCGGGCCGAAGCTCGAAGCCCCTCCCGGCAGCGCTGCTGCTGCGGCAGCCCAGGGGCGGAGGCAGCTCGCCCGTCCAACCAGCGCCGGGCAGGTCGCCGCTGCCTTGCCTTCTCTCCCCCTTCCCCAGCCAGGACAAGCCGCCACAAAGAGCTGGGGTTCAAATGAGGCTTCTGCGGGCCGCGTGAGGGGACGGGCGGGAGCGCCGAGCGCCTGGCGGGAAGGTCCCGGTTCGGACGCGGGGCTCAGCCTGGGCGGCCGAGCCTAGAACGGTCCTGAGAAAGGGTAACAGAGAAAAAGGGAAGAACTGCGCCGCTTCCCCCAGGTACGTGCCGTCCGGCTCCAGCACGGACCGCGGGTCATCGAAGCGATATCCCGGGGCCGGAGGGAGAGGCCCGAGGAGGCGGGGTAAGGACGGGCAGGGCCGGGGTGTTGGACGGGCGCGGCTCCGGGCAGTGCCCGGCGTACGGAGCCGGCAGCAAACAGCCTGGCAGAGACAGTACAGCTCCCTCGGAGCAGCAATCCTGCTCTGTGCCTTTAAAAAGCAAAAAAATACCCCCGAGCCAAAAAGAAAAAAAAAAAATCCATCACGTATTAAAATAGAGTTGTAAAGAGAGCTGAGACATTACATGCCAGGCGGTGAAAGCCTTCTTGATGTTATTTTCAGGAATATTATTTTATTTTTTAAAAATCTTGTTTATTTCTGTGTGTAACTCTGGTCTTCACAATTCCTTAAACTTGCAGTAAATGCATATGTCTTTTGAGAAATTTTCTAGGACATACTATTTTCTAAAGGACTAACTGTATGGGGAAAAAAAAAAAAAAAGGAAATATCCAGTCTTTTTTTCACACTCATATCCGATCAAGGAGATATGAAAATTCCTGATACTTTCACAGATTCTATAAGATGAGTATTTGAAATATTTTGCAAAAATTTAATTTAAAAAAAAAAGCCTAGCATTTATGAGTACATTTGTGTAAGCATGAAATAGTTATTATATGATCTAACTGCTATTTTTCACGGGCAAAATGAATCATTTATTAAAATGTGAATCTTTTTAAGACTGTTACGGACAATGTTCATGCACATACATAAGGCACACACAGTATGAGCACTTTCTGGTAGTGATTGGATTAAGTGAAAGTAAGGTGAGGCCGCTGTTAAGGGAAGCAACAACAAAAGCAGTGCTCTCTTTCAGTAATTACATTCCACATCTATGACAGAACTTTAGTAAAGCACAAAGAACAATTCACAAGTAACACGACCAAAATTCTTGGTAATCCAGAAGAAAATCTGGACTTCTCGAAAAAGAAGCTTTGCCAAAATTTGGAAAAAGTTACATGGCACAAAAGATCCATAACCTTCTGCAGTTTCTTGCAGCACTGGACAGTATTTCAAAACAAAAGTTCTCCAAGAGGTCATGAAGACACTCTCGTTCTGAGTGTTGCTTTAGTCATCCATTCCCCTCAGTGAGAAAAGTATTTCCTTTTAAGAAGGCTAAACTGGTGCTTGAACCAAAATATCATCAGTTTTAAGTGGACAGAAGAGCTGAGTAGTGACTGCATTGTAATACGAGTATCTTAAAGCAATCTATTGGTTAATATCAGTGTGGCGCTCCTTATAATGTAAGCAAGTAATTAGTGGCAAAACCCCCAAAGTCATTCCCTCCATAAGTTTGGAGTTAAATTTTTCAATTTAGTTTTACATCATGTTTTCGTAACTAAAACTGCATGCTACTATGTGTCAGCCTTTCCCTATATTAAAACTTCAAACAAAACTTTAAGGCTTTTCCCAATACATGTGGCATACATATTACTTTGCTGTGTTTTCACTGTGAATTGCTCTTTCCTTTTACAAAAGCAAAAAGAGATCAGTATCCAGGTTTTTCACAGTACTCTTCATCTAAAAATCAAATTACACGAGTTAATTCTAAAGGAAATCCCTCTCCTTAGAAAAGAGCAAAAATTAATAAATTGCATCAAATATGAAGATTGCCTTTGAGAGGTAAACTGAGAGGTGAAAATTGAGAGGATGGATTAATATAATTCTACGCAAGAAAATGTTTGGGAGAAGGAGTAAAATCAGAACATAAGCTCTGAGAAAAGCGGCAGGGAGTAGGAAAGCAAGCAGATGCAGAAAATTCATGCTTGTCTGTCTTATCACAATGGTGTTGTGAAATGCAGATCATATTGCTGGCCTGGTGCCTGGAACATGCCAGCTAACTGTAAGTCCACAAACACTGGCTATCAAAGGATTCTACAGAAGCAAAAAACTAATGTTTGTTAACAAAAACCAAAACCAAACTGATCTTTTCATAGTAGGGTTTTACATTTTCAACACCCTTGCTTCATTTGCTTTTATAATGCAATAAAAATGTAAAGCTGCACTAATCCAAAAAACCCTTTTAATATCAAAGACAAAAAGTATTAAACAGCAAAGATTTGTTGCTAGCTTTTCATGTTTCTTCTTTAGAATGCACAATTATCAATTGTGTGTGAATTCACAGTCACATACAGCAGTTTATCTTTTAGAGGAAAAACGCTGCAATAGCTAACACCATGCCTTCCTTTACATGTATAAGTGCTTGAGGATTTTGCACAAAAAATGGCATATCAGATGTATGAGGGAAAACCCAGACCATTCAAGTACTGGTAAACTAAATCTGACCAGCACAAAACAGCTGACTAACCCCCAGAGCTGAATTTCGTAACAGAGTCATTTACTGTAGCTGAATGAACTCAACTGTACATAGGGTATCACTACTGCTTTTTAATTCATAGTCAAAACAACGATATCAGAAAATAGGAGTGTAGTGCAAAAGTGTGTGTGTCATCCTTTTATAAATGTGATTTTCATGTATCTGTGTATTTCTAAAAGGCTTTGATGTCAGTTTAATTACTGTGCATTCAATTCTGGCACACTGGACCTGCGCACACTTAACGACCCAGCTTCTAGACTATGAGCTCTTCCTGAGTTAGAGCAATTTGGAGAGATGGGAACAAATGCTAAGTGTTGGACCTTGCCTGTCCACTCTTCAGTGAAATTAAAATCACCTATTACAAGAAAAAGGCACATAAATAAAACTCTATACAAAAAAATAGAATAATAAAAAAATAATTCCTAAAATTCTGAACTTAACTTTTCTAAGGGATTTAATACTCTGGGAGCCTTTTTATGGAGGCTGAGGGCTGAATGACAGTGATTGTTGTAAAACCAACAGCTGTTATCCCAAAGATACAATGACTTAAATGGAAAATTCCATTTTATTTGACAGCTTACTGAGCACTCCTGCTTAAGTGTAAGAAGTCACATAGGAAACCTACTCCTTCACCTTGTTTACAGTAATTATCCTTAGTTCCTCAGTTGCGACATACAAGCCACTAAAAATCTATCCTAACTTGTTAAAGTGAGAATTGCTGCTTTCTTAATCATATATCAGGTTCTGATGGATCAGCTCCTCAAACCAAAGTGGCAGTGGTTTTGCTTATCTTTGCAATAAACTCAACTATACTGCAATCCAAATAGCTATTGAAGTCCCTAGAAATGCTTGTGTAACATCAGTTTTAGCACAGAAAATTGCCTTCTCTGTAAAGCAGCCCCCACAGGTAGAGACGGTGTCACATCCCACGTGTTCAAAAGCTGCCTTTTCATGAATCAGCATCATGCTGTCACACCTATGGCTCTCTGGCTTTGTAGCAGTTCACTATCTATAGAAAAACAAGAGCAGCAGCAAGAAGCAATTCTACTGCTTTTACCTACTGAGATCTATTATGTTCCTTATCTGTAGGAATAACATAATAATGCAATTTAAGATACAAAACTTCTACTGTGGTACAAAATCCAAGCAATTGTTTTACACTTTTGTCTTACTTAAGGTTTTCCACACAAGATTCACACAGGTCATTATTTTGCTTTTGTATTTCTCCAAAATGCTGTAGTACAGATGATGTCTTCTTAAATATCAAAACATTTCCTCCTTGAACTGATTTGTAATCCAAAGTAACACATAAGAAAATTCAGTGCTCAGCCACCACCCAGCAGTCTTCCTGCTGCTTCAGCTCTACTTTTTGCAGGACATGGAAAAGCACAGGTGTAAAAAAGACATAGTACAAAGTCCTAGACACAATATGTCAATCTCTCAATGGCAGAAAGACTCAGCATTGCAAAACCACTTGAGATCGAGATGTGAGTGTTGACAATATATACTCAGGCTTTCATAAATGAATTTCTTTCGAGAGTAATAATGCAAGTGTCTATTTTATGAACTAATTTCATCCCACAAAAAACAGCCACAGCATTGAAACGCTACCAGTAGCATTTTAGGTAAGCTTAATGATTTTATGATTATGTTATTACAAGTCCTGTTTTTCATCTGATGGAGACAGACCTTCAATTGCACTCAAAAATCCCACAGGTAAAGAGAGTTAACCAGTCTCTCTTGTAAAAATGAGATCCTCTGAAGCATGGCATCAGAATCAACAACTAATGAAAAAAGGTATACAGTTTGGAATATCCACAATGACATGCAAACTAAAACGGCCATCATCTTGACACTGCTACTTTTAATGCTTCCTCTTAAGGCAACCTGGTTAAAAAATAAAAGTGAACATTTGCCAGACAGTAATATTTTTCCATGTAGAAATATTTTTACCTTTAGCATTTCAGGATCATGATAGTAATTAAAAATTAAGTTGTGAAACACCTGTATAGATTTTAAAATACTCAAATCTTGTTGAAACATAACAAAAATGTCAAGATATTTGTAACAATCAAAAGGTAACACATTTTGCCTAAACCAAAGTCCCATATAAGCAAGACAGAGTACAGGACAGGAAAATGTTCCAAAGCAAAGCCAAAGTAAGATTTTATTTTTTTTTTCCCTTTAAAGGGTAGGAAGAAACAATCAAATGCTGAGATATCCCTTTCATAAAGTTTATTTCCTCTTTTTTCACTAGATCACAGAAACATCCTCAGTTGGGTAAACAACGAATGAGCAAATCAAACAACTTCTTATTACCTACTTCCAGTTCTATACACAGATAAGCCAATATTTGGGATACAAGCCAAAATTCTAACCGAAGTGCTTGTGCTGGCTTGAGTATAAAACTGTTGTGATTATGTGCCACACAATGCTGCTGCCAAGTGTTTTCATGCAGATGCAGTTATGCTGGCAAAAGACAAACAGAAAAAAAAATATTTTGCCTGAATAAAAAGTAAAATATACTGCCAAGTAGGGTAAACATACACAAAACTGGTTTTTGGTGCATGTGCACCAGGGCAAGTTTGTCCTGACTCAGTTCTCATGAAAACCGCTTTTATGAGTACACAAGTCTTGAACAGCCAGAATCTAGAAAGAAAATTACTTAAAACTTCCATACTTCTTCTGATTAGAAGTTCCATTTGATGTTTAATTAAAATAAAACAGCCTTCTTTTTAAGTGTGCCTCTTTCACCTGGTTTTTGTTTGTATGCTTTTGTGTTAATGTTCTGTCAGTACACATGAGGATAAGGGACTGTAGTTGCAGTAATTAAAAAAATTTGTTGCAAACCTGCATGCGTGCTTTAGGCTGAAAAGTGTACAGTTGCCTAAGTGGAATTTTGCAAAAGGGACAAATACGGCCCTAGGAATATAGTTCCCTCCCAGTCCACTGAAGAAGAGCTACTGGCAGAGGGAGAGAGGAAGCATGGGCTAAGCCAGAGGAACAGGAAGAACTGAGTGACCAGCAATGGCACTAGTCAGGCACGATGAGTATCAATTACTGGGCATAAGTACAACATGGCAAAACTGAAAGCTAATGTATTAGACATCAGATATAATCTTCCTCTTATATGGGAAGGAGTCTTAACGTCCTAAGAATCTAATGTTTTGCTACTCAAAAAGAGGAAGATATTAAAAAGAATTAACTCCTTCCTTAAAATTGTTTCACTGGCTTCTCTTCTCACTTCCTTGTCTCCAAAAAGCTTTTTTCTCCCTGAAAGATTAATCATTGAAAGTTCAAACACGCGTGTTGGTTACGAACTTCCATTTTAACCCAACTTCAGAAAGGAAGAAATGTCCTTTCTGTTATCCTTCACAATATGCAACAAATAGGCCTCACTCTTAACACTTTTTTTTTAACCAAACACGTAGACAATAAAAGACTTAAGAATATCACAATAAGGAGACTGCAGGAAGGACAGCTGATGGTGGTTTCTGTTTGTACTGGGGCATTCTCCTACCAATGTCCTTGTCCTTCCACTGTTTTTTTCATATAGGAAGAATATCTCAGAAAAGGTGACATTGCAGGCAAGATCGTGACAAAGAATTTCACCAGACTGTAATCGTGCTGATGTCATTCACTGTGGCTTGCCTTCTGCAACTGGTGATCAAACCCTAGAAAAGGCTTCCTTTTTTGAGAGGGGGGTCAGTGCCCCACGTCAGCTCTGATGTCAGGCAGTGGGACTAGATGATTGTTAAGATATGTTAAGACAAGACTGATGAACTCTGTTCCATTATTTTCTTACACAGTTCTTAAAAAAATGGAGAAAAATCTGTTATATGATGTTATCTGTATTTCTTTGGCCAGAAAACAATGTCCCAAAGCCCATGCTCAGTTAAAGACATGAGGTGCTGTAATAAAGACAGAAGTGAATGCTGAGGAAAAAATCAGTTTCTTTTCAGTGGTCATAATAACTGCAGGTTTAGAGGAGGGGAAAAAAGGATATTACAATTCCAGCAGTGAAATAAAACCATTTTATACCTATATGCAAGAGACATTTGCAACACCAGCCATCTGTGCAGAAACATGAAGCCTGGAAAACTGCCAGGTTTTCCAAGTGTGACCTGCTGTGCAAATGCTGATTATGCAAGTTAAAGCTGTCTGGGGTGAATTTATGTTCCCTATTTTCCAGGACTCCAAATAGCATTCCTTTGCTTACAGAAACCACGTCAAACTCCAAATTTTCATCTAACATGTTTTCAAGATTCTCGACAAGTTCTGTAAAGCACCATTCCTTTCTATTTGCAAAATGAAAAAGGGTTTATTCCAACTAAGAAACTGAGGCGAAAGTCAGCAGCAATTTTAAGAAAGATCAAGTCCTGGTCACTTCTGTTTGAATCTTTTAGAGAAGTATGTATGGTTTATTTCACAAAAATAGAAAAATGTGAATGACAACTCAGTACTCTTCTCATTAGGAATAATTAAGGCTGCATATCCATCATTATCTTGAAACTTAAAAAAAACCCCAACTCTTAAAAGTCAGCAGCTGCCTAGAATCATAGAACAGTTTAGACTGGATGGGACTTCATCTTCATCTTACAAAGCAAGGCAAGTTTCAACATTAGATCAGACTGCACAGAGCCTTGCCTAAGTCACAACTTCACAGATTTCCAGAAGTGGAGATTCTACGACCTCTTTGGGTGACTGCTTCAGTCCTCAGACATCCTCATGATGAAGTTCTTTTTTTAATATAACCCATTTTTAACCTGAGGTAATTTGTATCCATCACATACTTCACTGTGCACTTCAAAAAAAAATCCATCTTCTCTACAAACACCCATGAAGTGGTTGAAGACAGCAGTAATACTTCACCTTCTCTTCTGGAGGCTGGACAGGCTGCACTCTCCCTGCTACTCTTCATACATCACATCTGCCTGCCTCCAGCTCTCCATGCTATCCATTCTGGTTGTGCTCAGCTGGACTAACTCCAGTTTCTCACAGCTGTCACTATCACCATTTCATGTAACTTAAAAAACTTCATTGTACTAAAGATGACCAAGCAGTAAGATGACAGATACTTACATACTGAATGATTACTCCAAGTGAAATGTTTTACAGGCAAAGAAAAACATGATGGTAACACCACCTTGGTTTTAAAAAGTGTCAAACGCGTTTTATAAACTGGAAAAGCTCCATATTACATTTTTCCCTCATTTATTTTACAAAAACTAGGTTGTATATACATGATTATTAAAATTCAACAATAAAAAGCTTTTAGAAATATATGACATCAAAGTGCTGTCCAAGTAGCTGATAAGAGAGTGGTATGTGACAGGGGTGTTCTGGCAGCAGTGACAACGCTAAGCCCATGTTTCCAGGTCTACCTGTGCCTATACAGTTCTGGGATTGACTTTTTTTTTTAAGAGATTGTGGAGGCCTCTGCTTTCCACCTTGAATATGAATCTGCATGGAGAACTAAGTTCAGGTCATGTCACCAAAAGGGTGCACAGTGCCAAATGACATTTCCAGCTGATTTGAATTGCTGTGTACCATCTCTGTCCACCAGGCACATATACAGGTATTCTTCCCCTTCCAAGAAGGGTCTGTGAAGTGAGACCACGCTGAGTGTAAAGACAGTGTCTCCACTGAGAGTCACAGTAACTGTTTCAGTTGTAAATTCCACTAGTCTGGAAAAATAACAGACTTTACTGCCTGTAATATCAGGGTAGCAGAGTTTTTAATTTATAATTATTAGGGACTAATTTAAAGTTTTTCTTTTTTTTTTTTTAAGCCATGGAATTTCAATACTGCTGAATAAAGTAAAATTGTAACACTTCATCTAAGCTGTATCCCTTGCAATATATATGCAGTTATAAAATACTGCAAATGAAATATTTGATATTTTTAGAACTTTTATCAGCAGTAATACACATATTAACTTACATTCTGTTTACATTTAAAGGCTGTTATTTGTAACTGTAAGAAATTGAAAATATAATTCATATGTAAATGAAAACACCAGTCTTGGAAACTTTTGTGGTACTTGCCTGGAAGAAAGGCCAGTTTAAATCCTGGTATTTATACTTTAGTTTCTTACGGTTCTTGGCAGGCTTTAGATGAACTAGCAACTAGTAACTGCAGTTTTGAGCATAGAATGATATAACTATTCCCTATGATGTCCACTTTAACCAACGTAAATTCAGGCTGGACAAGAAAAATACCTCATTTGTATACATAGTTACTAGGTACTGTTTTCTTAGAAGAGATTATCACTTGTAAATCCACATTGATGTCCTATTTGTTATTTACTATTAAATTTATTTTTAAACAGATTTTAACAAGTTCTTTGCAGAAGAATATTTAACCAGAACTAGAGGATCATGATGACAAGAAGATTCATCTGTTTAATGCTAGTAACTGTTCTGGGAGTTACTACAAGTAAAGCACGGGAGTTTGAAGGCAATGACAAGGAAACAGATCAAGAATTCATTTACATGAACAGATATAAGCGTTCCAGTGACACGCAGGACAAATGCACTTACACCTTTATCGTACCTCAGCAGAGAGTGACAGGTGCCATTTGTGTTAATTCTAAGGAGCCTGAAGTTCTACTTGAAAACAGGGTAAATAAACAAGAATTACAGTTACTTAACAATGAACTTCTTAAACAAAAGAGACAAATAGAAACTCTCCAGCAACTGGTAGAGGTGGATGGTGGAATTGTTAATGAAGTTAAACTCTTAAGAAAAGAGAGCAGAAACATGAATTCTCGTGTCACGCAACTCTACATGCAGCTACTACATGAAATTATCCGAAAGCGTGATAACGCCTTAGAACTTTCTCAACTTGAAAATAAGATTTTGAACCAAACTGCAGATATGTTGCAGCTTGCAAACAAATACAAAGACTTGGAGCACAAGTACCAACATTTGATGTCAATTGCCAATAATCAGTCCATGATAATTGCCCAGCTGGAAGAACACTGTCAAAGAATGCCATCCATAAAGCCACTGCCACAAACTCCACAACCACCACATAAAGAGTACCAGCCTCCCCCTTACAATCGCATTAGTAACCAGATATCTACTAATGAGATTCAGAGTGATCAGAACTTAAAGGTTCTGCCACCTACCTTACCAACCATGCCTGCAGTTACTAGTATTCCAACTTCAACTGATAAACCATCTGGTAAGTAATATTACTGACATGGCTTCATTAGCTTATGCTGATATGCCGTGGCAAACATTTTAACTGTAATATCAGAAATGCAGTCAGAATTTGTTTAGCAAAATAAATTCAAATTAATTACTTTGAACTGAAATTTCTTAGATCTGATGTTGTCTGTAATTATCTTGTGGATATGTTGTAGTACAAGCATAGAAAGAAAGCAAAAAATTAACTCTAAGATTCAGACACACTAGCCTCAGATTTTTCTCATGTTACTTTGCCTAGACAAACTGACCTTTTATATTACGTGTATGAGATAAAGGACCTGCAGAAAAATCCCATTATTCAACAGTCATCTAAGTTTTATTTACCTTTGCTCAAGACTGAACTGCTACAACTCATGACATCTGAAGGGGTTTACACTATTTGTGTGAACATTTGTGAAGTTATTATGAGTTTCCTGATTTGTGCAATAACATTGTGCTTGTGTAACTCCAAAAAGAATCCATATCTGCTTTGTACCTTACATGGGGCATTTGTGCCCTAGACAGGAGCAAAGGGAAGCAAGTGGTGGAATAGTAAGTGATATTATACAGCCCTCACTGAGTCTTAGGGGTTCTGCCACAAGCAAGATTAGAAGATCTGAAATCACATTAAAGATCAGTTGATCTACATGGTAACAAAAACAACAGGTAAAGAATTCAATTTCACCCCTGGTCCCTCAGATTTTTAAAAAAAAAAAAAAAAAAAAAAAAAAGAAGGCACAAACAGTTCAGATATATGATCCATATAAGAGAAGTCTGTTCTTCAGTGTGTGGGCAACACAGACTTGCACAGACAGAAAAAAGATGAGGTGTCACAGACATCTGAACTCAGAGCTGAAACAGAGTAATGCATGGGAACTGCACTCAGTGCATTTCATGGCTATTCGCAACGAAGAAGACATCGACAAATTCTTTAGAATTATCAAATAATGTAACTATCACATGTTAAACAAACAAACAAACAAAAAAAAAACACCAAAAGACCCCCATCTTATTTCTCCATGGAAACATTCACAATGAAAGAAACTTGAGCAGGTATTTCAGTCCAAAGCACTTAGTCTCTAAAGTCTCTAAACACTTTGCTACAAAGCAGTATTTTCACAGTATTGCCAAAGATGAACTCACCAAAGCTTGCATTCTGGCATGCAGAACCTCTGCCAAAAATATCGTGATTCTAATGTACTGTGTAAGAAAAAAAGTTCTCAGAAGAAAATTAGGTCTATTACAACTCCTTTGCAGCAATACTCTATGGCCTCTTTATTAATTACATTTTGACTTCTATCTCAAAGTAGGTTCAAACTCTGTACAGTATTTCCCTATCTATCTGTAACGGAAATACCTTTCAAGCATTCTTTGAAGACCTTTCCCTTTCCTGTTACATGGTTTGAAAATTCATTCTTGCTCCACATCCTCCTTGCGCTTTCAAGTGCTTAAACTGGAGCTGAGGCTTCACTATCACACAGCACGAACAGAAAAGTTATTTCAAGTGCACAGTACTTTTGCTTATCTATCCTCATATATTTCCTGTTTTGAAAGGCCAGATGCTAACACAGATCAATTTGCAACCCTGCAGAACTCCCAGATCCTCACCTGAGAAAAGTGCTGCTTATCCAGCCATTTTTCATGTTGATCTTTAGAGGTCACTTTCGCAGTCCACAATTCTAAGACAAGATCTGACATCTGCTCCTTCTCCCTAGAATACGTAACTTACTAGGAGAGAAGTTTCGTGCCTCTTCTGCACAAATCCATTATAATATTAATTTCTCTTTTTATTTTCTCATTTACAGCTTTTGATTTGTTTAAGCAAGTTTCCAACAACTGAAGTTAAGCTAATTAGCCTATCATTTTCGGGGTATCTTCCTCCCTTCCCCTTCTTTTTGGGCATAAAACATTTAGTACCTTTTCCTCATCTTTCACAATGTTCTCCATTCACAAAGCACACCTCAAACAAAACTCTCCCTACAATTAATGCCGAGAACAAAGCTTTAGTCATGCCTGGAATGAACTAGGAAAAACCCATAAGCAGTATTGTACAAAACAAACAGAACCCACCACCACAACTGCCCAGCTGCTGTTAAAAAATCCATGCATATTTTATCCAATCCTTTTGGTACAATTTCTTGAGTTCTCAACCTTTACCAAAGCTCCTGGCTGCCCTAACCGTCTGATTACAGCCAACCTGTGGAATGAAAACTTAAGCAAAACAGAAGAAAAATATTAAATGCTTTCTTTTAATCTGCTGACAGCTTTCCTTTCTTACAAAGTAGTAGACCAACACTCTCCCTTGATCACAGATTTACTACAGTCTTACTACTCTCAGTAGCTTTATTTAATTTTGTCCATTTTGTCTACATTGTTACATGGTGTCCCTGCCCATGGCAGAAAAGTGGAATAAGATGATCTTTAAGATCCCTTCCAGCCCAAGGCTTTCTGTGATTCTGACTCCCTAGAGGTGATTTTATCAAAACTGCCTACCTGCAAGTCAGGGTGTTCACACTTTTTCAAAGGAACGTACCTTAGTCAAAATTTTGAAAAGTTAATATCTGACAAAAAAAACACACCTGTCGTGGAAAAGTAGTAGAAAACTCCGCTTTCAAGTACTTATCTTAAGTACTTAAGTGATCTTAAATCACTTTCAGAGAAAAGAACTGTGTGCAGTAGAGCACTGCTGCCATGTGGCCTAAAAGAAACTGCAAAATTAGAACACTCTAAATACTGCATTGTATACTGCTATTAAATTATTATGAAGATCAAAGCTCTGTGGTTAACTATTTTAAGGAGTTCAATAATGATTTTGGATTAACATATTCTTTTTTGTTTTTAATAAGTACACATACTACACATACTACATACACATTGTGATTAAGTAAACCTGAGCCATATAAATTACTAGCGCCCTTTACATTTGTTTTCTTCCACCTCTCATAACAAGCCATGTAATTTTGTGACAGAGCACTGCATCTACACCAAAACTGCCAGAAATCTGAATAGTGAGCCACAACAGAGATGGAAAAGGGGCTTAGAAGCATAACTCCAGGTACAGTCTCTGAGTATGACTAGGGCAACAAGAACACAGCATGGCCACGGAACAAACACTTGGAGTGCCTCTTGGTACACTGACTTACTGATTAAAATAGTTAGACAAAAAAAACCCTCAAGCCCAAAAGCACTTGGAATAATTTCTATAAAACTAATTTATTTCAAACTCATTTACTGAGTACCATTACTAGTGTCGGGCAGTGAATTATGAAAAAGTGTAGAAGAACTGAAATAATTTAAAACAGAAGTTACTCTTGATAGCAGCATGTGCTTCAGTAATGAGAAGATCTGACAAGCCTTCCTCTTTCAGTGGGCAGGGGGAATCAATCCAGGGTCTCTGATCTCAAATCCTGAGGATTCTTATTGACTTCACTCTTATGCTCAGAAGACAAAGCAGCTGGGGGAGTTTATTTGCAGATATCAACACAGACTCCTAAAATCACTTATACCTAAATTTCTCAGACTCATTAAAATGGAATCTATCTTCCCAATAGAGAAGATTTCTTTTAAAATCATAAATATACAATACTGTCAAAAAGGGTAAGGTCTTTGTGGACTCCAGTGAACTCAAGGAAAAAATGTATTCCTCTGAAAACACAAGCGCATTAACTGTAATTTCTGTGACTGCAAAGTACATTAAAAGTCTTCTCATTTATATAAAATTTCTCCCACAAGCACTCCATGTTAAAAAAATCTTAATTTCTATATTGTGTTGTCATTTAAGGTTACAACAGTAAAACCTACAGTCTGAATTCATGTTGCCAGTTCCATTGTTAATGTCTGTGCAAATGACATTTCTGGGATCTAAAAAGCTGAATTTCTCAAAGACAGAATCAAGATCAAACTTACTGTTTTGTTTTCTAAAGGAAATTCTTAATATGTGTCTATGGAGTCATTCATAGTTAGTTTCTTGGAAGATGTAATCGATGATCAAAGTACAGCTGCCTTAAAAAAATAAATTTAAAAAAAATCAACCTTTATCAGTAATTTATTGTGAGATGTTCCAGAAATAAAGTTACAATAAATGAATCCATTTGAAAACACTTGGTGGATACTGCACCTTCAATAAGAAGAAAAACAAATGCACCATTCTGCAAAACCAATCTACTGTAAAAAACTATCTATTCAAATACTGCCCTGCACTGAAGATATGCTCAAGGGGAGTTTGATGCATAGCCCTTCTGTTTTGACACAGGGCCCTGGAGAGACTGTCTACAAGCATTAGAAGATGGCCATGACACAAGCTCCATCTATCTTGTGAAACCAGAGAACACAAACCAGTTGATGCAGGTCTGGTGTGATCAACGGCATGACCCTGGGGGCTGGACAGTCATTCAAAGACGGCTGGATGGCTCTGTCAACTTTTTCAGGAACTGGGAGACATACAAGGTTAGGACAAGTGAGCAGATTAATGTTTTCCACCCTTTAAAAATTACTGGTAAAGTGGAAGTCTCTATAAAATAAGTTACTGCAGATTTCTATTTAAGAATACGCTCAGGTTTACCACTAACACAGATGGAGAATATTAACATGCCTCTCTTGCTTCCTTTACAGCAAGGATTTGGTAATATAGATGGAGAGTATTGGCTTGGATTAGAAAACATTTATTGGTTAACAAATCAAGGCAACTACAAACTGCTCATAACAATGGAGGACTGGTCAGGTCGGAAGGTGTTTGCTGAGTATGCCAGCTTCAGGCTGGAGCCTGAGAGTGAGTACTACAAGCTGAGGCTGGGCCGTTACAATGGCAACGCAGGCGATTCCTTCACTTGGCACAATGGCAAACAGTTCACCACGCTGGACAGGGACCATGACGTGTACACAGGTACCAGAGCCCTAAGCTGCCTTGCCTTTTTTTGCCCTCCCCTCCCACCCCCTTTTTTTTTTTTCTCTTTTTTTTTTTGAAAAAGAAAAAATACTTATGTTCATACACACACACATAGAATTTGCACTTTCAAAAGGATTTGTCAATTTTACCTTGTGAAGCACAGACCGATAGTATTAACCCTTATGAATAATAACACCAAAACAAAAATTCGTTTACACTAGACAAGAGTCTGTAAAATGTGTTATGGAGGGTTATTTGGGACAGTACCGCACACAAATTTTCCAGCAAGGGAGAATACCAATAATGAACTATATCTGTAGAACATAACTACTGAGCTGCTTCCTGAAGAAGCCTAAATTCACCTTTTACTACATGGTATCTGTATATTAAACATACAGTTAAAAAAAAAGTTTTGTTCTTAGCTTGTTTGCTGTAATATTTTTTATTTAATTCTAAGACTGAACTGGAACTTTCTTTTGCAGGTAACTGTGCCCATTACCAGAAGGGAGGATGGTGGTACAATGCTTGTGCCCATTCCAATCTCAATGGAGTCTGGTACCGGGGAGGGCACTACCGCAGTCGATACCAGGATGGCGTTTATTGGGCTGAATTCCGGGGGGGATCGTACTCACTAAAGAAAGTTGTTATGATGATAAGACCTAACCCTAACACATTTCACTGAAATGACTCTTCTCTTGGTTTGCTTTCTTGTTCTAAAAATCACGTAAAGATATGATATTACCTGAATTTATCTTTTCAGAAATGAGGAATGTAAGATACTGTACATTTATTGATAAGATATGAGGGCTTGTATATTGTATTTTCAAGAATAATCCCAGGAAAAAAAAGCTGAAGAAAGGAATTGCCATAACATTCAGAACACCAGTACCACTGGTACTATTAGATCTGGCAGTTAGATGAACTGTAGATAAGCTTCCTGGTTTTTATTCCCTGTAAATTAAGTTTGGATGGTAAAAATACTGCCACAACATTTAAATATTTTTGTATGTTATGTATAAATATTCTCAAATACAGGAAATACTACAAACTGTACAGCAAGGGGTTTTTTATTATTATTATTATTATTATGAGCAATCATTTGACACAGGAAATCATATCCTTTGAACTGTGTAGCTGGTATATGTACATTAGTGTGATTATTATGGTGTAATCTTTGTTAACTGCCATGAATAAAGTCAGTACTATATAATTCTGTTTTGAGAGCAGATAGTCAAACCAGTACTGTCATGATAAATCCAGTCTTTCCCCTTCACTTTGATCATTTTAATAATCTGCTTCTACAAAATGGAATTCACAATTGATTCAAATCGTTTAGATTAGAAACACTGACGATTTTTCCTACCAAAATAAAGTAGCTACTTGCATATGGGAATTAATCCAGATTTACAACAGGTATTATGTGCTATATAGCCAACATGTTATACACAACTCACAATATTTTGTACCTGACTTCAGTCATTACCTGTTGTGTAGCCTCTGTACTCAGAAATGGCTAGATATAAATTAAAGGGACTATCCAACTTTGCAGGCAAATGATGGATACCAGTTTATAATCTATTTAATATCCTTAGCCTATAGATGAAAATTATATAAAAAAGTTATCTGTAGCCAAGAGAATTTATTTTTAACATATTTCACAAAGATATTACCGTCAAATTATTAAATAGATTTACTCATCTCTATTTAGAGGCAGTCGCACTTATGAAATACATACTGGGATAATTCTAAATTCTTCTGAGGTAGGTTTCTAGAACAGATTGTTAACACACCCATTTCAAAACAGCAACTACTGCAAAAAAAAAAAAGTTAAAGAATGCATAAAAGAGGCAGAATAAAAGCCTCTAAAAGTTCAATATTTTTCACTAAGCCTGTTAAGACACTTCCTGTGTGTTTATGTGTGTGTGCTTGCATACTTTCCCCTCATTACCTCTTCACTTCTTTACCACAGTATGATGTGCGATGTAGCATGTGTTGTATATAACTGAAAGTAGTTTTTTTAATATATTAGATTACCCCTGTCATATTGTAATTCTTTAATAAAGCAACAAATGTTATTTTGACATGTTCAGATTTCATCCTGTTTTAGTTCAGATTACTCTTAACTTCACATCCCTCTGCCTTGTATCAACCCTGATACACAACTACTATTCATGTGTCAAGTGTTTAAATATTGCAACATCAAAAGAAAAATAATTTTCAGCTGAGAAAAATACTGAATTTCCACACAGCCCAACAAGGAAGGACTCTTTG
>JAYRBT010000038.1:141254-164580 GCA_036023395.1 Myiotriccus ornatus
CAACATCAAAAGAAAAATAATTTTCAGCTGAGAAAAATACTGAATTTCCACACAGCCCAACAAGGAAGGACTCTTTGTAGGTCATCTGAAAAGCCCTACATTTTCAATCAGCATTCAAGCTTTACCTGCCACTGGTTTAGCTACTGAACTCTGGAAAATATTTAAGTTTTAGGTAAGAAATACTAGATCTGGCCAGAGTGCTCTACCAAACAGGATTGTAGTATTAAGGCTACTTCATGTTTGGCTTGAGGAAGGAATGCAGAGAACTTCAGGTATTCATTGTGCAGATCTCAAGAATGAGGCATTCCCTAGAAAAGCTACTACAGGTGCTCTTTTGTTGCTGGAGATACAGCTACAGGTACATCTTCATAGCATACACTCATGACAGGCTTTAAACCCATGTTCAAGCTGACAGTCTTTTGTTAAAATAATCATATTTCTTAACCTTTCTACCTAAAAGATGAGTGATTTACCTAGAGACTCGTCCATATAATTAAAAACGGTAATGCATAGAAGTCAGGTTATGAAGACCTGGATATACGTCTGAGAACAGAACTTAATTTTTTACATAAAATTTGCATAAAGTAATTTTAAGCACAAAGGGTGGCACATCAAAAACAATTAAACATAAGAAATTCTGAACTTATACAGTGAAGTTATTGACAAGTATATTGGCAGAATCACAGATTTGCAAAATTTCATTATGCTTATTTTTTTTTAAATTTACACAACAGAACTGTTTGCACTAGATCCCTCTACTATAGCAATGCCACAACTATAAACTACGAAAGGCCTTAGTTTTTCCTGTTTCCCTCATTCTCTCCAGTTGTTTCAAGTACATTCTTATTTCGTCACTCCCCAAAAGTACATCTCTGACAACACTATGCTGTCTAAAAATCATATACAATACACTCACACACCTATCATTAACAAAAGGTGAGTTTACACAGGAGAGAACTCCAGCACTATGGAGAACAACGGCTTCAATTCTCCTGTAATCCTCCTTCATTTCAAAAAGTACCATAGAAATAGTTCTGCAACAGAAACTTAGGCTGCTCTTCAGAATTTTTGAAATAGCTCTACCTTTTTCAGAAGAGTAAAGAAAATTCTGTCAACTAATACATTATCTATGTATCAGGAATGAAACAGCGGGGATCCATCTACAGCACTTAAGGCAAAAAGCTCTCTCAGAAGATTGAAGTTACTTCAGAAGGGCAACTGGTTATTCTCTTATATACATATTTCCTAACAGTTCTTTCCTGAAACTCTTATCATTCAAAATTTTCAGCATTAGCCCCACTGTTATATTCCAAGGAAAAAAAACAACACAAAACACCACAACTCAGTGAACCCTGTGGATTATAACAGATGATACCCATCTTTGTCTATCCTGTAACATACAGATACAACCTAAAAGATCACCAGCAGTGAAGACAGGAAAAAGCTGTAGATAGCCACCACACAGAATTTTCAGAACACCATGACTGCTATTTTTTTCTTAGATCACACTGTGGCTAAATGCTTCCAACAGTCCACATGACAGCCTTGCCAATCTCATGATTGACTGCTTTCTTTCTTTTTCTCTTTTTCTCTTTTTAAACTTGGAAGGCCTGTCTGAAAACAACTGCTGGATGTTTCAATGGTACTTTTAAACATAGTAAGGAATATATTAGTCTCTCATATTACAGCCTAAGGTTATAAACATACCAGTAGTTGTCTCCTGTATTGATTACTCGAAGGTTCAACTGCACATCTTAGGATACAAGGAAAACCTTACTTTAAAAGAGCAGCAACACTGCTTAGTCTTTCCAAACAGCAGGGAGAGGGTCTCTGATGCTCGAAACACGAAATACAACATATGCAGCAAGATTCAAAAGTCTCACGGAGGCTGCCTAGACACTAGCAGGAATTTCAGATTCAACCTTGTAATTCAGTAATGTGGATTTTTTTCCTTTCACTTTCATTACCCAAGTCTTTTATTAGGCTTGTTAACACATGCTCATTTCAGAAGTATTTTAGTTTTTATTTAGGATGGGCTTGGAGTGATGTCCTAACAACTGGATAGTATTAAAATATTCCTTACACAAGACTGTGAGCCAATTCTATAAACGAGAGTACCTGGACAACTTAAGGGGATGTTTAACTTCCCAGTATGTTCTCCAGCTTATTTCCAACAATCTCAGGCTGCCATAGATGGAATGCGAACATAACTTAGTAACTTTCTTGCAATGAGACAAGAGGCTCAGCATGAAATGCAACCCCCATTAACTAGATCTTCAGACTTTGTCACTCTCATTCACTTGTTCTATATTCACTATTTATTCCTAACATGATCTATCAGTCTACTTGTTCATTTAAACAGACTAAAGAAGCTGTTCTATACATAATGCTGTCTTCTTCAAGAAAATACTTATTCACTGAAACTAGTCTCCTTTGAGTATTCTGATATGCTAAACATTCCTTTAACCTGAAATTATTTTTAAAGAAGTTTCAATAACTCATACCAAGTTATCAACACTTTTTTTAAGTATGGCCACTCGAGATGGCCAAATTTATTAAATAAGAAATATTTTAGATACGCATCCACAGCAATTTGTGCTGGGACTCATGCTGCTCAACATATTTGCAAATGACCTGAAAATGGGAGTGAACAATGGAACAAAAATCTGCTCATAATATTAACTAATTCAGGGGAGAAAAGAGAAGGTCTGACTAAGAGGAACTGCAGAAGGATTTATGAGACAAGCTGCTTGGACAGTAAAACAGAAAATGAAAAAACTACAGACAGTTTTAGATACAAGGGGGAAAAAAACTTTCCAAATAAAATGAAAAGGGCAAACCACTGCTAATAAAGGCATAATCCTGGGATTTCAAATAAACAGTTTCTGATGGCTACTAAACGTCGAGCTAACAGAATGTTAGGAATTATTAGGCAGAGCACAAAAAACTTTCTGAAGTAACAGTATAAATCTAACCTGCATTTCTACCTTGAATTTTTTAGGCAGTCCATGTGCACTTTCTCTCACTAAAAAAAAGATCCAGGACTGAAACACCGCCTTGGCAGGTTGTCAAGGATGCCAACTGGCATCTGTACAAGGCATGCTCAAGTAATCCAAGGACTCTTCCTTTTGGAAGAGAGGTAACTGAAGATTTAGTGTGAAGGCAACAGAGATAATGACTGAAGTCCATCATGTCAGTAGTAGCCTCAAGTTGCACAAGTAACAAGGTAGGGTTTATCTAGTGAAGGTAGTAAATACCCTGTTCAATTCTAGCAAAAAATGTGGTACTGGACAGAGCTGCGGAAATCCTGCCAGCTGGGTGCTGAGCATGCAAGGAGTTTACAAGTGTTTAAATAGAGAGTGTAAGAGTTCACGAACAGGAATCCATTGAGGCACTGGGGGTCACTACCACAGAGACAGCAATTCTGGTCCAGGAAACCTGAGCAGAATTCTTGATCTCTTGTTATCCAGGTTAAGTGATTTAAAAACATTAACCCTTGTTAGCTCCAGTTCAGCATCATACTGAATCACAAGCAAAACCATTAAATAGTTCATTATATTGGACTACATTCACTAACAATGACCTGCGTGCAGAAATATTCCCAGGTGAAATACTGACAACAAAAACAGTTCACCAAATAGCTACTTGGTGTGTGTCACAAAAGGAGACAGTATGAACACTGGACAGCATTTTATATTATAGGCCTTCTTTTTTTAAATCATCTCTATGTTGTATTACACATGTATTTATTCAGCACCTGAGAGAATACTCGTGCAAAAAGTACATATACATTTGTATGACCTAAAAATCTCAACCTAATCCAATTTTTTTAAATAGGAAGTGAAGTGAACCATATCTTCTATATACAGTATTCTTCATGTGCACAACAGGCTACATTAGTACTTGTCAAAGAGTTACAGATAAATAAGGTTCACACTCACCTAAATATGGAATTGTAGGAACCATTTTTAAGCTTCTGATGTACTCTCGTGTCCTCTTGTAATTATCTTCCTTAGACAGTAAGTAGTCCAACTTCTCAAAGGTGGTCTTGTCTTTACGATTCAGAAGCTACAGAGAAAATGCAGATGATAAAATTTTAAAAGACAAATTCCCACAAAGCCAACAATCAATAACTTGCTGAATCACACAGAGTAAAGGAAAGCATAGTAAAGACTAAATTCATTGTCATCACCCAAACCAGCACAATGTTTGAAAATGTGTTACCTGTTAAGAAAAACAGAAGCAATTCAGCACAAGTCTTAAGCTATGAACAAATATGACCATTATTTCTGAATACTTTGTCAAGGATTCCCATATCACTACATCAGTTTTGAATAAGCTTAGCAATATTAAATTTTTAGAGAAAAAGTATTTATTATACAGTCACCAATGTTCTCATAATTTACCAGAATTGCTGAAATCCTCTGAATTTAGAGGTACAAACAACAATGGAAAATGCTCTAAATAAATGTAAATCGTGCCATTTCAACAGTGCCTTATTAAAAGTATGACGAAAATTTTTGGAAGAAAGTAAACCATTTTGATATTACATCTACATTTTCTACTGCTAGACTTACTACAGAAAACCAGAAAAACATATAGTAATGCAAAAATCCTGAAGTGACAGAAGATTGAAAAGTAAACATGAAATAGGCAACTGTAGCTACAAAAACACATTCCCTGTTTCAGCTGGTTTAAGAAACCCCAGCAATATTTTTAAGATGGTTTTAAAAGCCAATTGAGTCAGAATGAGTGGAGAATTTATGGCACTATACACTGGCGTCTTGCATGTGTCCTTTCTGATAGCAGACAGCTGCTCCATAGCACACTCCTTCATAACCTCTTCCTCTGGAAAATTACAGTTCTTGTACTACTTAGCTTGTGCTACTAGCTGTTAATAAAAAATAACATAAAAAGGACAAGAGTGAAAATATTTCAGAATAATGGTGCTGTTTTCTTTTAATCAGCACTGAGAATTTCTTCAGGCCCTGACTCTGCAACATATTTTATTTTTGAACTACTGTGCCTACAAAGAGCACAGCACACACTATACCTCTTCAGGTCTAAGTCAAATTAGTCACACACTTGTTTTCACATGGGAGGAAATTTCCTTGTTTATCTTCCAACTTCAGCAAGCTGCTCAAAACAGCAGGCACTTACTTTTTTATTATTTTTATTTTTTATTAGACTATAGCATAATTCTGAGCAATCAGACCATAAGAAAGTTACAAGCATTTTAAAAGCTTGATAAACGTAGGTAAGACTAAAGTATAGCCATCTTTATTTATAAGCTCTGAACACTTAATGTGATCCATGTTGGGTGGAATACTAAATTATTGAGAATTACCTACTCCTTTGTATAGTTAAAGAGTATACACTGCAGGCCTAACTTGTAATTGTGTATTCCTCTTTAAAGAAATATTTAAATTTACTGCGAGTTTTGCTAAGAAATTTTGCATTCAAGAGATGGAATTTCTGGAAACAGAATCATCTATGTTTTAAATTTCTAAAATAAATAAAAATTTTTATATATTGCACAATAATAAAAAAAATAATGCTTCTGTATCTGTAACACACCTTTTTTCTTCCTTTTAGGCAATGTATTAAATGACACAGTATGTTTTGAATAATGGGACACTGATACATATTCTGTAGAAGGGTTTTCTAAGATTACTTCTCAACGAAGTCCCCCTAAGCACATAATCAGTGGCTTCTAGAGCAGACAGGAAAACAGGAAATTTACAGGGAGAGACTGTCTACAAATACACAGCCAAAACTCTACTTTCACAAAACACATAATTGACCACTGCTTCTGCTACCTCAGAAACAAGAATGTAAATTCCAGAGTTTACAACTTCACAAATTCTGAAGAGTTCAGAAAAGTTTAGAACTCAAAGGAGACAGAAAGGACAATGGTCAAGGCAATACGTACAGCCCAGGTTTTGGTCAGCCTGAAGATGGGTGCGCTTTGCAGTGCTGACACCACAGACATCAGAGAATGAAGGTTATTCAGTTCTAGAAGCTTCTGAAAAAAGAGAATAATAGCTTTTAGCACATCGAAAAGGGACACAAAATTAACTGATCTCAAAGCTGCATTAATAACCCATGATTCTTTTTCATATTTCCATCAATGACTACACACACCAATATTATCCAACGCTGTCATGTGTAAAATTCTTAAGACTGCTTTAAAAGTTGCCAGTTTTCCAAATATACCCATTGATACAACAGGCATTTCAGTTGGGAGAATACAAACTGTATTTGACTTGAATTGTTATTTTTTAAGGCTGTTCATTCAGGAACAGAAAACAGGAAAAAATTATTTGTCATATTGTTCTTGAAAATTAGCATAATTGGGGAAATTAAAAATTTAATCAAGCCTAAAACATTAACCAAAGATGCTGATGACCCTCGCAGAATTAAAACAATATTTGATTTTATAATCTGTTTCACAGGAAAAATTTACCTCAGTTCAATGTACTTTATATTTACTATATTTATATTTATTTTGACAGTTACTCAAAACACGTTGGTCTCCAGTAGACAATACTTGGGAATAAAGCTGTCTCAAATGATAATGCTTGCTACAACATAGTTCTAGTAAAATAGAAAAATGAGAATTGCTGTCACGGAGCTTCTTTGTAAACCTTAAAAAGAAGCTGGATTAATCCTTGAGTGATCCACTTATTCATTGCCCCGAAGCATTTGAGAAAGATCTGGACTTTATTGCGGGAAATGAAGGGAAAGGGAAAAAAGAGAAAAAAAGAGGGCAGTGTTCCTCTTTTTGCAGGAGAAAAATCCCCCAAACAAACACTGTAACTCTTATTTTTAAGAACAACCCAGGACCTCAAAGTTGACCATTGTCTCCTAGTACTTGGACTATGTATTTGTGCCAGGAACTCACTCAGACAAATTTTCTTCTATAAGCACAAAAATACTGAGTAAGCTGATTGGAAATATTCACAATACAAAAAAGTTTTGTATTATGTGGAAAATATTATTTTAATTACCTACACACATACATAATTTCACACATACAAGACAAGCACTTGGGACTTTGATCCAAGTGCTGTGTCACACAGGGTTGTACAAATACAGAATGACCAGAGGTCACGGAGCAGATAAATGTATTTTTTAATAAATATATTCTTTATAAAACTTCAAGAGTAAAATGCAGTGCTCAAAATCACTAAAATAACAGAGCTTTAACAGCAGTACTTTATACCAGCAGGTACACGTTACAAGTAGGAACACAAGTCTCACAACAGCTGTTTTAGAAGCAAGGAATTTCTTCTCATAAAAGTTAACTTTGAAAATGGTGGGAGACAAAAACCAGAAGAGTTTACAACCACATTTGATACTAGCAACACACAGCTGACCATCAACAAGCCAAATCACTTTTAAACTTGGTAGGCAGAGGTACAAGGTGAGTCACACTGAACTCGGTAGTTTCATCTAATCGAGCAGTTGTCATGCCTTTATCCTATTCAAGTGGTACAATGTTGCAGATGTACTAAACCACAATATTACCCTCTGCAATCCAACAATGGTTCACAGGGGTAGTGCAGAAACAAAAGAAAAGCAATTAAGAGTTTGAATGATAGTATAAGAACGTTGCACTTACTTTAGCTATTTTCACAAAATGGCTCAATATTTCTGCCCTTATTTTTAAGGTCTGTGCTGTTAATATTTCTCGTACAACCCAAAAACTGACCTATAAAGTAAACACATATAACTTAATTTATTTACAAAAAAAAAGACTTTATTAGATGAAATATTTGCAAACTTTCAAGATGCTCCAGGGAGAAAACAGGGTAAGGAAAGAAAAGAGTTCTTATCCCATGAATTCTCATCTGTATCACTGCAACTACCCAAAAGTTTTACCACTGGGTATAGGAGGTAGGTAGAGAAGTGAGGCAACACTAAGATAACTGAAAGAGCAAGTGAAACACAGGAAAAAAGGAACAGAATTGCTAATGTTGTACCATGATACAATAGCAAAATACATCAGGAACATATGGTCTAGAGAAAAAACATGAAAATGTGGACAAAGCAATTGAAAACAAGAACTGTCATTTAAAAATCTTAATTCTCATCTGGAAAGATAGTCTTAATTGACTGGAGTAGTTGCGCTTATACTCAAAGACAACTGCCAAACAGTACCTGTCCATGACAGTAACCAAATTATTTACCTGGTTAAACCTCCTAGTAAAGGCAACAATATTTGGAGCGAGGACATGTTTTTCTTTCTTATTCCATCCACAGCTGGCTAGTTCCTAGAAAACACATTCAAAAATTCCCTTAAAAACCAGAAATGAGTCCTCCTTAACACCAGTTCGAAATCATTCTTCTTTTCTTAGAACCACAAATTCAGTTTCAATCAAAAAGCTGTTCAACTTTCCAAATGTGTACTACCAACTTTTGACACCTTTACAGGAAAAGGCAGAATCAGTCAAAGAGAATTCTGCCTCTGAAAATCACTTTGCACATGATGATAAGCAGAACATACACTAGAGATCTGGAGGTCTGCATGTGCCTGTGTGAGCATCAGGAAAAGCACTTCCAAACATACTCTGAATCCCAATCACCAGCACTTAAACCTTTTGCAGAAAAAAATGCCAATTTGCATCTGACAAGACACACGATAAGTCTGTGTCTGGTTTCATGAGACTGGAAATCATATGTTTATGTAGAAAAAGAATCTCAGACACTCTACTAGGGACAGCAAAATCTACCTTTGTCAGAGAAGTCAAAAAGGTCAGTAACCTAAGGATTAAGCAGTTGCCAGAGGACAAGTGAGCAACAATGGAAAATCCTCTACATGGCAAAATCATTTGATGAGGCTTAAAATTTGGACTGGATAAGAAGGTTGATAAATGATCCCACATACCCCTCCTGAATTTTTTTTTATACTGCTGAAATATAGTGTGTTCTAGAAGCACATTTCATCTCTTTTTTTGTACGGAAGAATGCTGGCAGCTTCCTCAATGCACGAAGTCACAAGAAACTTTCCCGTCGAGTGTGCAAGAAAACCCTGAAATTTGTGTAGATTGCAAACTTCAGGACTTGGAAAAAGTTCTAAATAAAGTTACTTAGAAATCCAGAATGTAAGGGTTGCTATTTCTGCTGAAGAACAAAGAATTGTTAACCAGACATCCTCTTAATGAACTTTGCACAGTAACACGCAGATGCATGTTTTACTAATAGCTGTCAAAAAGCAGGATAAAACCCCAGAAAGTGCCAGGTTTAAAGGATGTTGTTTGTTGGAAATAAGACTTGGCAACCAGAACTCCAAAATGTGAAGTATTTCCATCCATGCATAAGCTTATGTTAAAAGACTAAAACTGTAAGTTTCAACCAGAAAATGTTAACCCTCTCAGTCTAAGAACTTACCTAGTAACAAAATGGAGGTTGATGACAAATACACAGACTATTTCTTGCTTTAAAACCTAGTCCTGCAGTTAGTAGAATTTCAGGATAGAAGCAGTTGTTTACTTTTGGCAAACAAATAATATTGGTAATTCCAATAAAGTGAAAGTCAGAAAGCACAATTAAAAAACTAACAGTAGTTTATGGTAACTGCTACTTATTCACAGACCTGAATTCTAGAAGCAGCTGAAAATACGTTAGTTTTTTTCTGATAACTCCTCACTAAGTTAGATCTATCTGTCAGAGTAGCATTTCAGGAAATTTCATTGCCAAAAGTCAAAACAAAGCAATGAGAAAGGAAAAGAAGTACAGCAAATTGGTATTTTGTTTCGCTATAAAATTATATGGAAAGATGTTTCATAGCAACTAAAGCAAATGCAAAATTCACTTTAAAATGAGTATCTATAGTTTTGTATTTTATTTTTTTGCTCATTCATCTCCTCAGAGTATAACACTGGCTCTGCCTTTGGCAGAGGTAGTTAAACATCTGTTTTAACTGATATTTTTCTTAACAAAATTTCTTCACAAAAAAGTATCTATGTATCAGTTTGTAAATACTGGTAGTTTTTGTGTTGTTAGCAAATTTTTCTATGGGTATTGATGGTTTCTTATTGCATTGTTCATTTGCCATTTCTCCCCCTGCAGGAAAGAAAAGTCTCCCCAGCTGCCTGGAGAACACATATAATTTCAGAAGCATGCAAGTGTCAGGAAGCACAGACATCAGATAGACAAATTTTTATTTTCTTTCCTGTACTTTCTCAAAATAGAGGGCTGGTAATCTCTCTGAATGACTGTAAATATAAAACAACTTGTTTTGTTGGTGACCAAACTGGATGGATTGAGCTTCTACTAAGAACCTTCTAGACTTGGCTGCCCCTACTGATGTTGTCAGAAATTCAGCTCCACTGACAGAAGGGAGGAGTGGAATTGCCTGTTATATATTCATGATATTCCACCTAAGGAAGACAACAAACCATAATGGATCTAAGGACATGTTCTTATATGAAGCCCCTGAAGGAGGAATCATTTGATTCTTGTACCTTCTGCAGTAAATAAATTTATTTAACCAAAATACTGATGACATTTTTATGCAAATTTATCATATTCTGATAACTACCTTTACTCATTTCTGAAGTTCTTATTTCTAATTTTCAAATGCCTATGTTAACTTTCATTGCTTTTTCTCAACAGGTCTCAAGTTTCCTTCTTAAGACATTAAAAACTTAAAGGACACTAAGATATTAACTTTTAAGGGCTTGGGCAGATTTACTCCCTCAGAATTGAATCTTAAACATGACTGTACAAATTGAAAAGCTTACCAAGTGGCTGATGCAGCCTAAAATACAGGCATGAGTCAAACTCTGAAATCAGAGGTGCACTGAAAAACAGCACCAGAAGGGAGAGTAAAGAATTTTTACGTTTGATAAATGTATCCTGAAGAAACACTCAACCCAAAGCAGGAGAGGAAGACTTCCAGAAAAGCACAGTCATCTCCTTTGGCAACTGACAACAAATCAAAGTAACTCCGGCTGGGGTACAGATTCACAGCGCTAACAAGCAGCAAGCCCAGAAGAATATTAGTGCAGTGCAAGAAGGTGAGCATTTTTGAATAAAAAAGCATTATTTAAATGGTTACATTTTCTCAGGCACTGAATTCCGAAGATGCAAGCAGACAGTTTAAGAAAACCTACCTCAGGCTGTATAGCTTTAAATACTGGCATATCCATCAATGTTATCTGACTCTGAAACGAAGACATAATTTTAAATCATGTAATATAAAGAGCTAACAATAACATATTTCCATCTGCCCTTCAGTAACTACAAACCATCCGCATGTTCCTCACAGACCAGAACTGACCAGCCTGAGTTTGGCCCCCTTGCTTCAGGCTGATACACAAGCAGAAACACCCTATCTTAAGAAGGCATCATGTTACTCTCTGGTTGTCCCCAGGTGAAGAATTTCAGTACCTGTGCCAGTCAAGGGGACAAATCTGTGTTTGAGAGTCTTCCTCTTACGTAACGAAGAATATGGACAGTAACGGCAGGAAGAATTATTTGCCTTTCACACAGAGAGCAGCACACATTTGACATTCACTGGGTTGAAAGGCAATAAATTATTATGTGTTAATTAGTTACAACTGGAATATGCTTTAAGGGGGTCATACAGAGACTTTCAGTCCCACAGACACACAATTAAACTTCTAGTTTCTCTGCAGGTTGGTGGGGTCTTTGTTTTGCTCATGGCTACAGGTGGCAAACGGGACTAGAGAGAGAAAAGCAGCTTACAGAAGTTTGGAATTGAGAGTTAAAAAATATGTTACAGTGATATTAAGGGGGTGTGGTTACATACAGGTATGTTTTTGAAGTGCAGCATTAAATTAAGACCCTCATCAACAAGCTTTCATCTCAAACCAACAGTAGTTGGAATAGAAAACTATTTGTTTTCTATTTTGAGTTTGAAGTTACAAGCAACCTTACCTTGACTTGATCATTTTACAGATACATTTCCAGGTTAACCACAAATGTAGGACTACACTCTACGTTCTGGGCTGTCTTTGGACTTAATATTCATATTGTGATGAAATCAGGCATATCTGTTTTCACATGATTTTACAGTCCTGTCTAAATTACGGCTCTATTAATTTCTGAAGGCAATCCTTGGCCATGAATCATCTGAGCTTGGACAAACAGGAATGATTTTAACTGAGTTGACGCAGATTTGCCATACAAGTATTTTTATAGTTTTACCTAACAACAGTTCTCATCTGTGCACTGTGTATTAGTGTTAAAAAAGACCCACAAGAATCTGTTCCAAAGTGACAAACTTATAGGAATAAGGTAGGCCTATCTCCAAGACCTTTTTGGTGAACAGGTATTATACGAACTTTTGCCAAATAACAAAACATCATTTTGATCCTTAGAATGTTAATGAAAACATTCAACTAGGTGCAGTAGCTTTTATCCTCGCTCCTTCCTGCTCTCCAGCAAGTTAACATGCAAATTAAAAACAAGAGACAAGGACAAGAATTGCACTGAATGTTTGCCAAAACTGCAGTTCTATTATCAGTTTAGCACTGAAAAACAGGTATTAAGGAATGCCAATTGTTTCCTCTCTACAAGCTTCTTCCCTGCTTTTAAGAAACTGATGTTTCTGAGAAACTAATGTTTCAGCAGAAAACATGAGTATTTGTGGTTTCAATTAAAAAAAACTGAATCAGACTGTGTTAAGTGGGTGTGGTGGTATTAGATCAAAGGTTGGACTTGATGTTCTTGCAGGTCTTTTCCAACCTTTAGGATTCTATGATCCTATAAGTAACATGTTTAAACCTATGCTTTTTTCTAAAACACTAGTAAAAATTTTCTAAAACACTAGTAAAAATTTTCTAAAACACTAGTAAAAATTTTCTAAAACACTAATAAAAATTCAAATGGCTTCACACAGAAAAACAAATATGCTGTGTCACGTCAGTGCCAAGTGATTAAATCCCGCGACATGTTTATTTTGTTAAAGTTGACATAATCAGAAATTTGTTTTCAAGAACACTGGAAATTAATTTTAAATTTTTTTTTTTAAGCAAAGAGGTTTTATAGATTTTTTTGGTACCCTGCAAGCCCTGAATGTTATATAAGCTTAAATGCAAAAATAACATTTCTACTTACAGCAAACTCCTCAGGAGTTACTTTCAACACATCAAATACAACTGCATCGTAGCTTTTATTGGCATAATCTGAACTTCGCCCTTCCAGAGAATCTGAGCTGCTACTACCCTACAAAGAAAAAATAGTAAGCTTATCTGCAGAATGATGAATTGCATTTCAAATTCAGAAAATAAATATGTGTAAAAATACTAAGTAATGCCAACAAAATGTATGAACTTCAAAAAGTTTCAGACACCGAATTATAAAATTTAGTTTAGCACTGTTCGCAAATGTTTCTGACTTTCTTCTGCAGACTTTAGTGACATACAATTTTAGCTCTACAAAACTTCCAGCTTTAGCAAACCACTTTTAAAATCACGAACTAAATAAAAGAGCTTAACATTTAAATTAAATAGGCAAGGTAAAGAGTGGGTAGATCCAAGTCAAGCTGCTCTACCCCCAACATTATAAACAAGAGAAAAATTGACACATCCTGAAATTTAACTGGGAAACTACTGATTAGGAAGCCTGACATTTGTGCTGATCAAACCCAAGAAGAGAATAAAGGGGCATTAGTAGAAAGGCAGACAGGTATGCTGTATCATGCAAGTGCAAAGTCAGCATTCAGAAAGAGAAGTACTGCCTCAGTATCTACAGATGTGTGGGTAAAGGATCAAGATTAATAGTCTTGTTAGACTTGCGAAGATTTTTCATGTGTTCATCACTCCAAAGCCATTACGCTCTAGCCATTAAGCACAGACTGTCCTTGCAGTGATAAATAATTAGTTACAAGACAGTTGTTACAAGAACTAGAAATATGTTAATCAGCAGAGAATTATGCATAGATAACTGATGCTTATTATATATTCAACAACCCGGAAAACAGTGTAGACTTGTTGCAGAGTATGGATTTTCATTTTATTTATTTAATGTGGTAAAAAAAACCCCAAAATTGGCAATGAGAAACTGAAAAGGGTCTTCACAAGATTTGACTAAGTTTGGAAAAGGAAAAAATATATAATGCATTATGAATATGCTCCTTTATAAATCCATGGTGCACCCAACTCTGGAATATATATGCAGTATAAGTCTCCATCTTAAAGCTGGCGAAAAGTACCACCAATCCCACATTTAAAATGCGAGCTTTACTGGGCAAGCTTTACTGTAGCTGATTTATAATATTTCATCATAATATTAGAAGAAAGTAGAAAAACCAGAAAAGCTCAGTGGGGCAGTAATTCCCAAGCAGCGCTCGCTTGGCTCTCATGGAGCTGTGCATTGCAGCTCAACACAGAATGGGGCAGTTTCTGGAAGCAGCACAAAAAAGCTGCATGGTCTGCAAAAGATACAAAAGGTTAACATCAAAAAAATCTCAGAGCACTTTCTTACTAGCAGACTAGTAAATTGGAAAAAAAAGAAGAAAAAATACAATTGGATATTTCTGACTGGCTCAATTTTGATGGTACATTACACTACTCTTAACTCAAAAATAATAAATGGCTGCTCTAAGTTACAGAATAACAGGTTAAAAATGCTATTTAAAACTAATCAAAATGAGTAATCATCATCAACAATGACAACAAAAAGTGTCTGTGAACACTAAGAACCCAAAGTGTTCTAAAATTACTCTGTTGTCATGCCAGTCCTTTCCCTTATGAATGGTGTGGCATTTGACTAATAGTGGAAACGGTTTAAAGCTGAAAAAAGCCAAAATTTCCATTTTGATATAGGAACTAATAAAGTCCAAGGAACTGTACCTCTGGAGTGGCAGAGGTGACCATCACATTGGCCATGAAGTCATTCCTTTTATACATGCTCTCCCCAAGATGCAGAAAGTTTCAGCTCAGCCAGCACTGGTTGAAAACACAAGTTCCTGCAAAGCAAAGGTATTTGAGGAAATGAAATTTATAAAAACACCACATCACACACACACACACAAAAGCCACTCCATAAAAGAGATTTCATTTTTCTTTCTCAAAGAGAAAGCAAAGAACTTACGAAACAAGATTATCTCAGGAGACAGATTCTCTTTTCTTTTCTGGGTACCAAACTGTAAAGGAGTACAACCAAATATCGCTAAAGCCATGCCAAGTCCTTATCCCTACTTCCACTCAAATCAAGAATTATGGGAAAAATAGAGTATTATTTGTCATTTACATTGAATTAGGTTACATATGAAGTCCCTGCCAGGCAGTATGCATCCAGAAACTACAGGCTACCAAGAACTGCTTACACAACTACCAAGTCAGATCAAGCTCTGGTTCTCTCTAAACTGAGCAAACAAACAGCAGGGTGGTTTCATCATTCCCAGTAGTACACACAGACGAGTTCCATGGCCACCACTGCCACTGACTGTTGCACATGGACTCTGTCAGCAAAATCTGTAGTTGCTCAAATATGCAACTAGGGATACTGCCGCATCTCCCTCTGCATTCTTGGTCCTTCTCACAACACTGATTACACCAATAGGAAAATGCTGGAAATGCAAACAGCTGAGAATAAAAACAACCTCATATTTTACTCTCTTTAGAAAGGTCTTCACTCCTACAAAGACAAAAAGCAATTCTCCCCACTGTCTCACATGAAACAAGGCAGTAATTGTGCTTCAAAATCTCCTGTTAGGCAAGTCATGAAGCAACTTCCTTTATCTTGCGTCCTGATAAAATTAACTCATATTTTGAACACTAACAGACTGGAAAGTATTTCTAGGTCTGGAACTAGAAACTCCATTTAACAGTCCTTAGAGATACTGAAGTGGAAAGTAATTTTGTAGACATAATTTCTTTAATATGTGGCATTTACATCAGGGTCACAAAAATATACTTGTGTAGTCCTTCCCTGTCTTTTGGACTAGGCTTTCCAGTCTATGGGGGCTCCAAAATGCTCTGAAAAGGGAAAGAAAAATCCCATATGTGAACTTCCATATTGCCTAAGTTCAGTTTTACTCCAAATTTTAATGTTCATTATATCCAAATGAGACAGAAGTGCTCTAATATCTAAAACCAAAAGCACCAATGTACTTTTGCCTTTCAACATTCAGTACATACATAAAGCTTGCAAGGCTAAAAACTTCCACTCTAGAAAGCATCAAAATAGATTTTTGCCCCCAAATGTTTCAAATATAACACAAGCATTAAAAATGCACCGCTTTTTCCTCTGTGCGGAGGTTTCTCCAAGACCTACATCTATGAAAAAAATACTTCTCTACACACACATTTTTTTTGCTGCCTTGAGGAAAGTCAGAGAGAGCAATTATCCTTTTAAGTCAAATCCACCTGGTCATTTGAAGTATTTCCACACCTGCTATCTCAGAAAGTATTACTCTGCACACAGAGTAACATGGGAGCTAATACTAAGCCAACTGTAACAAGAGGCTGTGAGACAACACAGAGAAAGGTATTAAAAACAATGCTCCCCCATACTTGCAATATTTCCCTCCAACAAGATTTAAAAAATTTCTGAAATTCTGAAAATGATCAAAGGTCCAATATGTTAGCAATAAAAGGTAAAAAGTTACTAAAATGATATATAACTTCTTTTCATAGCTTTTAATTCTTACAATTTCTTTCAGCTTGCTCAGGTTAACAATTAAAATTATGCATTACACAAACAGTGCTAAAAATCAAAACACAGAAAACACCTTATCTGTTTGCACAGAGGGCTCACACGCACATTGCAGTAGATCTCATTCAGTCTGCCAGAAACAAAGTGGATAAATCAGGATGCAAACATACATACCACCAGAGGTTGTCTGTTCTTTGCCAGCTTAACAAACCCATTGAGATACGTAGCGCTCTCTGAAGCAAAATTGAAGACAGCGCAAGAACAACTAAACTGGAAAAAACACAAAACCACCATCAAAACCAAGCACAGAAGGAATCCCTATAGCCATTATTTTACCAGCATTTGTCAAATTTTGTTATTTATGCCACAGAAGTGACATTCTCTGAAAGCAAAAATGCAAATTTCACATTGCTGTTAGTAATATGCATGTAATGCAATTCAAGTGCCCATAACTTCATTCAGTACTAGTTACCCAACTCACGAGAAACTCACTGAGACTCTTAAGCACAGATACCACCTCTGGCCTAATTTCTGGATGCCAGCAGAGCAATCTCGGGAAGTTACTGACTGTTCACACTCCTCTCAGCAAATACAAGACAAACCATGTCAGCAACCACTGATGATCGTTGTTCTTACTGATTTTCTTGTTGGAGGAAACAATACTGAGCTAGACAGCCTTCTGATCAGCCCTAGTTCAGCCCTTCTGGGCTCCACAAGTTAACTGGCTTAGCTGATTTCATACCCCATTTACTTACTATTTTCAATAGTAGGTTATGGTTTTCCTAATACCACTGAGTCATGAACTGAGAGCTGCAGCATCCTTTTAGGAAAAAATACTTGAGTATTTTACCAAAATGTAACTGTTCTTTCTTAAGTTTAAATTAGTTGGACAACTGGTTCAGTGAACATAATTAAAGAGCACTGGGTCCCTGCCTGGGCACTGATAAAATTGGTTGGAGCCAATGAAAGTTACCAGTTGGGTTTGCTTTTATTTATTTTTTTAATAAATATAGAGTAGAATAGCGTTACAGTTGGATGTACAGTGATCATCTAGTCTTACTGCCTGACTGCTTCAGGGATGACCAAAAGCATGTTATTAAGGGTACCACTAAAGGCCCTTAAACACTGACAGGCGTGGAGAACCAACCACCTCTCTGGGAAGCCCGTTCCAGGGTGTGACCACTCTCTCAAGTAAAGAAATGGTTACTGATATTCAGTCTGAACCTCCCCTGGTGCCACTTTGAACCATTCCCTTATGTCCTGTCCCTTGATCCCAGGCAGAAGAGATCAGCACCTCTCTTCTCCACATCCCCTCCCAGGGAGCCAAAGAGAGCAATGAGGTCGCCACTCAACCTCCTTTTCTCCAAACTAGACAATCACAAAGCCCTCTGCTGCTCCTCAGAGGATATGTCTTCCAGAATTTGGTACTGGGTATCAGAAAGGTTAGCTGTCAAGATGAGGGAATGAAGAATACAAAAAGCACCTACCTCCCACAACACCAACAATGTACTACTGCACTTCATTGGCAATGCTTAGCGTAAGGATACATTTACAACAGACCATACAGAGGTCATATTCAGTTCTGAATTGTTTTTCATCATTGCATTAATTTTCCTCTTTCTTCACTCCTAAACTATACCTCCAGATGTTCACCATTATAACCTTTCTTTCCTTGGTGAACGACAAACAAAATCATACTCAGATGCTGTGGGCGTAGAGTACAAATGGCAATATGCTAGCACACCTAGCTAACATACTGAAAGAGGAAAAGGACTCTATTATGAAAACAGAATCAAACAATAACAGGGTTATATTTCTGCCTCTGTGCTTGCAATCAGCTGCCGATGCGAAACTTGTATCACCAGCTACATCACGTCCAGCTTCTGCCCAGACGCTCTTACGGGTAGGTTGAGGCGTGGGGAGAAGTCCAATCTCTTTGTTTTATTGGTAATAAAGACCAAAAGGCAATTAGCATCACAGTATCTAAAACCACGCACTGCTTGTTCTCTGTATCTAGATATTACATACCATTTCCCCATCAGTTTCTTTTGTTTAGTATCATCATTTTAATATTAAACCCAGAAAAAAAGTAAATTCAAAAGGGTTTCAAAATCCTTCTGAACCAGCTGTTTGTCACTGCAGTGACAGAACAAGCCATCCTGAAAGGATTTTGAGAGGAGAATTTCTTTACATCTTTCCAAGCAGCAGCTGCTGAGTGTTACATGAGTACTTGCTAACCCAGAGAAATGTTAACGCACAAACCTCAGAAGCAGTGAGCAACACTAGTACAAGACCATTTTATTCCTGACAGCATGCCCTCCCCGAGGTACAAACAGCACATATCTTCACTTATGCCCCATCCACTATCACCTCTCAGCCCCCATTTCTCATCCCCTCATATATAAATGGAGAGGAAGAGACTGCATCTTCCAGAGTAATGGCAGAAATCATCCATGTGAACCCCCCTTCCTTCAAAAAACAGCAACCTTCCGTCTGCCATCAGAGCCCTTTCACCACATAGGCTTCATGCACAAACACAGACCTGAGACTGGACAGTGGAGCTGTGTAAACCCTCATAATGCTTTATAGAAAAAAGCTCTTTTAATTTCTAAAAGTCCTTTTGAAGTAATTCAACATTAGACCTTAGTGGACATTTTGTACAACATGAAAAATGCCTGAATTTAAAGAATAATTTCCTACTAACAGTTTATTAAGAAAAAAGCAATTAGGCTACAGAAGAGTAGTCATAACTGTGATGTCTTTTTAAAGATCCTCATAAGAAAACAGTTTTGTGTATTTTCAATATCCACTTCACCTGAAAGTCCCTAATATATTTCATCATGCTTTAGGCAACAGTACCACCTATAGATAAAATACACCATGGACAATTTAGCATGCACATTTTTCATGCACATCCTTTTCTGAGAAACTTGTTACTATAGTTAATGATGAATAATGAAAATGTAAGGGAAATAAAATTCATAATTTAGTACATAAATCCCTGTATTAGGCTGTGACAAGATCCAATGTTAGTACATCTTTTGAAGGCAAACAGCATACCTGAGTTTAGTGCAGCAGCTTACACCAGTCACTGTTACACTACCAGCACAAACATGGAAGTTGAGCAAAACTAGCAAAGCGTGTCCCAGATCTAGGATCACTAGACCTGGCATTCTTCAATAGATAGAAATAAGATTTTAACTAAACACACTACAAATATTATTAAGGGACTGTGGATTAATTCAGCTGATCACAAATTGAAATCACTGAAGCAAATACTATTCTTCTATAACATGCATCATTCCTGAGTAAACAGTTGCAAAACTGATTCGTGCAGCAACTCCCAGCAGCTGTCAGTGGGTCAAGTCAAACTCAGGAAAAGCAGATTCTGAGTTAATTTCCCATACTAAAATTCTTCCAACTCTCTTGCTTCCACCTCTCCAGTGCATTTACTGAGATGAGTTCAACTCTGAGCAGGGAAGCAGCTGCTGTCATGAGTTCAAGACACAACTTCAGAATCCATGACCCAAACTCCTGGGTTTTATGAATGCACAACTTATTTGAATGATACCTAACAGTATGTTAAAAACAACACCGCAAGCATAGTCAGGCTTTTAGGATACACTTTACTTGACCAGTCCAGTGTGATGCTAGACTGCCACAGACCGCTTTGCTGGCTGCCCCACAAGTCAAATTCCAGCTTTTCAAAATAACTGTCATAGGCAACCTGGATACAATGACATCTGTGGCAATCATTACACCAAAAAGGTAAGCTACCATTCTACAAGTTGAATAAAAAGAAGGTGATCTTATTTTTCAAAATTATAATGAATGCAATGTCTCAATCTCCTAGTTTAAGAGCTGCATGCACAATTTCATAACAAGAAGGCTGTTATAATGCTCCTAAACTGTCAAAAACTATTTCAAAATTATTAACTATCTCACAGGATCTTGAGCTGCATGTCAGAAGACTGGTTTAGAATTAGCTGGTCTGGAAGCAATCCTCATTCCAACACATGATTGTGTGAAGACATGTTGACTACAACACACACAAGAATTCAAGCAAGCTATCACATCAGATTTTACAATCTAGCCTCCCGCTGACACTTTTTATAAGTACCATCCTTGAACTGCCAGTCTTACTTTCCTGAGAGAACACTGCATTGCTATTTCAGCAGCCACTTCTTTCCCACAGTGCAGGTGGGAGTTCTGCTGCGACACTTTACATTATCCTAACCCAGATTACGTGCAGTTGATATACAGCAGAAGCCACCCTTCAAAACTAGCTCATGGAGGCTGCCTGTTAGCACCTGGTAAAAAATAATGAACCTTTATGACCATGCAAAGAGTTATCGTATGTTAACTGGAAATGACTCCATGTCAATATAACATGAACACAAAGAGGAGGAAAGCACTTCTGCAGGTCAACGGGAACAAAGAGAAAAATATTTCTAGGTTAACAACAGTAACTACAAAAGCAATACATATCCTCAACAGAAACCCAAATAATACATAATAAAACCCCCCAAGTGAAGAACCCAATACCATCTTGATCCATATCAAGAGAAGAGCTTCAGCACTCTCTCCCGCCAAGTCCTCTGTCAACAGTCACTACCCTTCTTAAGTCTGCAAACTTGCATAGGTTCGAAGGTCAAGATACATGTTTAGGGAAGTTATACCTTAAGGGGAATCTCCATGAAACAGTTACAGGAAAAGAAAAATATCTTAAGTTCTCTATCAGAAGAGAACTGACAGACAGTAATCTCTGCAATCTGGTATCAAGTGTAAGTGAAAATATAAAAATACCTATAACTTCAAATACAGCTGCATACTTACAGTGAAATAAGGCAGCTGTGCACTCAACCCATTTTGATGCACATCTCCATTAATCCTTTGTTAGGTCTAGCTCTGGCTATTCAGCAGGTTTATCTCTTGTTTAAAAGCATGACATTCCTGTAAATAAGAAGAAACAGGATTACAGTGACATCTGCTTTACAACTGGGGGACTGTTCACCTAATACATGCACTCTGGTATTTTTATTTTTACCTCTCCTTCTCAACTTTCACAGCTAGTTCCCCATTCTAGTTTCACTGGTATGTGACAAACTCGCAAACAAAAGAAAAGAATATATCACAGAGGGAAGAGTAACATATTATGATTTTCATAACTAAATATACTCCAAATACATGTCTGTAACTCTCCCTCATTTGGTCAGTCAACACAAGGTCCAAGCCAATATGGGCTGCATATTGGCTCTACTCACTTCTTTCAAGGTGCTTTATAATGGTAAATGCTACTCATTCTCACATTTTTCTCAAGGCTTAACTAAACAAAGCAGAATGAACACAAACCCAAATACAGTAGTTTTTCTATCTTTGTCAGTAAATAATGTTATAGATCTTCTGTCAAACATGATCAGCCAAAAATCTGAGAAAAATACTGTTTTGGTAACTTATTTTGCTAATGTTTAGGCATGTTAGGCATAGTTCTTCCCTTTTTTCCTCTTTTGCCTTACACCAACTTTTGTAACACCTGATGTTTAACAAAATTATACATCAAATGAGAAGAAAATAATCTCAAAGATTGCTACTTTCATATAGAAATTTATTCCTAAACACCGCTGGAGGAGTGGGAGACCTCTCCCCACATCCCACACCCGCACCAAAGCTACTTTCGCTGTCCCCCGGCCTCGCACCGCGGAGCACCAGCCCCACGTGTCCGCACGGAGCCCCCGCCGGCGGGCAGGGCCGCACCGGAGCGTCATCGCCCGGAGGGTGGGGGCCAAGGGCCCTGCCGAGAAAGGCCGCGGAACACGGCGGGCGACCGCGGAGTGGGAGGCGCCGCCCGGCCCAGCCAGAGCCCAGCGCCCTCCGCCCGCGCACCTGCCGCGCCCGCAGGAGGCGGCCCGGGCCCGGCACGGCCGGCGGCGATAGGGTCGCGCCTCGCGCCGCCCCTCGGGGGCCCGACAGCCGCCGGCCTCCTGCAAGCGGCGCCCCCGAAGGGTGGGCGCTCGGCTCGGCACGGCGCCACAGAGCTGCGCCCGCAGCAGGGGACGGCGGCGAGCGGGCGAGGGGCTGCGGCGGCCGGTCCCACCTGTCTTGCCGGGCACGCGGGGCTTGTCTGCGTCTCACCTGCTCGAGGCCAGCAGCCCCCAGCGTCGCCCACAAGTCCTCTCGGCGCGGGGACGGCACCAAGGCGGGGGTGCAGGGGAGGCGCCCTCAGCGCCGCACCCACCGATCTGGCCCTCGCCGGTGCCGCTCCCGCCGCCGAGGACGAGGCCCAGCCCGGCGGGGACCGCGGGGCGGAGCCGGAGCGCGCGGACTGACGCGCGCGCCAGCCAACTGCTGCCCCGCGCGGGAGCGCGCGCCAATGGGCGCGGGCGGGGCGGGAGCGCGCGAGCGCAGGTGCCGCTGCGCCGGCCTTGGCCACGCCCTCCCCGCCCGCGCTCTTTGCGCCCCCTGGCGGCCCTGGCTGTGGTCTCCGGGCCCGGCCGGGCCGGGGAAGGGTCGGGGGAGCGGGGCTGGGCGGGGCCGGCTCTCGGGGTCCCGCATAGCTCTCGGGGTCCCGCAGAGCCCGGCCGTCCCGCGTAGCTCTCGGGGTCCCGCATAGCTCTCGGGGTCCCGCAGAGCCCGGCCGTCCCGCGTAGCTCTCGGGGTCCCGCAGAGCCCGGCCGTCCCGCAGAGCTCTCGGGGT
>JAYRBT010000038.1:164680-183416 GCA_036023395.1 Myiotriccus ornatus
GCAGAGCCCGGCCGTCCCGCATAGCTCTCGGGGTCCCGCATAGCTCTCGGGGTCCCGCAGAGCCCGGCCGTCCCGCATAGCTCTCGGGGTCCCGCATAGCTCTCGGGGTCCCGCAGAGCCCGGCCGTCCCGCATAGCTCTCGGGGTCCCGCATAGCTCTCGGGGTCCCGCAGAGCCCGGCCGTCCCGCATAGCTCTCGGGGTCCCGCATAGCTCTCGGGGTCCCGCAGAGCCCGGCCGTCCCGCAGACCACCGCGCCCACGCTCCCTCCCGCCCGCGACCCGGCCGCGAGGGTAGGGTCAGAGAAGTGCCGTCCATCCGCTCCCTTCGCGGCAGCACCGGCTGTGCTTTGCCCTTCCCCTCGACGAACCTCTGGGAACCCCCCCACCGAACCCGGGCCCGGGTTCAGGTCCGGGCGTTGATGCCCCACGCCCCGGCAGTGACCTGACAGAATATTGTGTGTTCTTCCAAGGTCATTTAAACAAGGCTTTGTGGGCCTCTTGAAGATGCTTTATTGATAGTTGAAGATACGAGGCGAAAGAAAGGTGCGCCTTTCTCTGATTGACAGGTTCTCTAAAAGCCCCATTCAATGCAGGGCTAAATCCATCCCCTCACACCGGGCTCCAGTTTTGCTCGTTAGAGAACAAAAGCCAAGTCAGAGTACCTGGAGGAAGCACGATGCCCAAACTACGTTGAGAACGCATCTTTCCAAGTCTCCTGGTTGCTAAAGGTTTTCAATCACTATTGAAGTTTAAACACCTTCAGACAGCCCAATTAAACTTGTATGAGCTTGCTTTTCAAAGCAGAAAGATTCGAGAATAAACTATAAAAATTAACATAGATTTGAGATTTGCTTTTGAGTACTGATACAACTCCAATAACCACATCAAAGCCAAATGCACTATATAGAAAGGTATTTTCCCTACATTTCTCTCCCCCTCAGAGAGGCTGAAGAATTAAAATAATTTCATGTGAATCACCAATCATTTAACAGACTATTCTTGAGTTTGTCCTATTAGTACTGCCACTAATTTCACACTACACACACTTTCCTCTAAAACTTCCACCATCAGCTCCCACTAAAGCAAGAGTAAAGTATTATCTGGCAAAATGTTTTCCTCTCTGTATCACTGTGCCAGGACATTAAAACAGCACTTCATGGGCTACAGTCCTCTTTAAAGAAATATACATTAGTTAGTCATATTTCTACAAGAATTCACGGAAAAAGAGTCTGAAGACTAGTTACTTCTTACCTGAATGATTATGAGATTCCAAATTAGAGTTTCCAAACTGATCCTTAAAGCACTGTAAAATTATGATGCCCCCTGCCCAGACAGGTCTCATGCAGCACAGCAGGACAATCTCTGAAATCCTGGGTATAAACCCCGCTTTGCTGAGAATGGAATCACTCAGCATCTGCTCTTCTTGAAGTTGTCAAAATACAGACTGGAAGCCTTTTGTTTTGGTTTGGTTTTTGTTCCTGTTTTAGGTTTCAGTAATGTACAGCACCTTAAATAACTTATATTAATAAATCAGCCAGCACCCTCTGGTGGAAAAAGCCACATAGACAAGTAATGTTACTTCAGACAATATCATTAGCCATATCATTTCCCAAAATTTTAATGAAATGTTTCTGTCTATAGTTCAACTGACTTTTGATTTAATATTAAATTTTTCCTAAACTGATGCACAATACAATTGTAATATGCTATTTCATATCGTTCATGAAATGTAGCATCCAAGGGATCAGGCTTTATTTTTTCTGCATGGTTATTGCAGAAAGAGAATAAATTCAGTAGGTCATGTTCACTGGCTATTCCAGCTTCCCCTAAAGCTGTTTTCAAGAAGTCTGCATTATGAAAAGTTAAGCAATATGGCTGCATGCACACAAAGATCAGGTAAATAGAACTGGTTTTTTTTAACCTAAACAAACTTTTTTTCCTTAGCCTTCTTAAAAAAACTTCTGCACAAAATCTTCGCCTTCTATCTCCTGCTTTGCTAAGAATGGTATTTTATAGCATTTTTTAAACAAGTATCCAATCTCTGAGTCAGTTTTTCCCTTGACGCTGAATTCAGAAGTTTCAGCAAAGATGAGAGAACTTATTTCAGAGCATTCATAAAATTAGAATGATTTGGTTGGACGGGACTTAAAAGTTCATCTCTTTTCACCCCCTGCCATGGGCAGGGACACCTTCTACTATCCCAGGTTGCCCATAGTCGCATCCAAATTGGTCTTGAACACTTCCAGGGATGGGGCAGCCACAGCTTCTCCAGGCAACCTGTGCCAGGGCCTCACCATCCTCACAGGGAAGAATTTCTTCCCAATATCCCCATCTAACCCTGCCCTGTGGGAGTGGGAAGCCATTCCCCCTTGTTCTGTTCCTCCAGGCCCTTGTCCAAAGTCCCTCTCCATCTCTCTTGGAGACCATTTAAGTACAGCAAGGAGCTCTAGGGTCTCCCTAGAGCCTTCTCTACTCCAGGCTGAACACCCCCCGCTATCCCAGCCCCTATCCAGAGCAGAGGGGCTCCAGCCCCCTGACCATCTCTGTGGCCTGGATGCAGTGCTCCAAGTGGGGGGGTCTCATGAGAATTACTTTAGTTTATGCAATAAACTTCTTTTACTGGATATCTCTGCTGAAATAACCTTTCTACATTATTAGGGAGCAACTCTAAACAAGCAGATAAGTTGAAGTTTAACCACACATACACTGTAATTATTGCCATGGATTGCAACTTTAAACGAATATGAACTATCCAAGGCCAATGGTATATCCCTAGACAGAACTAGATAAAGATGAAATCTCATGCAACAAAAATGCATCATAAGGTTAGTTAGAAAGAAAGGGAGTTAAAAGAAAAACCGAATAATTTCTAAGTGTTAAGTGCAAAGGGTATCAGAATTGTTCTATTAGTTGGAGACATTTTTAAAATCTTAAAATAATCTGATACACACCACCATAATTTCCCTTATTTCCACATCTTCATAAAGACAAAACTAGCAAAGCAGTTCTTTGAAACTGCCAGTCTGTTTGCACAGGCAAGTGACCTATGTAATCTCCCATCTGGGTGCAGTGGAACTCCCTGTCTTTGTACCGTATTTTCCTCACTATACCAAGGAGATAAATCAATCTTCAGAAAGACTAGGCTGAAGTCTTCTGGTGTGTTATGAATGGCTCTTGAAGTGAGAGACACCGTGTGTTGCATCGTTTGAAAATTTGATTGTAACATCATCATTCCAGCTTTCTGTGACCAGCTTGGCAAGTTTTGACTCATTAAACCCACAAAGTTTTCTAATCTTGTTGCTTTGCTGATAGCCCTTCATTGTTTTCCCAAGTTTTTCTCTTCCAAAAGCAGTTGTGTCTTCCACTTTTATTTGTTTTTCCATTAATCCTCAACATGTCTGTTTTCTTACTATCACATCTCCCTTATAACTAGTCAGGGTCACTGTCCTTTCTCTACTTACCGTGTTTTCAAACAAGCACCTTTGTACTTTCCATGATACTGCCTCATATTGCTGAACCTCACAAACTTGCCTCAGAACATCCTCCTTCAGAATCCTCCTTTGTTTTAATGACAGGAAAGAGCCCACTATGGCTGCTCTTTCCAAAATCCTTTTATCTTTTCCTTTCCTGCCTACATCTGTTGTCGTCGTTTTCACACAGTACAAGCCTTCTGAGGAAGTCATATCAGAACGTGTGTCTTGAACAAGGGTCTCATTTATAGCACCAGCAAAGTACAGATGGACATTTTTTCAGAGCTCTGCCTTCGTAAGCTTTCTGTTGCACTCCATCATACAGAAGATCTTCCCTGATACTACTTCACCCTTTTTTCTGATGCCAGAACTTCAGTTATTTGGGAGAAAGGGAGATCTCTTGTGCCCATTCAGAGTTAATATACACATAGTTCTTATGTAATAAGAAAATAAGCTCAGTTTGATGGTGGATGTAGAAGTATGAGTCTTCACAGAAGTATAAAACTCAAATATCATCGATTCAGAACTAAACAATTAATGCTGGCAAAAAAAAAAGAAACGTCAAGAGTAGTTTGTTTCTAAAGACTTTTGATTCCTAGTTGGCACATGTGTATTAAAATGCAACTTTTTAATCACACTTCAGGAATAGCATCTAAAATGCAAGCGCCTTAGTGATTAAGTAACCAAATGTAGACACTGACACCACAGATTTGCTCTAGAAGCATTTTAATTTACAAACAGCAATTCCGATTGACTTTATACCATAAAAAAAGCAATTTACAAGCAAGAAACAAATTCATTAGAACAAAATAAAGCAGCACGGAAATATTCATGTCACAAATCTAAAACCAAAGTGAATACAAGAGTAAAATATCATTTGAATAAATATTTTAAAGTTCATGCTATAAAATAATTCTTAATGGCAAGTTACTAGATGTTACAGCATCAGCTTAGCTAGCTTCATTTACTTCATGGCAATGAAGTGCGAGGTGTGAGGTTCCCGGTTTATATTGCAAGATAATGACATCAAGTCAAGTCATTCAAACTGTTCAATTATTTATCATCAAAAACAACCATACAAATAAAAGCTTTTTAAAAATACAAATTTTCAGTCAGAAACAAATACTGTTAAAATCGTGCAAGAGCTCTGCCTCTAACCAGACCTACAACCAGAGGTTCGCAGACCGAGTCCAAAGGCTGAATCCCTGTGGGAATGAGAGTCAGCAGTTCTGGATCTGCCAGGGCAGGAGTGAGCTACAGGAGTGAGAGGCAAACCTGCTCAGTCAGAGATATGTGGCTTCACATCCCCTGAAGAAATACAGGAACACATGTCCCAGGCTTACTTGTTTGTTTAGCTTTTTTTTTTAATGTAAACTTGCATAACTTAAGTTAATGCTGTCACAGGGATGTGCAAGTACTATTAAATCTACAATATTAAATACAACTATTCTGGCACTTGTTAAAATACGTGTAAAATGCACAGAGATTATAAACTTTGAACATTTTGAATGACTTTACTAAACTTCCAATTCAATCACTGAGTTTTATGAAATTTACAATTCGTGAAATAAAGAGATTCATATAAAGAATTTACATAATTCCCCAAATACTTTCAAATATAAAATTTAATAAATAACCCTGACCAGTCAAAAAGCACCATTCAAGGGTAAAATTCCCTTGGAAAATAGATTAGGTGTTGCATATTTGAGTCCCTTTCAATGGTTTCATATGAAACCTGTTTAGAAAAATGACAATAAAAGAATCACAGTAAACTAATACAAAAATTCAAATAATATATATATTTAAAGGTAAAGCTCATTCAATAGTTTCCCAGCCCTTGATTTTTTTCCTATTGTTCTTCTCATAATTCAGCCTAAACATATTAAGAGGCCCTCATTGCTTTGTCTAAAAGTAAACCAAAGGCTTCAGCATAAACCATGAATTTATGCTGGGGAAGACTGCATTAAAACTCAATTTAGGCCTACAGTCTACCCTGCTGACAGTGAACTGACAGTATCCTTTATGCTACGGAAAGATTTCACACTAAGAAAGCAGAGCCAGTCTTGAGGCCTTAATGACCAAAATGAACTTTTCATATACTGTAAGTATTTACAAAGCTATTTTCTAAATTTATTTACAAGCTTGAAAGAAATAATATGGAAGATAATATCAAAGAAAACTAAAATAACAGTTTAAAACCACGGACATTAGCAAAGGTATAAAATCCTTTATTTTCACAGTTTGTCAAAATAGGTTAAGCATCTAGAAGAAAGGACACTGTCACTGCTTTCACATTTGTCTAGAATTAAAAAGATAGATTAAGAAGAGACTCAATTATGAACCAGCCTATATAATTTCATCATTTATTTTGCTGTCAAATATTTCTTCACATATTTTATTGACTTCTGCATTTATTGTAAATGAAATGTGTAACAGCTCTGTGCTGAGAACTGGACAGACACGAGACATTGTACAGTGTTTCCATGGTTGCTAAAGTATCCCCAGCCTCCTGCTCGCTGGGCTGGTGACATGAATTCATCAGGTCACGTCTCGTGTCTGTGACAGTGTTGATCCTGGCACCCCATTGAGTGACAAGGCACAATGGAATTGCTGCTGCCAGGGGTGCTGTTGGTGTTCAGCAGAGCCCGGAGGGCCAGGCAGAGCTGGGCTATGGCTTGGGAATCAGGAACGCTGCCCCTGGGGAGGGAACGGGCACAAGCAGGGCAAGCAGGACCTGCATGTTGCTGGATCATGGGCTTGTATAGAAATGGATCATTTCCTGCCCCTTAACAGTCCTCTTACAATGGTTTGAACCTGAACCTGTACAATCAACATGATGGTTTTTTGTTTGCTTTTGTCTGAGACAATTTTGGATAAGTCACTCTTTGGTAAACTCAAACCATTTTAATACATTTACAAATACAAAGAACTAGATTTAAATAATGTTAAGATTGTGACACAGAGAAATTCAAGAAATATAAAATTTGTACCCATATCCTGCTATTCTCAACTCATTCTTCCAGGGAAAAAGTCACACCAAAGGCACCACAGCACAGGTTCAAGATAAAGGGTTAGGAATAACTGTACATTTCTTGGATTTTGCATGTCTCAGAACTTAATTTATCAAAACTTACTTTTTTTTTTTTTTTTTCATTTAATTGCTTAAAACAAACATTTAGGGAAAAACTATATCAGAAACAGCAACATGTTTTTAGGTGGGTAAACATACAGACTACCTGCCCTAGAAACAGACTATCCCTTCCCTTACTGGAAACAAAAGTTCTGTTGTTGCTTCAAGGAGAGAAACATCTCCCCAATGTCCGCCTCTTTATTTAGGTAGTTTTGGGACAAAGAGGCAAATGATGTACCCGATTTAACTGAAACTGCTCCAGTGGAGCAGTTGGGGTTATACTGTAAATCCACATTTTGTGAAATTAATTCTTATTGCAGACTGTCACAATATTAAGAACTAGTGTATTTAATAAAGCTACTGCACAAATATGTCCCACCTTCACAGGGGCCAGAAAGCTTTACAACATAGCAAACCTACCTTTTTGCTTTCCCATAATTTAGAAAACCTTTAATTTTCTAAATTTCAGGAGTTAAACAGCATGTTCACAGACGTATTTTTAATAACAGCTAAACAAACATTAGACCTGATAATACAAAACCTGCATTTTAAAGAATTATGTGATTAATTTAACGATCAATTCTGTTCATCAGGTAGAATTCAGGTAGAATGTTACACAGTAGTGTTTGCCAGTCCATGCTTTTGAGGTTTCTTGAGTTATTGATTTTCTGTGATATGTTTTTTGGGTTTGTTGTTGTTTTGTTGTTTTTTATTGGCTTTGGGGTTTTTTTAGGGGGTGGTTTGTGTAGGGTGGGGGCTTTTGATTGTTTATTGTTAGGATTTTTTTTTTTTTGCTTAACTGTTGTTATTATGTTTCACATTTTATATATTATACTGACCTAAACGATGAAGTTAGCACCATATTAAAAACATATATTTGGTGAAACAGAAAGATTTAGAGTATTTTTAAAGTTGTTGGTAGCTCCTTTATGCAGAAAACAACCACTGAAAATAACAGAGAAGCCATAGCAACTCTGTAATACTCACACATGAAATAACAGACATATTGCTCAATATTCCCATAGAGTATTTGTTTTTTCATACAAAAAAAAGTACAAATTCCAAGTGCTGGCATATCACTTGGAGCTTTAAGTAGGAAGTCAACGTGCACCTGAAAACGGTTCTCTGTGAAGAGACCTGTTAAAATACTGCTTGGAAATACTGCGGTTGAAACTACATCTCCCTCTGGTTTTAACCAACCATGAAGAGTGATGAAGTTAAATTTAATTACCTGGTATGGTTCTACAGTACGAAATGAAGGTAGATTCTGAGGCCAGCCAAAACACATTTAAAACCACAATGCTACTTTTAGGTTTGCTAATATTTTTATATATATATATATATATATAGATATATCTATCTCTATATATATAAAAAGGTCAGCACCACAGGTTGTCCAGCTTGCATTCTAGACAACTAACAAAACCCTCAACAATTTAACCATAATTTAATAGATTTATGGCATTTGGTTTACATACGTAATAAAGCAAAGCTATTAAAACAAGGTAATTCACTTTGCTCACTTTTGCACACAAAGTAATAGTTTAATAAAATGAAAACCAAACAACATTCGTTTAAAACCAAAACCATCCTCCCAAAGTCCAAATTCCTAAACCCTAAGCAGAGAGGAGTCCTAGTTGAAAGAGTGGTATATGGTATCAGCCTTGACATACGTTTACATTCACCTCAACCAGAATAGAAAAGTGAAAGCATTTTATATATATAAAGCAAATTTATATATATAAACAGACTCACTACCAAAACCAGTTAGTAAGAACAAAGAGATTTCATCGTGACACAAGAAGAATCAAAGCTATGATATTCTCTCTCCCCACTGCTGTGTAACTCATTACCAGCAACAGGATTTCAGAAAATAAGGGAACTTACAGCTTTTTGGAGCATCCAGCAGAGCTGCCAATCTTAAATATCTTTCTCTACTGGAGTTTGTGTCTTGCCAGATCAATCAATAGGGACACTTCAGCAGACTCTTCCTATCTTTTCCCCAGCACAATCTTTATGTTCTGAGCATCTTCAAAAGTAAAAAACAAACCCCAAACAACTCAGCCTCCTTCAAAAACAAAGAATACTTGCGTAGTCTTCTCCAGAAACCATTTTTAACTGATTTCCAGAAGGTCAGGAAAATTAAAAACTGTTATACTTGTACTGAAGATTACTAAAAGAATAAAATACTTTAAAAATACATTAGTAGTGTGCTTGTCTGTGTTGCACTTAGAATGTAGTATTTTAATCAGATGTGTTAGACATTGCATGAATTTCCATACTAGAATCCATGGCTTCAGAAGCTGAAGCATCATTATCTACTTTCTGTTCCACAAACGCTTCTGTTCTGTCTGGAGACTCAACCCTGTTTCTCACTTCTGTTACCCCAGCGTGATTTTTTCGCAAGTGCTGGTTTAGTGTACCCTGGAAAGGAAAGCATTTACCACAGATCTCACAGCGAAAGGGTTTGTCATCTGTGTGACCACGAATATGATACTCAAGTTGGTCCTTACGGGTGTATTTCTTTCCACAAAACTTGCACACAAAAGGAGTTATTCCCATGTGCAATCGCATGTGTCGATCAAGGCTCCCTTTCTGGTTGAAAGATTTCCCACAGTAAATACAAATTAGCCTTTCATTGTATGGATACCAGTGACCTCTTGCATTTCTTTCCCGTGGACTATTTTCGTATCCTGGATTACTCACCATGGATTCACTGTCAGGCCCTTGCACCAAGCCCTGGACATCACTATGCAAGTGACCTGTAGGTACTCGTTTTTGGCGTGCACGACCTCCTCTGAAACAGCTCAGCATTGACCTTGAAGGACTTGTATTGCTCAGGCTCCCAAAGGTTTCTGACACACCTGTAGCCTGGGATGAGGCATGGGTAAATGAATAAACATGTTGTAAGACAGACCCATAGGAACCAACATTTACTGCCACCACCTGCTCTCCGTCCACCATTTCAGTGTGATATCCATCATCCCCGAGGGAAGAGCTGTCAGAGCAGCTTGGCCTGTCAGACTTCTCCATTTTAACTTTCACCTCTGCAATCTGACTTTCCCTTACTATCAGGTCTCCTTGCTCATGATCACCTTCAATCTGAATCTCATATTCAGAGATACTCCCACTGCTCCCTCGGTCTGAATGTCCTTCTTCTTGCAGACGACTCCGTAGAGTTTTGCCTGGAGTAGTTTCCATCCGCAGATCGCTGCCTGCTGTTGGCTGTCGCACCTGAGAGCAATAGGGAGGAGAGATCTCAATTGGGTTGGCAAAGTAGCTGCTGTCTTTAACGCCATTGCGATTCTCTGAATTTTCTTCAGCGCCAACAGTGACAGAATCAACTTCACCAACAGTGATCTTTGAATGGATACTCTCCAGGATCTGCGTGCACTTGTCAATGACACACTGCATCTGCAGGAAGCTGGCTGCAGTCAGAAAGCTGACAACGTCCTTCAGCTGCAAAGACATCCTTCCAGTGTAACAGAAAGAAAGCAACTGTTCAAAAACATTGGGATTTTTAATTACTGATATGGATAAGCCACTCATGGTGCTCAATGCTGAATGGTCACGGAAATATGGAGAGCTGGCAGCTAACACAGCCTTGTGAGCGCGGAACGGTTGCCCCTGGATGTGCACGATTATGTCACAGAGCTTCCCTTGCAAGCGGAGTTCATTTAGCTGGCTCAGAACAGTGTTGCTGTACTCGGGCACATCAAACTGAATGAAACTGCTGCTGTCCATTTCTACTGATGTAAAGAGTAATCTGAAAGAAAAATACAAAGATTTACAACTGAGAATAAATATGGAGTTTTCCATTTAAAAAATGCTTGCAAATGTTTAAGTTAAATCACCTCACTGATCTGTTAAAGATGCATTATAACAAAATATTAACCATAGATACTTGATATAATAAAGAGAGTCCTATCTGTGCATTTCTTGCATTTCTATAATTTGAATTATCCCTCTGTGACATTCACAACTGAATTGCTCAGAAAACATGACAGGCTCCCTGAGACAGCCTGTGTCCTCAAAGAAACTTTACAGTTCCACTCCCTGGCAAGAACTGCAGAACAATACCTCCACCCTTCCAAAAGAATACCAATTTTATAGCCATTAAGCAAGGTTAACACTTCAGAACCCTGAGTAGTTGTACAAGCCAGATACTACAGTGATACTTGCAAGGAACTGCATTGTTAAATTGCCTAAAAAATTATTCTTGGAAGGTACTTCATGAAGTTTGAAAAACCTGCCAAAGAAATGCCACAGGCACGTGCACGTGCATTTGAAAGAAAAGTGTCTGAGCCACCCACGGACTTTCAATTTTTAAAAAAATTTTCTTTTGTGATTTAATTTTTATTTTTTAATAAACCATGATGTGAACTTTGAAGCTCATCCCATGTAACAGTGATTTCCTATCTAGAATGATTTGACACTTAAATTCTAACCTAAATTAAAAGCCATGGGTACTCAAACATCAGGATAGGACTTCCAAGAGGCTTTAAAGAAATGTACAGAATTCCAACCAAGAGCTAAAGAAAAGCACTTTTCACAGAGTACTATTGCAGAAAGCACACACATTTGTGACCCTGAGAGTGTTTCTCTGTAGCATCACCTTACATTTCCAAGACTGGGCACTAATCAAGTAAGTGCCCAAGAATCTTCAGACTTTTATTGCTATTCTTGTTCTTATTAATGTAGAAGTATAAACACACAATATTGCCACCATACCTGCTTTTCCAATTGAACAAACAGATCTCAACATCATCCATTGACTTCAGATGCAGGAAGCATGTCCAATGTATCACAATATACTAGTGGATTTTTTTTTTCTATTATGCTACATGCTGTAATGGGACATATGAACAATTTAAATCAAATTATGAAAATTCAGGTATTCTAAAAACAAAATCAACAGGTAAAAATACAACAAAAAGCCTGAAAGGAAGAAGTGGAGCTCTGTCAGCTGACTTTCATGTAAAACTAACATTCATAATCTTCACAAATGGAACTTCTTTTCAGCAGACACAAAAGAGCCAGCTTCCTGACTGGACACTATCTCCAGATAACGAATACCTGTTTAGAAATCTGGAAAAAACTCTCACAGAGCATTCAAAATCAAGTTATCAGAATTGCTAAATATGTTCTCTAGGTTATCAGTATCATTGATTAAAATGGGTAAACCAGCCTTCATTTGAGCTTTTGCAGTTGTGATGCAAAAAAAGGGGAAAAGATGTTTTTCCCACCTGTAACATCTGAGGTGGGAAATAAGGACTGCAAGATGGTTACCAGAAACGATGTGGTAACAGCGATCCATTCAGAGACAGCTTGGGCAAGAAGAGTTCTTTTATTCAGCAAACAAAGCTATAAAACGATTCAGAGTTGCAAGCTGATTTAAGTCAGAAATCAAACGGTACAACACACAACCAACCCAAGTCCAACAGTGAGGCAGTTACATGGCAAGATTAACCTTGTTATTCTGAGCATCCCTGCATGCTGTGCAGAGAACCACTATCCCAGTCCCATGAGGAAGACAGGAATCCCAGCAGTTGGATGCCTGTTTGTCACCTTCACTTGTGTCTGACAGGGCAGCAGGCTTCTTACAAACCCAACAAGGTTCACTACCTTTAATTTGTGGGGCTTATTAGCTACACAGAGATAACACCAGCCACTCCTGATTAATTATTCGTGATTCTCCATGCTAAGTGGAAGAAGAACTTTTGCTGACCTGAAGTGACATGAATTGACAAATTACGTGGGTTGAAGACTGTGTACAAACTAAAAGACCAGTCCCCAGCAGCAGTAATTTGTCATTCCCGTCTAGGATGTATAGAAAGTTTGTCTCATACAGATAGTGGGCTTCTTCCTTGTTCCATATTTCTGTAAGGGCTCTTGCTTAGCGAAATCAAGAACAACTTACTCCTAGAGAAAATATTAAAATACAGATTGTCACCACTAGCACTGGTCCAGAGAGAAGGAATGAACTAAGGATAGGGACCTGAGTAGAAAAAAGATGGACATTTTATGCCTTACCATGGAGAAAAAAAAAATGTTCTTTTGATCATGGCATCTTGGCATCTCTAGATGAATTCACAGTCCTGGGACACAGCCACACATTGAAAATGGAAATGCATACCAGAGAAAGCGTGAGAACCAGGAGGGAAGGACACCAAGGAGAAATGGAACCAGGGTGATACTTGCACATTATTGCTCTGTTAGAACATTCCCTTAACTCCATATGCATATACATATCTATAAGTAATTCCTTGTTCTCAGAGTTGTTGCATCTTTCTTTTGGGAAACAAAGAAGCTTATCTTGCTAAAGATGCTAGGAGTAAACAGCACAAATGCTGGCAGTGAGTGCAGAGGATGATGGAGTTAACGGTCTGTAAGTCTGATTGTCAGTGCAGCAGGAAAGCAGCAAAAACCAGCAACAGGGATCAAGGGAACATACAGTGTTTTGAAAGCAAGCAAACAGGTCCAGTACACAAAAACAAGCCCAAAAGCAGGGGGCTTTTGGTTCTATATCCACCTGCTTTTAAAAAACAAAGTGAACAAGTGACAGCATGCACTTGTGACTACTTTTCCGCCTCAGTTTGTTCCTTCACATGCTTCCTGTGACCTTGAAAACATCTCTAGAAAGCTGGGGTTAAATGACAAGAATTTTGAACTGCAACAGCACTTGACAGAAGGGAACCCTACTTCTGCTTTCAGCCACAACCTTATATCTCCAGCTGGAGGTTCTGGAACTGATCAAGTTGCTGATAGACACCCCATTCTGGAACAGACAGGACTGTAGCAGGAACAGCACCAAGGCTGCAGTAATTTTGCCAGGGTTAGTATCATGGCACCCCACCTTCCTTGCATCAGTTAGGGAAAGCAAGACCTGGTGAAAAACCCGGGTGTTACATGCATCAGAAAAACAGGCACCACTAGCCATGTTTTACTGGTGAATAATGGCCAGAAAAAGAATGATCTTATTCACAGAGACCCCGAATGTCACTATCTAGAAAATAAAAGTAATCTACAGGTTATATTCCCATACACAAGGTTTTATTTTATTTGTATACAGGATCAAGTTAACAGCTCCATAATAAAATTCTAGAAACATTAACCAAAATAATGTTCAGCAGGTACTGTACCATAATAATGCTCAATCATTCATCAATGCTGGCAGGCCAGTAGCTCTTATGAGCCAATATGATTTATGACTGAAACATTTCTGAAACAGTCCTGGAAGATCACTACAGTTTGAAAAGACTAATAAGAACCCCCCCAATTTTTTAACAGCTTCCTCCAAGTTTAAACATCTCCCTAATCTCTTCTCTTCAGGAGTGAGGCATGTAGCATTAAACTGAAGCAGAAAGGTACTCTAAAACACAAATTAACTTTGGATGCACCCACTGTATGCTCTAAAGAAAAAAATTATCTCTGCAGTTAACCAACAGTCATAATGAAACTTACACACATAATAATTCCTTACAGAATTAACACAGGTGAAGAAAAAAAAAAATTAATGCTCAGTCAGAAGTCCTGTTCAGTACGTTCCATAACAGCACATGCAGAGGGAATCTCTGTTATTTAGGTTCAGTATAGCCATGTAGAACAGTAGTTCAGAATTATGACAATTTTATTTGCAATAAACAAACTCAAGCATTTGGGGATAGTGAGAATTAAGACACCTCACAGCAACATTAGATACTCTCACTGTTAAAACGTAATGCATTTTGTCTTGCTTGAGCTTTCACCCCTGCACTGAGTTAGTGTAAAGTTCAGGCAAAGTCCTGTAGAATTTCAGTCCACCTCTGGACACCTGTTCACAGATAGGTCCTCTCTTAAACCCTTCTGCAAAAGTAGACCAAAGTGTTTAAGGGTTTTCTAGCTATTATGTATCCAAGAAACTGATTGAAGGCACAGGCCAGAACTGGACACCAGGTTCACTAAGTCCTAGCAGGGCTCTGTGTTGAATCTCCTGTGTATTTCTGTAGATGATCCAGTCGCACTTAAAAGAATCATATAAATTCTCTTTGCATCTGCATTATCTTCATTCATCAGGGTTTTTATACAGCAAATGTAGGCCACAGAATGAATTTACTAGCAATGAATTGCTGCCCTACATCTTCAAACAAAAGTGTTCATTGAAGTAACCTCTGAACATCAGAGTGATAGACATTTAATATTTCTCATTAGATTTTGAAAGAAACTTACTTTAAAAATTATGTTCTATGAAAGCTCTTATTTAATTTAAAAAAAACCAAAAATAGATGGTGACAAATCACATTAGGTATTTAATTTTACTGACATCATACAGTAGCAGCAGGGAAGCATCACATAACTACAACATGAAGCTGTGTGCCTGCCAACATCGTATTAGTTTCTGCTTCTAAGTCTGCACCTGTTTAATTTCCTTCATTCACTGAAGTATGATTCACCATTCTCACAGACAGGTGAATGATACAAATTGAGCTCATTCTAACTTACACAAAAGTGTGAGAAAAGATCCCTTGCATTTTCTTAAGTTAGCTCAGCAACAAGGGATCATTGGTAAAAAAAAACACATTAAAAACCATTACTGTTGTAGCATGTCTGAAAACAGGAATACATAGAAAAGCTAGGAGGGTCATAATGAAAATTAGGACAAAAACAAAGCAAAGTGCTCCAAGACACCAAGAATGCCCTTCCCAGACAAAAAGTGACAGGACAGGAAGAAACAGCCTCAGGCTGTGCCGGGGAGGTTCAGGTTGGACATTAGGAGGAATTTCTTCATGGAAAGGGTTGTCAGGCAGTGGAAGGGGCTGCCCAGGCAGGTGGTGGAGTCACCATCCCTAGAGGTGTCAAGAAATGACTGGCCATGGCACTCAATGCTCTGATCTAGTTGACAAGGTGGTGATCGGTCACAGGTTGAACTTGATAACCTTGGAGGTCTTTTCCAACCTTAATGATTTTGTGATACTCCCTCCATACATTACTGCTCAGAGTACAGAGAAAAAGCATGAAAACAAACACGTATTTATATAAAGCAGTGCACTTCCCTCTTGCATTTTGTAGGAGTCAGTATCTGCTACACCATCTGTGTGAGAACTCAAGACATCACTGCAAATATATATCAACATTCAAGAGAATTTTAACCTAGGAATGTAACCCATCAGCTGTGATCATGGAAGTCTTTGGGCAAAGATCTTCATCACTCTCACTTCCTTTCAAACTGCATTTGCATTAGTTTTCAGATTTACAGCAGCCACACTAATTCCAGCTGCATCCAAGAAAAATTGCCATCGGGTATGTCACAGGCTACAGGGGGTCTCTAAGACATTCTTTAAATAATTTTTAAAAATAGGGAAGAGAGTGATCATAGAATGTTTTCACCAGTTTAGACCTCTCATAACAGTAAAGTATTAATTATCTTTAAAAAGTCAACATATATTGTGCCCTTGGATGGCTTTAAGCAGTGTGCCATGCAGCACTACTGCTTCACTGCAAATTCAGCCCCAAAGGAGGAGCTTCCCCACCTTTAGGAAACAGATTTTAATATTGCAGCCATTAAAAAAAACAAAACCAAACAACAAAGCAAAAGAAGGTGAAAAAACCCCATAGTCTCCCAGCAGTTGAGATAATTTTGAACTACAATAAACTTAGAATAATATAAGCAGCAAATACTATCCAAATACGTAGAATTGGGTTTTGCATCAATTCTTCACTTCTTCTGAAGTGCCCATCGGAATCAAAGAAGAAACCGACAGTTTGCCCAAATTATCTGTAGGAAAGCATACAACGAAGAGTGCACGTGGACTATTACTCATTAGAAAACAGCTTTGAAAGTCAGTTTGCTTCGGTTCTATTTTAGACTACAATACAGAATTTGATAGAGTAGTGAAGACTACAAAACATTTAATAACTTTGTTACTTTACCTCTTCAAAACGCAGGAAATGCCCAGTTTCCTCAGAAACTGAAGCCAGTTCGTGTGGGCTGAAATATAGTTACTAGAAAGCTTATTTCTTGCACATTTGCATCAGTAAATATCAGAACACTCCAGTGAAAGTCACCATCCTCCCTGTGCAGCCAGAGAGGCCATGCTCTACCCTAAGTACTGAACATCTGCAGTGAAGCCACAAGCAAAGGTCCCGCCTGGCGGGTGAGCTCAGTGCTGCAGGACACAATGCCACCAGCTGCCCAGGGAACAACACAGTGACTCCTGGCACTCGCTTCAGAAAAGCTTTACTAATTCAGACTTTTGTCTAACAAAAATGTAAATTTATAAGGATTTATTTTTACCTCACCAAGGTTCACAACATGATAAACAGAAAACCACTTCAAAGAGTGGATGACTTTAATATCAAAATACAACCAATTTATTTATATGCATGCACATACACACATAAACATATGCCAATACCAGTAACATTACAAACCCATTCTCAGTGGTTAGCATGGTGCAGCAGAGAAATTGCTGAAACTGCATATTTGGCATTTTTATAGGGGGTAAAAAAAAAAGGGAGCTTCCTATTTGAACAAATATCCAAAGCAAGCAAATGTAAAACTGAAGTCCAAGGGCCACCATCATCCCTTAGTTTCTGTTTTCCTCACAACTGCTTGCCTGTGTGAAAGTGATTGAAAGAGTAAAAATGAAACAACCATCAATGCATAAAAAATGTTTCACCTAACAATTAGAAAGCTCAATAGAAATAATCTCTAAATTTTGCCTCTAGAAGTTAAATTACTACAAAAGAAGTTACAAGTATGTATTTATTTCTGAATGCAGAAAAAAAGTCACTAGGAGGCAAACTGGAGATAAGCCAAGATCAGAAGGTCATTTCCAACTGAAACTATTCTGTAAGTCTATGATTCCAATATTGACAAAAGTATTGTGTCAAATAAATAAAACAAAGGGACATGCTAGTGATACATACACTTCAAATCAGCGAGATCTTACAAGTAATTATCAAAAACTTTTATTTTATGCACAAATTTCATAATATCCCTGTTATGTAATGCTAGTCACATCTGAATATCTGACAACTTTGAGATGTATGCTTTAAGAAGCCACTACAATTATAAAAAAACACCAGTTCATATTTTGAGACTCAGGATATATATATGGGCAGAACTTTCACACGTGGGGAGTGAGAGGAGGGGGAAAGGGCTCTTGAACCTTCTGCTATCACAGTATTATTTACTACCAGGATAATACTTCATCACTATTGTGCATTTTGGTCCATCTACTTTTTTTTTTTTTTTTTTTTTTAAGCCTTAGTCACTCTTTAGCAAATCATAATTTTTTGGCTTCAATGTTTCTTTTAGGCAATGAAGCAACTATGTTCTCTAGATATGAGCAACATTTTTGCAGTAGATTTACAGTAGCTGTGAAGAGCCATTTTAACGGTATTTTTCCAACCCGTTACTGGGGACAGATGAAAGAGTTTGTAGCTGTCCCTAGACAGGGGATGAAACACAGGCACATTCTGACAGAGATGTTGAGGATTCTTTATCGACTGCAGTGCAGTTAATCATCTGCGAGGTTTGGAAAGACCTTTGCATTACAGAGACTGGGGTTTCACTTAGAATCTCCACTTCCTCTGACGGAACAGTAGCGGCTGAAGGGTCCCAAATGTCCCGGCAATGAACACGTCCCCGAAGGGACCGGGGACATGACGCCTAGCCCGAGGTAACAGCAGACCCCGACACACGCGCGCCCGACCCGCTCCCTCCGCGGCAAAGCTGCACCGGAGACACCGACTCGGGGAATGCAACAGCCCCCGGCGAGGCGCGGCCGGGCCAGAGCAGCCCCGGCGGAGCTGCTGCCGCCGCTCCAGGCGGCCGAGCCGAGTCCCGGCCCGCGGCCGCCGCTCCCACGGGGCCTGTCAGGTGCCGGGACCCCCTCCCCGAGCACGACCCCGTCCCGCCCGGGAGCGCCGCGCCCGTCGCTCACCTGGGGCCGTCGGGGGCTCTCACATGGCGGGTCCCTGGCCGGCCCGGCCCGTTCCCACCGCCGCTTCCCGCCCGCTCCCGCAACACTCGCACCCGGAACTGATTCCGCTGGCGGCCGTTCCTCTTCCTGGTGCCGCCCCGGCAGCGGGCGGAGCCCCGGGGCCGTCCGGGATCCCGCCCCGCGGCGCTTCCCGGGGCCGGGCGGAGCTG
>JAYRBT010000038.1:183516-194900 GCA_036023395.1 Myiotriccus ornatus
CGCTTCCCGGGGCCGTCCGGGATCCCGCCCCGCGGCGCTTCCCGGGGCCGGGCGGAGCTGCCGCCCCGGCGCGGCGCTTCCCGGGGCCGTCCGGGATCCCGCCCCGCGGCGCTTCCCGGGGCCGGGCGGAGCTGCCGCCCCGGCGCGGCGCTTCCCGGGGCCGTCCGGGATCCCGCCCCGCGGCGCTTCCCGGGGCCGGGCGGAGCTGCCGCCCCGGCGCGGCGCCTCAGGGAGATAGAAGGATTTGAGCTGCGGCTGAATCCGGCGTGAGTACAGGGTAGAGCTGCTCCGAGAACTCCCACGGGGCAGCTCCAGAGAACAGCACACGCTCAGAACCCCGCTGGGCATTTACAGATGCAATGAGGAAGCTTTTGAGGGAGAACATCCCCCACTCCAGCTGTGAATTACCACCTTTATTGAGCAAAGAATTAAAAAGTTCACCTGTGTTACGCTGTCCCTGTAACTCACACAAATCACTTCAGCATGCATGCACAGGGGTTTTTTAGTTATCCTGCACATACTTGACGTTCAGGTAGTGCAACGACTCGGTGTTTTACCAGACAGCTGAGGTACTACTTGATAAAAGTCAGAGTGACTGGTGCAGTAGGTCCTGCTGGGATTTTCACCTGGTCTAACTTTGGACACCACATTCTGTCTTCTGAAGATATGTCTTTCTCTCCCTATAAAACACAGAACACAGTCTTCAGAAATTAGACATTGAATGCTGATCAGATAAAGCAGCAGCCTGGGGAGCATCCTGACGAGGGCACAAATAATAGAGCTAAAGAACACACACACACAAATTGTATTTGTTTCCTCACATAAAAGAAAAACAACTAATTCTGAACAGGCAGAAAACTTTGGGCTTGTTCTTACATGCATTCAGTAAGCATAACCAACAGCAACAGAAAATTAATTTGCTTGTACCATAGTCCATTTGATTTTACTGAAGACTGAGGAGCCTGGTACACAAATATTGCCTTCTCCAGGAATTAGCTGAACATGCTTTCAATGAGAGTGAGTTCATTTTTGCTTAGGTAGCAAGCAGCAGCTGGGATGGTTCCACAAGGGCAGAGCAGATGGAGGCTGGACAAAATTAATTTTTCAGTACAAGTATTTAAATTTAGTCAGGGAGAGAAGGAATCCTCACAGGAAGATAAGGGAGACTTAGTCTTTAATACTTTTCCCAGTATGAAATTTCTTTCATACTTATACAAGAAAAAAAACTCCCTATATGCTATCTTTACCTACTTCAAATGTACCAGGAGGTTTTGGGGACACGCAGTTGGTGCTACTTCATGTGTGTGTTTTGGAATTTTTCTATCAGCATACACATTCTGTATGGTAACTTCAGAGATCACCACTCTGCAAAAGACAGTTATAGCAAAACCTGTTTGATGAATTTGAACTAGCATGGAAACTAATTACCTAAAGCAGCAAGGAAATGGGCCCAATTCTACAAATTCATCAAACTTACTGTGTTATAAAAATCAGGTTTTAGTTTAGTTTTGTCTTAGACCAGGCATGTTCTCAATATTTCAAGAAGACACATTACTAGATAAACTTTTTCTTTATATATTTAATAAAGTTATATATCAACAACTTCTGGATTTGTACTTTTCTTTGAGCACTTATTTTGGCAAAGTGAAATATTAAATACTAGTACTAGACATGCATTCCTTTCATTCAAGCTTAAGAAAACATTTACAAAGTTGACAGATAACATTTATTAAAACATGTTATACGAAAAAGGGGCATGGGACTCTTCTATAAGAAGAAAATATTGAACAGTAACATTAAATTAAAACCATGCTGTACAATTAGGACAGCAATATTTATAGACAAAACTATCCAACCTCTGCAATACAGGCATAACATCTCACAAAATATCAAGATATGCAAATTTACTATTATAAATGACTTGTTCAGAATAAAAACTTATAGCTCATTAAGGAAGATTCACTTGCATAAACAGTTACATTTCTGAAAGAAATATGGAATCCCATGAATAATAAAAAAAAGGAGCAGCAATCGACAGACACAGGCTTCAAGCAAAAATCAGAACTTACTATTTAATCACATTAAAAATATACCATTTTCTTTTCCAGCATCTTCCCCTAAGCCACTGACAGTTTACAGCTAATAGCTAAAGAAGCCAAGCTATCCAATGAAGCAACTAAATGACAAAAAAACAACTTTCCTTTATTGTTTTGAGAAAGGTCCTAATTCTGTCAAAGCAAAATACTCGATATACTTCTGTAGGTCTCATAATTCAGAGACAGGTCACCTTGCTGGCACAAAGCACAAGTGTTGAGATTACAAACCCTGATGTGCCTCCAGTCTTTGAGGCTCAATAATACAAAGACATCAAGGATTCTTTTTATAATGAGAAACGCAATACATCAGCCTTTGATCATCTGCCTCGCTTATGATACAGAACAGTTTCTCAACTTCAGACACACCTCAAATGAAAAAAAGGTGAGACCAAAAAATGTACTGACAGTACCTTCTAGAGTCTATCTGCTCACCCATAAAACAAAGAAGGTTAAGTTTTAAAAAATGAAACAACAAAAAAACACACCCCAAAACAACAGTGGTATCTGAAATAAGAACTCCTCCCTCAAAAGGGTCTGATATACACCTAAGCAACCCTGCTAACAGTTGAATTTTTCAGAATGGCAGTTACACAGATTCCATGGTAATTAACATCTGAGTTACAAAATGGAATGTAAAGGAACTTAGCTGTAGTATCATCAAGTATTCTTACCACTGCTAGGACAACGAATGGCTTCACAGCCGTAGAAAATTCTGAAAGCCTCCTGTGTGTACACTGATGCTGGTTTTCAGAACTTTACTATAGCCAACAGCCACATCATTGAAGGTAATGAAGCATAAGGGAAGATTAATGAAATTCATCGTATACATATACATTCGTATTTTATACATATATATATATATATATCACTTCCCTCCTCCCCACAAACAAGAAATAATTTTTTGTACCTTGAACAAGACCACTCCATTAGCAAAGATTAAGAGCTTGACAGAAGCCTTGTCGGTGTATCTTGGCTATGTACAACAGCAGTGGCACCAGTAGCTGGGCTGCAGGGGGGATGTGTGGCCAGAGCTTCTGAGCTGCCTTGTGCTAGTCAAGTGGGGTTCAGCCTGCACCAAAACAGATGAGGACAATACACTGCATGCCAAAATCTCAACCAGAGGTGCGCACATTGCCTCTGCTTAAACATATTTAAGGAAGAATGGCAGCTGCTAGCAAGAGATGCAGGAGACACACAGGGAGAAGATACTCCTGGGGATATGTGGAGAAACTGAAGAGCTGCTCTTGGGAAAATACCTGGAGAAGTCACTGACGACATGTGTAGACACACCCACAGAAGAATATGCTCTGTGTCTGAGGAGATTTACTTTTGAGAGGACTTTGGCCTATAGCTAAGCCATGTCAGAGCAAGTACACCTCTGAAGTAACTGAGGCCCACAGGAGAGCCAGACTGGAACCGACACATCCCTGAAGGGACTGTGGCCTGGTGTCACCATGAATAGTAACACTGACCAGCCAAGAGCACCAGAGGACACCCACTAAGAAACGTAGAGCATCAGACAAGGCAGTGTGCATACGAACGTCCTGCGTGAGGTGTCACCTCACTAAAGGAAATGGGAGGGGCTGAATGCAACTCTTGGTGAAAGTAAGGAAAACTGAGACTACAAAGTCAGGGAAGAGAGGTGTTAGACTTTAGCTGAGCCTGAAGAAGGGGGAGGAAAGATGAATCTTTAAGTGTTTAAGTAATTTTTTGTTATTTGTTCCCCCCAGTACCTGAAATGGTGATTAGAAGTTTGTCAAAGGGCAATAAATTGAACTCAGGAAAAACACCACAAGACAATGTTTCACCTGCGCCATGCAAAAGTAAGGATTTTAGACATGTATCTCAAGCTGCCCTTAAATCATCAATCTTCTCAACTTGATCTCATGACAATCAGATCAGTATTTTCCTGCAATCAATTGGTTTCATGTAAATTAACATCAGAAAGCCAAGTGCTTCAAGATCAATGGAGCAACATTTGTTGGACTTTCAAGACGATGCCATAATAGGGGGTAAAACAGCAACAGGCAAATACTAAAAGGTTACTGTGCATGCTAAATCATTAAAAAAGGACATGGTTCTATAATACGATCTACTGGACCTGTTATAAAACCTTTAAAGTGTCTCTCGCAGTACAATTTATTTTAAAGCTTTATTTCAAAGTAATGTAACCGCAAATAGAAGTAATGTTTAACCTTGAAATATCCCATATAAAAGTCATTCCAAGCTGGTAAAAGAAACAGTTTTGCTGGCTGCTCTGTAGGATGGTCTGGGTTTGGCAGACATTATTTTTTGCTTGACCATGGTTTTCAGACTGGTGTTTCTGTCCAGCCTTTTTATGGTTAAATGGGAAGAGGCACTCTTAACCTTTTTATGCAAAACTAAAGTGACAGTTTCAAAGGGGCTGAAAACTAATGTAATACACAAGATCATTCTTGAAATGAGTATGTGAAGGAACGCCCTGGACGTATTCAAGGCCAGGTTGAATGGGCCTCTGAGCAACCTGGTCCAGTAGAAGGTGTCCCTGCCCACAGCAGGGACACTGGAACTAGATGATATTCAAGGTCCCCTTCCATCTCAAACCATTCTGTGATTGTGTGATTCTAATGCCTTCTCTCAAACGTGATGATGGTACTTGCAGAAATGACACCCTATATGTGGTAAGGCCTTGGAGAATGGAAAAATAGGGCCACCGAGTGCAAGAACTCTTTCCACTACGCTCATGTAAACAGGAAGGATTATATTTTTTTTTTTTTTAGTATTAAAAAAGACAGTGTTAGCAGTGTGGGAATAAACCATAAAGGGAATATAATTTCTAAGTTTAAAAAACATACTTATAAAGTTTTATAGTTTGGTTTTTTTTGTTTAAATACAAAGTGCTTCTATACATTAAGCAGGTTACAGTGTTAGTGAGCAAAATCCCTGTTTCAGTACCTTGATCACAAGGGTTATACATGGCCACCATAATATTTGTAGAGTTCAATTAAATGCAAAGAACAGGAACTCTGTGGTGCTGACCATTCATGCCCATTGCCAGCAATGGGTTCATTGTATTTGGGAATATCTGTTTTAACAAAATTCCATATGAAAAATATCTGAAGCATTAGACGATTAAGAATTAAGAGCCTCTTAAAAAAATTAAAGTTTGCAAGTAGAATGCCAGTAAACAAATTACAGTAATTACAGCCCACTGAGTAGTAAACCCTCAGCTCGCAGAAGACATTCATGTTCAGGATACAGTTCAGTTGCATCTTAAGACAATTTGTAACTGGGAGTTCAAAAAAGAAACTGAAGAGTAATAATCTTTGTGTGGTTTTGCTTCACTACACAGGGTCATCTGTTTCAGTACATTATCCTGCACACTGCAGCGCCTAATACAGAAACTGGGGCCGCACAGGCTCAGGTCTTCAATACTGGTTAACATTTTTCCTGTGATATCAGCACTGTACTTGGACATCATCTCTAACTATTATAGCCTATGTATGCTCTAAAGGCTCTTTCCTTTTTATGTTTCAGTAAGCTACTAACAAGGGTTAATTGCTTTTGCATTGCACTGCATTAAGCTTTCAACCCCAAAATCCTGCTGTCATTTTTACAACTCATGCCTTCCCTCTCCCTGCAGGGCTGGCAGCATCTCTCAGAACTGTACACACTCCTCCATCCATCTCCACAAGCAAGAGCCCCACACATAGATCCCAATCCTAACAAAGAAGAAGTGCCACTTTCCCAGCAAGAATCCCAACTTAAGACATAAGTACCATGTTCTGCAGTACCATTAGAAGATCCAAGTCATACTTCCTACTTCCTACTTTTTTTCACAAGCAACTTCATTTGAAGAGGTAAACAACTCTGCTCGTGATCACACCTAACCAGTCACAGTAGTTTAGTACCAAAAATCTATATTATAGTTTTTACTAATCAAAGAGTAAAGAATTAAAAGTATAAATACCTACCAATGACTACATAATTTTCCTAAGGCAGGTTTCAAAAACTAGATAGAAGTTCTCGAAGAAGTTTTTGTACCAATAAAAAGTCAGTTCATGAATCCAGTTTGGTACTTGCTACTGCAGTAAGTCACAAAAATTTGAACAGAAACTACAGTTTAAATATATGTGGTTACCTTGAGTGAGTTCCAAATGTTACATATTACTTTTTTTCCTATACTTATTACACACACTTCTAGAAGCTCTCACGATGTAGCAATTAAAATCTAATGAAGTCAAGAGTCATACAGCATTAGACCCTAGAGGAGCAAGGACAAATTATACTTAACACATACCAAAGTTTATATATTGATAAACTATATTTAAGTGCTTTACAGACTTTAAATAAAAATTAGCACAAAATTAGACATTTGTTTTACTGAAGATAGATTAAAAAAATGGAAGACAGATAAAGGAAAGCCAAAGCACCTTTACCAATGCCTTGCATTCAGCAATACACCAAAGGCTACCAAATGACACAGACTATCTAATGATGCATAGCAGGTATGTTGGAGTCTTGGGTCTGAGCTGAAATTTTATTTTTTTTTTATTTTTCCATTAAAAGGTGAATCGTATAACCTGGTTTGGTCATCTTAGTCTTCTACTAAGTAGTGCTACCTGGACTCCCGCTTGATCTAAGTATTTTCAGGATTTTTGTCAATTTAGAGCTGAGTTTTACTGTGAATTTAGATGACTTAGAAATACAAGAGAGCTTCTAAATACTGCTGTGATTACCATCAATGTCAGACTCCTTTTACAAGCATCTTTCAGATTAACCATCTGCACTTCACACACCGAACACCTGGAGTAATACTGCAGAAAGCAAACTAGGTTTGATCTGTTTATACCAGCATAATCACTAAAACTTGTTTTTTGAGATTGTACAATAGCAAGTACCAGACATTATTTGCATAATTAGTTTATTTGTCTTACTCTATGAAACAGATGTAAGCACTAATGTCTTAGTTCATCTCAGTAGTACTCTGCTCAGCTTTAGAAGCTTGATAGGACTTGGTACAAGAAGTCACATGCCGATGAAAACTGTCCCGCCACATAAATCTTTTCCCACAGATGTTACACTCGTATGGTTTGATGCCTGTATGAATTTTCATATGGCCTACAAGATGGTGTTTCATTTTGAATTTCTTACCACAAACACCACAGCCATAAGGTCGAAGACCGAGGTGCATGCTCATATGTCGATCTCTCTGACTTTTGTGTGTAAAACTTTTTCCACACTGACAAGGATAGAGCTTATCAGCATGGGAGAATCCAGTGAGAGATGTTTCTTCTTTAATCCCGGTAGCCATATCAATGCCCTCACCATAGCCTGCTGCTATCATAAGGTCCTGTCTGTGAGCACTTAAATTTCCCTCTGCCCTTTCACCAGAAAATTCTTCCATGGACGAACCATAGAAGTCAACTTGTTCATCATAATTACTTTCATCTGCATGTTCATCAAATTCTGTTTCCATCTTTTTGTCACCTATGTGAAAGTCTTCAACACCCGAAGACTGGATTGAATGATCTGCTTGAATGGCATTCATGGATTCAGAAACTTGGTGTTCGTCATAAGGATTATCAACACCTTCACAGTCCTGTTCAAACCTTTCCGGTTTTACATGGATCCACCGCTTGTGAGACATGATGCTGGGTTTGCTATACATTGGTCTGGTATACTGGTACTCTGCACTATCACTAGTTCCTTCTTCCCCATCCTGACTGGTCATTCCAGTGCTAAGTCTATCATGTTCTGTTGAAGAATTACTGGGAAGGTACTCGTGTTCTGTCAGCTGACATGACAGCTCATCTTTGGAGCTTTCTTCTTCATTTTCGCCATCCCTTAGTTCCTGCACTTTGTGGAATTCTGTCTGTCCTCCAGAGCCAAGTTCAAAGGTTTCAACAAGGCCATTGTAACTACTACTGCTTGGGGACTGATGGTCACTGCCATGATTCATCTTCTGACACAGAACTGTTGGATTCCCCTCTAGCACTTCAGTGCATTTATCCACTACATGCCACATCTGAAGAAAACTTGCTGCTGTCAGATAACTGACGATTTCTGGTGCAGGCATTACCAGCCTGCCTGTGTAGGTAGACAGAAGAATGTTTTCAAATACTCTGGGATTCATCACATCAGGCAGGACTATTCGCCTGCTGTTTTTCAGGAGAACCTGATCACAGAAGTAAGGTGAACTAGCTGCAAGAACAGCTTTATGGGCTCTGAAGAGGTGGCCCTGAACCACAATGGACACGTCACATAATTGTCCTTGCTGGCGCTGTTGGTTCAACTTCTGCAAAATGGTGCTAGAAAAATCTGGAAATTCCACTCGAAATGAGCTTGACCCAGACTCCATTTCATTACAAATTTAGTGTCGTGCTGCAAGTGGGGAAAAAAAAAAAAAAGAAAAAATCAGAAATTCTGCTTAGTCAATTACTGACCTTTCTATTTCCTTCTACACTTCTTCTTTAACAGACTCACATGGAACTCAACCCAACATTTTCTGGAACCTTTTGTCACTGCTGTGCTTGTATTTGTCCCACACCACCTCATTTCTCTCAATCTTCTGAAAGCCATACTGAGGCCACAAATTGCTATGCCAGCACATTTTATTGTGCTTTTATTGTGCTCCTCCAAGAGGACTCATCCACTACAGCAGGAGGTACAAACAGCATGTTATCCAGTTGGGATAGACTAAGCATTTCAAGCATGAATTTTGGATAACAAACCAATTATTTCATGAAATTATAGCAGGAGTGTTCTAACTCCAGCATATCCCAGAGTTTGTAACAGCATATGAAAGATTCTGTATTTCAACTGCCAACAAAATAACCTCCTTGTTCCCCCAATAAACACTGATTGTACTCATGAAATATTTCACTTCAGATGAAGTTTTCAAAAGCGACTGTATCAACTCACCCCATGACAACAGCAGCACAGGCAGGACCCCACTGAGAATGATGTTTATGACCCTTCTCATGACATTTCCCTGTCATTTTATTAACTGAAAGGTGGAACACCAAGAGCTTGTACAGTTGCAGGACTATAATCCAATTTTTAATTCCAAGCCTATCGAGATGTTATTATAACATTACTTTCAGAAAAGTCTTTCAGAATTTAAAATGTCGATCAGCAAATTGATATTCTGCTGTACAGAATTTTTCCTGCCTGTAAGTGAATATTAGTAACAACACAACGAGATGCCCGAACCTCAGCTAAGAGCTCCCAGATTTTCACATCTGTGTTCCCACATCATCCAGACATCTCATTACAAAGTCCCTTAAGCAGTAATACAACTTTCTAAAAAGCATGATTGAACATTTTAATTGAATTTGAGATAAGTTTGCATGCTACTATGATTAGAAACTACAGAAATTTAAATCCAGCTACAAAAAAACAACATTACCTCTCAAGTAAGTTGAACTTGTGCTATTTTTCTATTTGATAATGCAAAAATTGAAGGTTGTGGGATTCCCAAAGAGCCACAGGGCAGCAACTGGTATCCTCTGCCTAGTTATGTGAAGTTGCCACCCACACAATTGCAGACTACCCTTAAATCTACTGTCTTCAGCACTCCTCAGTTCTTCTCCCCAGAGCACCAACCAGGAGACCAAATCAGCTATTGGTACTTTTCTAGGGAGCAACGGAATTCTGTGCCTGTCAGTTCAATTGTTATTTTTTCTTACCACTTTGTTTAAAACAACTTGACATAATTTAAGTACTTTAAGTTACCTTATACCTTATGTACATTATGCCTACTTTTTTTAAAATGGCCAGATTTTTTTATACAGATGTAGTTCCTTACCTCCCTCCTGAATATTCTCAGATTTCAGATTCTATTTTTTAATACTTGCCTATAAAAAAGATAAGCCTTCAGTACATATTCAACTGAAATTTAAAGACAGATACCTGTAGAATTTATATATAATTCCTGCTAATCTACACTGCCAACTTTCAGCAAGGACTCAGCATGTCACCAGAGAAAAAAAATCCAGGTGGTAGCAGACTTTCATGTATTTTAAGTTCTCATGAAAACAAAATGTAAGGAAAATATTTTCTATTAGCAATACCATAAACATCAGGAAAACTGTTTTCGGAAGGGGGTTCACTTCCTCCTTCTGCAGCCTGTTCTGTTTCTGCATTTTGTTTATCCCAAACTCATAAAGTCTTTCTATTTCAACTAATAATAAAAAAATTAGTCCCCATGCTGCAGCATTGTGGAATATAGAAGGCACATATTAGTTGCTTTAAAATAACGTTACTCCTAAGATGCGCGGGCAGGGATTTCCTTCCCCCCTGCACATACAGACACCGATCTCTCACCCTCCCAACGGGTCCGCACCGGGGCCCGGCTCCAGCCAGCGGGCTCAGACGGGCCCCGGCACCCCCCGCGGCCGCGCGGCCCTGCTGATCGGCTCGGCCCCAGTCGGCCCCCGCGCCCCGGAGCGAGCGGGACCCGCGGCCACCGGGGCGGGAAGGCCTCGCGCGCCGCCCTGCCCTAGAGCGGGCCTGCGGGCCGGGCCCGGCGACAGCGCGGCCTACTGGTAGCTGCGAGAGGGAACATCTCACCTGCGAGCCGCGGCGTCTCTCGCATAGCGGGCGGTGCGGCCCCGGCGCTCGGTGCGGCCCCGGCGCTCGGTGCGGCCCCGGCCCTGCCCGCGCCCAGCCCGGCCAGCGCCGGAAGCGGCTGCCCCTCTTCCGGCGGGCACTTCCGCGTTCCGGTCACGTGCAGCCTGACACGCAACCTGCTCGTGGCGGGGCGGCGCCCCCTGGTGGAGCCGCGGGGACGCGCAGGGGTCTGCCAGACCCACTGAGCCGAGCTCTCCTCTCCCTTTCCCTGTCCCTTTCCCTGTCCCTTTCCCTGTCCCTTTCCCTCTCCCTTTCCTCCGCAGCTGCTACCCAGGGCGATACTCTCAGCGCTGCTGTGGGCACCGCCAGGGGGCGACCACCAGACAGCACTGCTGGAGCCCGCTGTCCGCGCCAGGCGCTGGCTCGGCCCGTGTGTCCCGAGCAGCTCCCGATGTGCTGCAGCTCCCGATGTGCTGCAGCTCCCGATGTGCTGCAGCTCCCCATTGCTGCAGGGCCGGGATGTGCTGCAGCTCCCCATGTGCTGCAGCTCCCCATGTGCTGCAGCTCCCCATTGCTGCAGCGCCGGGAGGTGATGCAGCGGGGGGATGTGCTGCAGCTCCCCATGTGCTGCAGCTCCCGATGTGCTGCAGCTCCCCATGTGCTGCAGCGCCGGGAGGTGATGCAGCGCCGGGAGGTGATGCAGCGCCGGGAGGTGATGCAGCGGGGGGATGTGCT
>JAYRBT010000038.1:195000-280417 GCA_036023395.1 Myiotriccus ornatus
TGATGCAGCGCCGGGAGGTGATGCAGCGGGGGGATGTGCTGCAGCTCCCCATTGCTGCAGCTCCCCATTGCTGCAGCGCCGGGAGGTGATGCAGCGCCGGGAGGTGATGCAGCGGGGGGATGTGCTGCAGCTCCCCATTGCTGCAGCTCCCCATTGCTGCAGCCCCCGATGTGCTGCAGCTCCCGATGTGCTGCAGCTCCCGATGTGCTGCAGCGCCGGGAGGTGAGGTGCTGCAGCGCCGGGGTGTCCCGCGGCCGCGCTGCTCCCGCTCCCCGCAGCCCCGTCACCCCGCCCTGGCCCGCCAGCAGGGGGCGCCGCTCCCGCCCAGGCTGGGCCCGCGGCCGGTGCCCGAAGACTCTTTCAATCAAACCCATACAAATTTAGCAATAAATCTGTTTAATCTTTGATTATTTATTTTTTTAAAAAAGAAAACTGGCGATTGGGTTTTTAATTCGTCTCAAAGCCTTCAGCAGGCCCGGCTCGCAGAGACCCCGGGCTGTGGCTTGGGCAGAGCTCCGACCCACAGCCCAAGAGGCAGAGCCGCCCCGGCCCGCGGCCCCCGCCACCAGAGAACTGCACCCGAGCCAAAGCCACAGAGGGTTTCCGTGGCTGAGCTTGGGCAAGGGAGCACGCTAAAATCCAGGGGGAGGAGGGAGAGCACCCCGTGCCACGGGAGCTAAGGGAGTTCTCTGAGACAAGAGCCACCTCTGCTTTAACAAGTACTGTCTGAACAGAATTTGCTGTGTGTGTATTTTCAAGTCTGGTAGTGCCCAGTCCCAGATTAAGTCCATATCTTTCCTACATTAATGGGAACCCTAATAAAAACTTTAATACAAACATGAGAAAGCCAATTTTTAATACAACACAATTATGTCACTGTTTTAGAGTCATTATGAGAATACACTAGCAAATTAAGCACCACATAAGAATGATAAGCAGTAAGGAAAGGAAATTTTGAGAGATGAAATAGTGCACAGCTAACTGAAGTGTATGTTTTGGCCTGTGTGGAGAACACTGTGATCCCACAGTTAAAAGTGCAAAGTGTTGCAAAAAGTGAATAAAAATCCGTAGAGCAATGTGAAAGAAACAACAGAAGAGAACTCAGCCTGATCTCCAGTAGCATAAACAGTAGCAGGGGCTGCCCTGGCAGCCTTTGTTGCACATTCAGGAGACGAGAGGAGAGAGGGTTCAGTAGCTCCAGGTTCAGGGAGTCAAGTACTCCCTGCTGGTAGGAGCTGTTCGGGTACAGCCTCATAAGGGTCATCTAATGTCCAGTGGAACTGATTGCGTAAAATACTTTTGTAGGAACACATTGTGGAGTTTCTCTCCAGACCACCACAGTATTAACTCTGCACCTTGCTTGCCCTGCCAGGTAGCTTTGCTAAGCCTCTGGATAGGAAAGCAATCATGTACTTTTTAAATGAGAGATTCCTGTAAGGAGTTAAAACACACACACTATTGAAACCTGACTAAACAAGATCCATCCTCTGGGCTGTGACAGCATCACAATTCCCCAGCAAGAAGCCCACACCAGCAAATCTCACACCTTAGAAGATATCCTGACTAATGCCAGCTTCATAATGCAAACTGGGGCCTCAGTGAGAGTCTTAAAATCTCCTGCTACCTTCCCTGATCAGTTAGTCAGGTGCTGATGATTACACACCTGCCAGACTCCTCTCCCCTCCTTGCTTTGGAACGGCCTGAGCCTCTGCAGTGTCTAATAGAAGTCAGCTGGAATGGGAAATGCCTGGTATAGCTCTGAACTAAGGAGTAGAATTCTGAGATCGTGGTGAAGAATTACAAATCAAACCCACATTTTCTTTCTCATAATTTTGGAAATTACTAAATTCCTTTCTTTAGATTTTTTGTCTTTATTTCTACATTTATGTAATACAGAATCTTAAACAGGATTAAAAATGAAGCATTGTCCTGTGTCTGACCTGATCCTTTGCCAGCCAGGAAGTCTTGCATTTTCTTCAACTTTAAAGAATGCATGCTTCATTGTTTCTTTTCCTAACACTCTCAGTGAAAGATTTGGAATATCATATTGGCTCAGCATTTATACTGAAATAGCACTGCCAGTCCCCATTAGAGTCAGGATCCCATAGTACTGAATAATCAATAAACAAAGGACGTTACTGCCCAAATATTTGTTGAAAAAGAGACGCGAGACATGGCAGCTGGCTGTGACACACTCAGTGGATGGAATAAGTGCGAGAAAGGCATTGTGGTGTGAGTAACATATGATTATTATTTGAAGTATAGAAAAAATCATTCTATATAGTTAAGAGACAGAGAACTCCTTATGTTGTCAGTGAAGAACTTCAATAATTGTTTACTTCTCAGGTTTTGGTGAATTAACAGATACTTTTGCTACCTTTTTCTGCTCTCCTTATCCTGCATTTTCCTCAGAAAAAAAATCTTATTTTTAAAGATAAAATCTATCCCACTGCCAGTTATGATTAACCATGAGCATGGCCTGAAAATCATTTTGGATTTCCTTCCTGATCAATTCTGCAGTTTCCATGTGATAACACTGGCTGCAGGAGCAGAGCTGCAGGGTCAAGGCTAGTTTACTAAATCAAAATTTCTGTTTTACATAGGAAGCAAATGGAAACAGCATTCACTAATTTTTGTATGTTTTATTTTTTTCTTGAGCTTATAAAGGTTGGATCAAATTATATAACATAAGCAAAGATATTACCATTTTTGGCACTTTCTGGTGTTTCCAGACACCTGTAAATAATGAAGCTTCAGTTAAGGATCTGTGGCCACAACAAAATATTAAAACCCTCGTGAATCGAAACCAAGTGCTAGATTTTTGGTGTCTATTACTAGCATGTACAAGTTTAATTTGCATTTTAATTACAGCACAGAGGCCCAAAGGCTAGTGGTTGTTATAAGCAACATTAAAATAGGAATATTGGAATTGTAGAGTATTACACAAAAATGCAGCTTCAATTAGTGAGAGGTTTATGTTAAGAGGTCCAGCTGAAGAGCATTGCCCATAGCCCAGGACATTGGAGCTTGCATATTTGACAGCATATATTTGGCCTCCTTCCTTTCTCCTGATTTTGGTGGCCATGGTGCTAATACTGTTCTTACCTTTCAGAAGCTGGATGTTTGATAAATACATATGATACCCATCCAGGTTAGTTTCGATGTGGGTATTTTTGGTAGCTGGTTTTATTTTCTCTGGTGCTCACTGAGTGCACTAAGAAGGCAAGCAGCAGGATGATGACTGAGAAACTGGTTGGCAACTCAACTGGCCTCTTTCTTTTACCAAGAGTCTTCTGCACAGATAAAATAACTGGCCCAACTTACAGACTGATTATTGCTTTGTTACCAGTTGCATGGAAGGTGCAGGTGGTTCATAAGATTATCTCTCTTCATGTTTTTTTAAGAAGAATAACTTAATTTGGCAGAATGCCTGCCTGTTGGTTGTTCTGGCTGGCAGCAACCTTTGGGAATGTTGCCTGGTTGTTGCACATGAGCTGAGCCACGATGGTCACACACAACTCCAGGACCCACTGTGGTCAGCAGGAAGCCACAGATGGTGTCATCCCCAGAGCTTTGGATGCACCATCCCATAAGCTTGTGCTGTAGAGGGGAACCCTTGTTTTATTCCCATGTGGCACCATCTGGCCACTCTTGACATTGAACTGAACAGTTGGAAATTTTTGGTCTTGCCTACTTTTAAACCATCCAAAAAGAAATGTAAAACATTTCCTTTCACTACTGGAAAATAGAAACACCATATTGGTACAAGAGAAATTATTTTGAAGTATCTTGCTTGCGATCTCCAAAGCCGAATACTTGAAATACTCCTTTTGTGCAATAGCACTGCCAACTTCTTAGCTCCTTAAAATGAAATACTCATTAAACTCTCTCATTGCCAAATCAAATCCTTTGTAAGTGTTTCTTAAAACTAATAAAGAAAGTTTCTAAAAACTAATAAAAATAAACACTTTGTAAGTGTTTCTTAAAACTAATAAGACACCTCAACTACCATTTAATTTTCAGCAAAGAAAAGTCTGATTTAAAACTCTTAGTTGCTTGGCATAGATTGCTGGGCTGAGTTTGACTCTCTGTGAGTCATGAGCAAGTGTCCAGGCATGCAGTTGCACTGATGTTATTTTACATTGCCGAGAGAGAAAACTGATGCTAAAAATCAGTGTTACCTCCATCTTTTACTAATGGAATTTGGACCCATGGCTGAACTCCAGGTAAGAAAAATCATGTGCTTCTGTGAAGTTGTGTCCTTGGGTGTGAGGTGTCAATCATTAGATTTTTAATACAGTCACCAGATTACATATCTTGAAACAGCAAAATGACAATGCCAAAGGAGCATGTTATCATTAGTTTTTCGCAGAAAGTAGAAGCCTGCAATTATTTTAGGAAGGGTTTATCACTTACATGCCAATCCTGAGTACCAGGTCTGATAGGGATGGTATCTAGGAGTAGGTTTCAAATCACCAACAATTTGGAAACAGAAATCTGAGATGAGTCCATAGCTCCCATGCTTTTCTTTTTTTTTTCCCCACTCACTTCTTGATCATTCTAAACTTAGAGACCATGATTTTTCTCCCTTGAATACATTTTTGTAATAGTGTGGGTTTTCTCCTCTGTACTCCCTGCTGTGATTAATTAAAATAATTTATTTTTAAGGTGGTGGGTTTCATACTTTTTCTGTTATAACAAGAAATAAACAAGTGTTCTAGTAAGTCAGCTGAAAGGGAATTCTTTCTTGACATTTGACAGGCTGACATATGTATCTTTCCAAAGCATATTTGATTGAATTTTGAGATGGAGATAGTCTGTATCCCCTTGTGTTGGTAAACAAAAGGTCTCTATAATTCTTGCAGTAGGGACAACAGCAGCTTTAGTTGCACAGTGATGGGGAAAAAAATGTGTTTAGTTTGTCCCATAGTGTTCGCACACCCTGAAAGTTTGTATTTTTGGTTAATTTTCTAAGATGACACTGGTTATATCCTGCTGTATGAGTCAGACTTTAACTACCAAACTGCTCAGAAGGGCAAACTGGTACTTGCGGATTCTGTGCAGATACATAGTAAAGTTTCCTTCTCTGGGAAACTTGGAGTTCGATGCAACAGACCCCACTCAGATAAACCTCTTGTTGATTTTCAGTTCTGGAGAACTTATCCCAGAGACAAACAGGGAGGGAATTTTTTTCCTTAGTCACCTTCTTTGTCTTTTTAAAATTTCTGTTTTTCAAGTAAGAAGAAAAAATTGACACATCTGCAATTATGTCAGGAGGGTCATTTGCATGTTGTCAGTTTTGGGTTTACATTTGTATAAAATGTTATATTTCAGCAGACAGACACTGTCATTAAATGCATTGTAGCACTATTGTTCAGAAATACAGCAAACCATTAATCTCCATGTTATCTTAGATTATTGAAGAATTAAAAATCCCTGAGCATTGATGGAAGTCTAGGAAATAATTGTGTATGTGTCAAATATTTGTTGTTTGCTCATAAAAAAAGGGAATGACACAATGATAAGATAGATACACTTTACAATGTAAAAAAAAAAAAAAAAAAAAAGTAAAATTTTATAGCACTAATCAAGAACAGGAAAGTATTCGGTTCCACAACAGCTTTAAAATTTAAACAGACACACATTGCAAAATCCCTTGAGCAAAATCTAAATAATACATTATAAAGATATAAATTTCATTCTGCTTCTCTCCAAAAAGGAAAGGCTGTGTGCTGAGAACACCAACCTGTGTTGAAAACAGACTCTAACACTGATGCTTGCAGAAAACAAACCAAACAAACAAAACCCCATTTATGATTCAGCTATGGACTTGTCTTTATTGTACTTATAAAATATACATAGCCTTTTATTGAATTGCCTGCTGTCAAAATCTGCAAGAATTTTATTGCTTTTTACTGTCCTGGAGAGGAATAAAGCTGCAGCCTCTGTGTAATTTCATAAGAAGGAGGACAGTAAATCTAATTTTGATGGATATGGGATCAAGGATAAAAAACCATGCAAAGATCAAAATTTAGAAGTTTTGAAATACACAGTATCTGTATGTTTCTCCTCATTTGTATTTTCAAAACAATTTCTATTATGTTCATATTTGAACACATATCCCATTACAATGCACTGTATGAGCTATTTTAAGCTTTGCATTTACATATTTCCCATGATAGGTACATTAGTGTGTCCCAGTATTAAATCGGGGTTTGAGTTTGTGCACTTTATAGCAGTATCTCATTTCTTTCACTTTGGAATGGGATGGAGTTGACTCTGCAGTATAATGGGAATAAGGTGAACTTGGCCATTGAACAAAATGCTTTCCTTGCCTTTTGTTCCCTTTCCTCTGAACTGAATGAGGGATCAAAGCATGACACCCCCAAACTGTCTCTGGAGAAGCCACTATCCTGGAACTTGAAAACTGGGGTATAATTTTAAAGTAGAATGTGTAGCTTAAGAACTTCTCAACAAGATGCACAGTATGCTTCTGTTGGCTGTGTTTCTAATGATGGCAACCACTGAGTCTTTCCCAAATTTCCTGGATATCCGAAGGAATACTGGACCAATATATGACTAGTTGCTTGTCACATCCTTTCAGGAGTTAAATAAAGCTCTGGAAAAATTATTTGACCTTCTATTTGCCAAATACTGATGTTTAGCAACAAGGTCATTTTAACAGTTCAAGGAAAAAGTAGGAAGAAAAAGTTCTTTTCTGTTGTAAGTTATGTAGTTTTGCATGAGCAGAGGACATCACAAAGAACTTTACAACTTAAAACTCTGATGCAGCTTTGACCTAAGTTCTTGCAACTTTGATCCCTGGGAATTGAGAATGTACAGAAACAAACTGTTAAATTAATAACATTCTAGGACAGACAGTCAAGAATAAACAATAATCCCTCTGAAAGTTTTGAATGCCAGGGGGTGTGAAAGGAGAAAATTCAAAGAAGTATAACACACAGATGGCTGAGAAAAAAAAAATCATCTTCTCAGCACAATGAGTAAGCGACTATCTGGTGCTGTTGCTACAGAAAACTACAGTACTTCTACCTCCGTCACAATAAAATATAGAATTACCTGGGAGCAGGATTTTCTTATACCATAAACTGAAAAGCCCCTCAGTCATAATAAGACCTGTCTGTGAGCCATAAACTTGTTGCTATCTTAAGTACTGAAAATTCTTACTCATCTTTTAATCCAAATTTTGTTTGTAAAGGTCATTAAAGCTTGAATTAACTCTGTTTCTATGTAAAAATAGTGAATTTCATTCCAGGGAGAAACCTGCAGAAAGTTCCCAGGGAAAACAGTTGAGTTTCATTTGAGTAAGTAGAATAAATTCTCCCTAGAGTGAATTTGCAAGCACTTTGAAATTTACTTCTAAATTGTGGTTGTTATTACAGAGGATTTTCTGAGGGGAAAAAGAGAAAATTCTGTGTCAAGTGCCTCAAAAAATGTGCCTTATTCTCAGACATTTCTTTACACAGTGTTTTTGCTTTCCGTCTAAATTTGTTTGTTTTGTTTTGTTTTGTTTTGTTTTTTAAACTTCATAGGTACTTATGAGAAGATACTTATCTGGGGGCACCATGGACAAAAAGAGTGCTAAAAAATTAGTTGGCATTACATGCTGTATCCTGGTATTTTCAAAAAGCAGCTTGATGCCAAATGACTGCAAGTAAATATGTATTTAGGAATAAACTCATACCGGGCTCCTGAAGGAATATTTGTTAGCAGATTCTGGCTCTTTGAAGCTTTTAGATACTGGATACCTGCAAAAATTCAGTTCACTCATTCTTGTGAAATAAATCTGATTTTAAGTGTTTTACTGTCTAAATTCTGTCACAAGGCCAGGAATGAGACAGAGCACTGTGTTCATGCTGATGCTGTCTCCTCTTTCAGCAACCTTGATGAAAAACGAATACTGAGGAACACAAATGGAGCTTTAAATGTGTAGTTATGTGAGGAAAAAAGCCATTTCCTCAGGTAAATAGTCCTGAAATTTACCCATGTGGATGGCTAGAACTCTGAGCATGACACTGGCAGAGGGTCAGAAAGGGTCAGCCCTGCAAAAACTCTGTGGGTGGGTCCTTTGAAACTTTGGCTCAATTCCTAAACGCATGTCTCTGCAGAACTGTTCAAACTGGGAGTGTGCTCCGATCTGCTCCTGCAGGGCCAGCTCTATGCGGCTGTGAATCTTCTGAAGCTCATGAGCAGTACCAAGACATCAGCAAAGGGTGAGATGGTCCAACCCCTGCAGCAACCCCAAACCTGGTGCTGGGGAAAGCAACTCCTCCCCAGTGACTAAATGGTTGCCAGGCAGTTTGACACTGGAACTACTGCTTTTAAAATCAGTCTCTTGGGGAGTGGTGGTGGTGTTATTTTTTCTTTTCTGAGGCTTATACCTGGCCTACAACTCCCCTGCATATGGGGAGTTTTTGCTGACGTGTGGGCAAGTCCCAGGCAGGGCAACACATGACCAGGGCTGTCCGCAGTGACTCTGCTGATTAACTCCATAGATCACCCTTGCTGTGGTGGAATCAATGGCTGTGGTTAAAGGTCTGTCCAGCTGCTGTTTTTCCAATAATGAGTTTATAACAAAGCTGCCACCAAATAGTTTAGTGCCATGTATTTTTTCCTTTATTGATTTCAAAAAAAAGGCTAATTTGGAGATATGCTGTATTGTCATCTCTGGGTGGAGGGTGGTTAATATAACTAATGGCATTGCTGTGTCACAATGAAGACATTGACCCTGCCACACTCACAGAGAACAGACGGAATTTAACAGGCAAAGGAGGATGTTCCAAGTGCACATCCTGGACTGGATAAGATGTGGTGGCTGCCTGGATTCGTGCTGGTGGAAGTGCACTTGAAAAGCACAGCCAGATTGGCCAGATTTTGTGCATTCTACAAAACCAGCACCTTTCTCCAGGCCTTTTTTGTGTTCTGCTGACAGGTGGTCATGGCAAGGCTGCCAGCCCACCATGGTTCTCAAGGAACAGGGACAGCCAGGCTGGCCAACACAGCAGTGCTGCTGCAGGCACAGGGACCGAGCCAGTAGGGTGTGTCAGGGTCTCAGCCCAGTGTGGAACTGTGCGGTGGCTGATGCTGGGCTCTGCTGAGGTGCTGGTACATAAGCCTGTGGTGGGGCCAACCTTGCCAAAGCAGGGACAGCAGCTGCTGTGGTCATTGGGGTGCTCTGCCCTAAGCCCCATCTGCGGTCAGGCTGAACCTCCAGAACCGCAGTGATGTTCAAACCAGAGCTGCAGACCAAGGTAACATCTGTGGGGCGAAGCTCTCTCTCTGCAAAGAGCTGCCTAGTCCTCTGAGCCAGGAGATTACACAGGGCCCCAAGCACAGCCAGGGTGGCTCCTTCATCTTAGCATGCTGCTGGCATTCACAGGGATTTTTTCTTCTGGGCTCACGTTTCCTTGGGTTTAGATCCCAATCTGTTCACTGCATCCTCTCTCCAGGATGAGGATTATAAATTCATGTGCTTTTCACAGTGCCAGGACTGTGTTCAGGAGAAGGTTGCCATCACAGAAGTTGGTGCAAGAATTGCTACAATAGTTTAAGAACACAGAACTTGCCTAAAAAACGTTTTAGAGTCAGACTTTGTGGTATGTGGCTCCAAGCCATTTGAGATTGTGCCCTTACCTTTTTAAAGAATGCCGGCTTTGGAAATATTAGCTTAAGCAGTTCTGAGCAATATTTCAGGAAGGTATTATATTGGCTTTAGCCGCTGTAAGTCCAGCATTAGTAACAAAACTCCAGTTAAATACCTGATGAAAACGCAGCCATTCTCAAAAGACTGTATCTGTTTAAAAACAGCATCCACTTTGGCTATATTAGAAGTTCCCTTATTTCAAGAGAAAAGTATTAAAAACCTGCTTAGCTGTGATCTATTCTAAATACTCACCTTCATTCAGTGCAACATAATGGGAGCATGCAGCTGCTTGCTGAGGACTGTGGTTTGCATCCTAAGTTTCTCAGTGGTATGATGGAAGGTGAGTTAGTCCCAATACCAGCTGCTTGAGCACCAGTTGCTTACACCCCAGACCCTAACACACTGCAGATGGTGGAAAGATTCCCACCCCTTTCCACAGGGCTGGAACTAAGCCTCTGGTTATGAGGATCTGTCCTGATTTCCCCTCCAGACTGGAGGCAGAGAATGCAACCAGGAGAGAGGTCAGTGAATCATCATGTCCATTGTCTGCCCTGGCTCCCTTATCCTCTTATCAGCCCTGGACCCTCATCTCCCTTCTCCTGCAGCTCCCGGTCTCTTCCCTCTTAGGGAGATGCTGATAACTTCTGAGATTATGTGATACTAGAGGAGACTCTGCAGTCTTGTTTCCAAGCAGAAGTATATCCAGCTGCTCTCATCTGTAGATTCTGCTTGTGTTTTAACTTGTCAGGACCATAAGATGTTGTCACAATGCATTTGCTAAATGTTTAGCTTTTGCACATTGTTTACTCAAGGAAACACTAACTGCTTGGAAACCAGTATGTGTGTGATGACCGCATGTGCAAATCTGTGCAAAAATGTGTCTGCACTCACATGTGTGTAAAGATGAGTAACACATAGAGACCTGCTTTCTCATTTCCCCTCATTTTGCATTCACGTAAGTGTACACATTACACAGGTGCATATCTCTAGCTTACATAGTCTGATAGGAGAATTCTTAAATTTTCATCTCTGCTTATAAATTAAATTGGTCGAATCACTGTGGTTTAAGATAGAAAAACACAACAGAAGCTGGTCAGCTGAATGATTTTTGGCTCAATATGAAGAACAAAATAGATGCTGGCTTCTCTTTCAAATAAGTGCTGTGCTCTGCAGACCAAAGATCAAGCCAAAGTTCACCTTATCAGCTCCCGTACCTCACCTGGGGCTCTGTTATTGATAGGTCTGTCATCCTCCCTAATATTGGAGGGGTAATTGCAGCCGATGATTAGGCCACTCTCAGGCTATTAACTACATTTCTTATCCTTTTATAAGAGCTTCTTAGTCAGCTGGGAAACAAAGGCTGCCTTCAGCAAACAAGAGCCCAAATTGTGGGCCTGCATCCTGCAACCTGAAAGACACAACTGTTGCACTTAGAGGAGCCTCCAATGGCAGCGAGGGGGTGGATGTCAAAGGTTACCCCGTGGTGTTATCTGAAATGAGCGGGGTCTGGCTGCCTCTTGTGCTGACAGAAGCTTGGAGAGAAATTACAGAAAATTGCCTGTTTTGTCAACATTTTCTCGTGAGGTTTAGAAAAAAAAGTGGACTCTGGTTTCAATGAGTTAAAGGGGCTCAGTCAGCCTAGAAGTGACTGACAAACACTCTATTATTCATCTATGTAAAAAAGTGATATTTTATATCATTTCTTTGAGTGATTGTTAAGTGACTGGATAGTGACATTGACATGCAAGGTAATCCCAGTAATATTTGCAGTTCTTGCTTGAAGACAGAGTTGCACATTTGTCAGCGCTGACAATAGGTGTTCAAAAAGAAGTGGTGATGAAGAGCCAGCTCCCAGGACAATCCCAAAGAGCTGGGAGGGATCTTCACCCTCAGATCTTAGCGCAGAATGCATTGGAAATGGACTGGACCGTGGTGGGAAAGGCAGGGCCGCCAGCCCCTTAACCAGTTGTTCACCTGGGATGAAACTACAGAAGTGACCAACAGGGTTTTTGCTACTTCTACCACACTGTAGCAGAATAGGTTTTCCTGTCTGGCCCTTGTTTTAACCATATAGCAGATCTTTTTGTGTAGAGACAGTTACTGAGTTGGAAATGTTTTTTTGCAAGAATGAAACAGCTAGTAAGCTTAAAAAAATGTCTTTGCTAAATGCTGGTTATGGATTGTGGATGGATGCAATGAAGGAGTTGGATATGTAATTATCCTTACTTTTTCGTGGAACATGGAGTCTGGGTCACTGTTGCCTCAGACCTGTTGTGAGGAGACTGCCCTGGGTAGTTTGCCTCTGGTGGCTCATTGCTGGTGTCCAGGGAAGAAAGGCGTGTTTAGCAGAATACAATTCTTGCTAGCCTGTCTTATAAGCCTGAAGAGTGGTCATGTTACCATTTATGGCTGATCCTTAGCATTCTACTGAAATGGCCCTGTTGTGTCTTCCAACATTTATTCAGCAGTTGGTAGTTGCTGGCATAGGCAGATGATGTCTCTCATAATGCAATCATCACCAGCTGCTCCCCCAGTGCTGTGCTGTGATGGAGGCTTGGAACCGTGATGTTTGCCTCAGCCTTTTGCACTTAGCAGAGCAGACATTAGAGGTGACTTTCTGAGGCCCATGAAGGCTATTTACATCTTAGCTAATTGAAGTCTCTTAGCTACAACTCATAAAACCATCAATGACTTGTTGGATTTGCCATGTCACTGCTGGTGAGTGGATGTTGTCAGATTGCCAGAGGGAACATGACAGAGAAACTGAACTAAAAAGACAATCTGGAACAAACACATATGAACCTACTGAGAGACATTATCTGGGATCAAGTATGAATTTTACAATAAATGTAGCTTTGAAGTATTCTACCTACATACCTTTTGAGAAAAGATAACTTTAATTTAGTGATAAGGTTCCTTTGGCCTTGGTGCTGGTGGTGATAGAAGGCTTACGGTGAAGAAAGAAATATAAAAGTACAGCAAAGGGATGGTGGTGTTCAGGCCAGGATTGCAGTTTTGGAATCCTCATCAAGTGCTGCTGGTGTTCACATGCAGAGTCAGTGCAAAGTAAAATCTCTGGACGTGCAGACACCATGGATGTAGGATGCCTGAGTGCCCTCAGACTTAGAGATAAGTGAGAAAATATTTTGGCAAGAAGGAGGACAGATGGTCTGGGAGAGCAAATGCTCCAGAGAAGGTGCAGCCTTTAGTCAAAAAGAAGTAGTACATAAAATTTAGGCAAACTTACTAAAATCTGTTAGAATTGCATTACTGAGATCCAAGCTCTGGGGCTGCTCTGTCCACTTCATTCATTCTTAAAATGATACAATGCAAATATCAGTGAGTCCAAAGGCAGGCAACAAAAATTGTTTGATTTTATAGTAAATAGCTTGGCTTTGTTGAGAGAAGAGATGAAAAAGAGATAATCTAATAATGAGAAATCAAAAGAGTCCACAGAAAATCATACTCTCACATTTATCCTTGCTCATAATGTAAGAACAAATGCAGCTGAGGACAGAAAAAGGCTCTTCTTCCTGGTCATCCTGTGGAATGGACAGGATGTTTAGAAGGTGTTTAGCAGATTTTAAACAGTGGAAGAAATAATATCATGGTTTCTTCCACACCTTTAGAGATATTAAAAACTGTTGCTTCTTATGGGATCAGCACTAACCCTATGTTTAGGAAGAAACTGGCCCTGCAAGGGGAAGTCAGATGAACACGAGTGTCCAGCTGCCAGAATATTACGGAGAAGATTTGGCCCCACCTTGCTTCTCCTCTCCAATTTGAATTTTTCTGTTCTGTTCTCTCTGTCATATGCTGCTATTTCAGATGTGAGAGATGCCTGTGTCCCCAGGAGCTTGTCTAACACTGATATAATAAAAGATATATTATGCTACAAGTTTTGGATTTGCTTTCAGTATTCTGTCCAGAGAAGTATGTTCTCTTCCTTCATATGACCCAGTGAAAGTTTTTTCAGCCACCTCACTGACAGGGTAGAAAGGGGGTTTTCCTTTGGCATTTCCTCATGTATTCCAGCTGTGACTGCACAGCAGTGTGGCTCAGAAGGAAAGGTGAAGTTAGATGGTATGTGAGGGCTATCTCCAGCAACTAGGTTATAAACAGCCCAGTATTTATATCCCCAGATTAAATAAGACAAAATGCTCACTCACTTGATCCCATTACCACAGTTTAGGTAATTACTATACATCATCAGAACCAGCACAACTCTGTCTCTGCACTCATTGCATTGCAATTGCAGAATGAAATAGTTTGCTTTACATTTCTCTTATGAGAAAACACCAGTGTGTTTTACCTCGCATTTGTGCCTGGTTTTACTTCACTACCTGCATGCTAATGGGGGCATGACCACTGCTGTGGGCTGGACTGAGACAGCCAGGGAGGGACAGGGGAGGCAGCAGCCATCGCTGCCAGCTGCATCTCAGCTGAGGTCGTCACACCAAACCACCAAGCTCAAAGAACACTTTATCCTCACAATTCCAAAAATAGTTTCTGTAGGTAATGCTTATCTCAATCTCGTTTTGTCAGGTACATATGTAGATGAATAGAAGAACTAAATGAAAAGTTGGGAGAAATTGTGTAAAAGTCTTTGTCTCCATGGATTAGTTATTGTCTACACGTTGCAGGGACTTGTTATTTATTCCTATTGAACATATTGCTTTAAAAATGTACAGGTTTCAATTCTCTTCAAAACCACAGAATTTGTTGGAAGCACATTGGCTGTTTAAGCGTTGCATTCTAAGGGAACTGCTATTACATCCCATTTGCAACAGTGGTGATGTGTATATGACAAGATGTCAAGAATGTGTTCAGAAATGTGATACTCTACATGAAATCTTTCAGTTCATTTTATTCAGGGACTGCACCACTCACCTTGTGACCTCTGCAGTAACATTCTTGGCTCTTTTGGAGCACCAGATGTCAGTTCACTATTAACTGTTTGGCTTCTCAGAGTAGCAAGGCAGTCCTCAGCGTAGCAAGGCAGTTCTCAGCTACACACAGTGTTCTTTAGACAGAGTAAGCAGAGGAAAGTTTCAATAATGCATAAACATTTAATCTTTTAATTGTGTGGGTTGCCAGCGTCTTGCTCTGAGGCCATAGCAGCTATCAGATATCTGGGTCTTGGATGCCACTGCTGCACTACTATACAAACATTGCCAGCAACATTTGGTTATAAAACTATAAATCAAGGCGTTTTGCCGCCTTATGTACAATTAGTATTTAGTAAGCACTTCTGATTGCCTGCTCTTGTAAAGTTCAAATCATACGAAGTTTCTTGCATGACAGAATTAGTACGGCAAGTCTTCAATTTTCTCCTTCAGGTAACCAGTATGTTAATACTTTCATATTTGTTTGCTGCCTGACACCTTTTGTGTGCTGGAATAATGAAAAATAAAACTGGCAGCTCTCATAGCAATGTAGTATGCCATAGACTATTAGTCTCTGTTCATCTTTACAGAGGACGCTTTAGCTGTTAAAATATATCTCACACCAAAGTCTGCAGTTTAAGAGTCTGCTGAGTTGGACTTCTCACACATCTGGGCTTTGACAACTCATCTTCAGAGTTGTTTCCATTGTGTCAGGGAGTTTTCGCGTGTGCCCGTACAGAAGTGCTCTTCTATTATTGTTTTACATCACAAAGTCTGGATATCCCAAGAAGAAACAAAGATGGTGACCTCCTCTGGGTGCAATCAGTTCTTGTTATTATTTTTGATTGCTTGAGCCGTTACGTTGTATTAAAAAGAAGGGCTAGGACTGAAAATCAATAAATAAATGAAATAGAATGATAAAGCATAGAGTTTGTCTGAGATTCAAAACCCTGATCACAGACTGCAGCCAAAATATCCAGCATAAATGTGATATTTCCTCAGTTTGCTTCTGGCTTCGAAAAAAAAAAAGACAGGACAGGCACTTGGTGTTTTGGGAAAGAGGAGAAGATGCACTCCCTGAGGTGCTTCTCTCAGCACCCAGCCACTGCAGATCACCTTTTCCCAAACAGATTACACCACCTTTTCTTTAATTATTGCTCTTTAGTAACCATCAGACTCACTCTGATGAAGTTTGTTTCATCACCTTTCATCAATATAACTGGTTTTGGTTAATTTTTCTCTAGTTTGGGATAGAAATATGTGCTGAACACCATCTTTTTCTGCCTTACCAGACAGTGTGCCATTTTCATTTGAAACAGTAAAATCTTTAGAACTCTTTGTAGTCCTTCTGCATAGAACACCAATGTCACAATTAGATAAAGATGTGACAAGTTTTGAGCAACAAGGAAAACCAAACCATTATCTTTTGGAACCACAGAAGTTCAGAATTCAGCGTTCCACCAGTTGACAATGTTTCATTATCTGTTTTATTTGTATAATTCTCTTTCCTTCTCTCCTTTAGCTTATACTTTTCAGTTGGAATATTCATAACCGTAAAATAATCTGATTTCTACCTCCTGCTTTGTGAACTGAAATGGGTTGTGCTGCCTTAGAATTTTTCATATACAGGAAGAATTTATAAGTAGAAATAATGTAAACATGACTGATGTTCACTGGCAATGTTACTCTGTATGTTTTTATCACAAGAACAAGATTCTTTAATGCAACATCAGAGAGTCTAGTAGTATTCCCAACTATAAAGTTCAGTCTCTTGAAAACTGCATGTTCCTTGTTTTACTTCTCCACAGTGACAGTTCAGATCTACCTGCTACAGAGCATTGGGGGGTTTCTCTGCAAATATTTCTTTTTTTTTTTTTTTTAATAGAACATTTAATGTGCCCTAAAACCCCTTTCCAACCTGAGTTTTTTTCTCAGTGTTATTAATTTTTTTATTACAGATCTTGTTATTTTCAGGGTTCCCGAAGGACCTATTAACAGCAGACTTTTATGGAAAAGAAGCATGGTTAAACTGGTGAAAATAACTGTGCACAAGTCATAAGTAAGTAATATAACCTGCAGCAAGGATACCGTGTGTTGTTTTCATTTCCAGAATAGCAACAGTTCAGACATTTAATTGCATTTTTATGATTTTTTTTTTCATAGCTGCCTAGTGTAAAATATGTTGCCAGTAATATATAACTGCTAACAACTTTTAAGTTTCCTAAGCTGGCATTAGATTTCTTATCCTATTGGAGAGGAAGGTCACTTAATGTACCCTTCATTCTCATGAGGAAAAAAGTGTGGATTGTGGATGTATATCTACATTTATATGTTTGTATTACCTAAGATATTTTCTGCAGTAAGAAAGATACAGGACAGTGAATTCTTTATGTCTTCTCACAGTCTTAGGTATGTAAAGCAAGATTCTCTACCAAAGGGATTTTGTGAGGAGCCAGCTTAGCTTGATTTTGCAATAACTGACTCCTAGGGTCATATTTCTATCCTACTGTGCCTACCAGCTCTTACTGTGTAGAGACACAGGCTGTAACAGTGCTTAGGACCTAAATAAATATTAATACCAATAGCAGCTTATGACAATGGGAAATTGAGGCAGACAGACAAAGACACCATTCTGCTGTTGATAGTTCATGTCCGTGCTGTTCATGGCCAGCATCCTTTGGGGGACAGTGTGTCCATCCATACCTACAGAAGTCGGTAATGTTTTCCTTGCATGCTTTGTACTCCCAAACAACACAACTGTAATTTCTGTAGTAGTGAAAGGTGGGGGGGACTAGATGATTTTTTTTAAACATTGCATAGAGGGTGAATGTTCTGTACCTTGTGGCAAAGGTGGATGGAGGCATTTGACATAAGGTTAAATGCCTATCCTGGACAGAAGCAGGGCAATTTGCCTCTTATGTATAATCTCTTCCTGGAGTATCCCTTGTGTGAATTACTCAGCTAGCTCTGCTTGGGTTGCTTCAAGGATGGAATTAACTGTCTAACTAGAAAGGAACCTAAGTATGAAGTGTCATGACCAAAGAATGGATTATGTAGACACCGGGGTCTACATTAAATAGGGAGCAAGTTAGACTGGTAGGTTAGCCACAGGGAGGACTAAATCCCATATCAAGAATCAATCTGAACATTGAATTTAAATAACTTCCTTCTTTCTCTGCTTCACATCTTCAGTCTTGATGCCCTATAGAGATAGACAAATTCTCTAAACTCACAGCGAGGTATCAACCTCAGCTACCCATACATCATGCCTCTCTCTTATCCTCTTTGTCTTCCATCCACTGACACCTTTCTAAATCCCTGACAGTATTTACTAGGATCCAGTAATGTATTACACATTCCTTCCTGTGATGCACTTCTAATTAATCCCTTGGGGATTATTCAAACAATACTGACATTGGGAATATACATTACAACTGTTCAGGTTAATGGCCCAGTGATTCATTAGACAAGACATTCTTGGAAAGTAATTGATTGCATTAATTGTTTCACTGAACAGTGTGAACAAAAGCTGCTGGATGGCCCTCCCAGCACTGGCCCAGAGCTTCTGCTGTGGCAGCATCACTGGGGTGAGTTGCTGCTGGCTGTTGTGCTGTAGGTGTTGGATCTTCTTGTTCTCCTTTCCACAAGGCTGATCTCTGCTGCCATTGTCACTCTTTGTCTCTAATTCCTTCAGGAGCTCTGTGATGACATCTCAGAGTAGAGGTGGTGTTGGGGCATGGAAAGGAAAATTAAGCTGGCGGTACCAAAGGTTGCCTGCTCTTTGGCACTGACCAGTGTTAGGTTACTCAGTAGTCTCATTCAGTGAGGTGGAAAATAGGGCATTTTGTAAAACTTTAAAACACTCAAAACAGCAAATGCCTTGGTGGAAGTCATATGCTCAGAGGGAATTCAGCTGTGAATCAGAAGGCTCTCACAATTGCCGGAGGTGAAGACTAAATAGCCTGCAATTGTAAGAGAGAAAGGAAAACGGCAGGGTCTGGTATGACCAGCTCTTATGTCATGTACCCCATTTTTCACATGATAACATTCCCCTTGTCTTTGCTGCAATGACCTAAGGAAGACAAACAGTAAGAAGGCAGCTCCTGTTATACCTGAGACAGCCTGTTGGCCTGTGAAAGCTGCTCGTGTTCTTGTCTTTCCCTGCATCCACTCTGCTGTGGAGCTTGAGGCAAGACACCCCTCCTCTAGGTTTGGCTTTAGGGTTAACAGTGGTAAAGGCAATGGAGCAGAAACTGCAAACCCGTGGGTACCTGGGTGGGTTTCTGGAGGATCTTTCAATTTGAAGTTCTCATTGGCTCTGGTCAGAGATTTTCAGCCACTCCCTTCCTAACCTGGCAGCACAAAAGCTGATATTTGCGCTGAGTGGCACCAGATTCTTGTTCACTTCCGTGGGGGTCTCATTCCAGCAGTTTTGTGGGCTGCTGGGCTCTCCCTGTCCTGTGTAGCTCGGAGGGCTTGTTCTTACAAGTCAGAGAGATTTTTGAGAGTAGAACTGACGCTGAAACGTATGTGTGACACTGTGTGGAGAGATCTGCTTCAGTGACAAGAACTGCTGCAGCCAGGTGACAAAAGGCAAGTTTCCTTTTGGAATTAGCTCACCATAGAATACTTTATCCTGGGACAAAAAGTAAGAATTCCTCTACAGAGGGAGCAAAACATGCTGCTTTGTTCAGTGTTGCTGTGAGTTTGCACAGGGCATGGCCTGGGCAGGAACAGCTGTTCTCACAAGCAACTTTTCTGAGATGGAATCACATGGCAAGGCACACCTGAGATTTAAAGGTCGCCTGCCACCAAAAAGAGGCTGTCACAGAGGGGCACAGAGATACTACTGAAGACCAATGCAGCCAGCACCATGCTCTATTTTCAGGGGGAAAATGTGTGCCAACAACATAATTATCTACTGAAGTAAAATCAATGCAAGACATTGGTGCAAACTTAAATATCGGTGATTCATCCCACTAAGGCAGTAGTGAGTATGACCCTCACAGTGTCTAGACTTGCAAAACAGGCATACAGGTATATCAGGCAATCTAATTTCTGGTCATTTTAGAAATCAGACCAGAAAAATTGGGCAACTTGTAATTAAGGTAACAAATTGTAGGAGACTTGGTGATAAGGAGTTGAAAGTGTTATAACATAATTACCTTTTGTAATTATAGCTTGTTTAAATGCTCCCTTAGAGATTTCATCTTTGTAATCTACTCTTACTCAGAATGTTATCTTTGTGAGGAGTCATGGTCAATGATTATTTGGTCAGTATCTGAGTGGTCAAATGGAGAACAGTTGGGTGACTTCTAATAGAGAGTCCCTAAATCCTGCAAATTCCTGACAGGACAGTCCTCCAGATACTGTGTACCTGATCCAATCTTTACCTGGTATATATATATTATTGTTATGCCTATATATGAAACCTGTGCACCTTATAGAGAACATTGTCCAAGTATTTGAACATTGCTCTGCTACACATGTAAGGAAAGCACTCTATTAAAAAAAAAACCAAAAAAACAACAAAACCCCCCAAACACTCAGCTGCTCTTGTCTTAGGGTCCCTGTAGGAAGTTGCTTTGGGTGTGGAGGAGCTGAAGTCTTCATTGCTTCTGGGTGAACACACACGTCTGTATATATGTATCAGTCTGTGGGACATATGGAGTGACGTAGTTTTTCAAAGAGATGAGGTAAGACTGGCTATAGAGAGATATTAGGTAATAACCTCAATTATCCTGAATCTGGAAAATAGAATATATGTTCGCCATATGAAAATGTAACATCATTGCCAAGAAACAAATACCACAAAGAGCATACCTTTGTTTTTGGGAATGAAGAAACTGATTTGGTACTTTGGAATCAATAAATTTGGCTCAAATTAATCAGCTCAATGCAATCTTAACTAATCAATGTTTTAAAAAAGTATATAAAATTCAACAAAAAGCTTTAAAAAGAGATATCTTAGACACAATATCAATGTCAGAGGGAGTAAAATCTTCTTTGAACTTCCTGCCAACTACTAGTCACTTACTGAAGTTTTATAGCATTAGCTTAGTGGTGGCGGCCTTCTGTATCTGTCACATCTTGTTTTATTTACATCAGAGGCTGTAATTATATTCATACAAACTTTACCTCATTTTAAAAGCTGAAAGCAGCCCCTGATTTATGCTCCCTACAAGGCAATTCTTTCTCTTCTGGATGTAATATGTCATAGAGTAAAGGTGCCGCCATCCCTCTGCCTTCTCCACACGCCTCCAGGACAGTGCAGATATAGTAACCAGGGACAGGGAGCTTTTGCTCCTCTTGGCTCCCTTGCAGAGCTCACATAGGGTGGTGGGAGAGCCCTCCCAGGGGCTGGGACCATGCTGGGACTCCAGAGAGCATGCAGGATTACATTTTAAAGTGTGAAGAACAGGGAGGGCATGAGAGCATTACAACTCCCCCCGTCCATACCCCTGTCTGCATTTGGCTAAAGCAATGACATCCTTGTTTTATCTGCAACTTCACTCAAAAAAACATCTAAAGTAAATTGTGTACAGTAAAGATTTTCTGAGAGAGCAGATGTACACCACCAGTGCACCCATTTCAAAAGAATTGGTGTGAAAAATTTTGCCTCTAAACTACAGAATTTTAAGTTTCTACATGAACTGAATTTATACATTTGTGGAGAAACAACTGGGAAGGGCAAACCTGACTTTAGAACCATTTCAGTCAGTGACAACGTGGAAATGCCAGGCTTTGTGACTTCTTACTCTTTACATGTTACATCATGGGATTGATGGCCTAATCAGCTCTCAATGCACATAACATATTTCAGAACCTTCTGTCTTCTTTATTCCTCAGCTAGTACCTATTTGGCATTTGAAGGACAGTGATTACCTTGCTTTATGCATTAGGAACCTACTGTCACCTGTCCTGTGATGCTCAATGGCATTTTGAAGTGCAGCATCACTTCTCTGCTTTCACGGATGTTTGTTCTCATGGAAATGCATCACATAAACCATGTCTGCAGCAGCAGCATGGAGTTAAAATTTGTTGAGGGACACAGGAAACCTTGGAAGGATTAAACTGCAGAGTGTTTACTAAGTATCTTTGAAGACTTAGGAATAGTTGGTAGAACTGCGTGATTTGTCCTGTGCTTCTGTTTTCCCTTCCAATATTTCCTATTAAATGTGACAAACTTAATTAAGGCAGGATTTTATCTGTGATTTCTGTGCATGTACAGATGTGAATACCTGGTTTGCTATGGGTACACCTTGGGGTCAGTTAACCATTGATAAGAAGGTGCTGATGGAGTGGAGCATGGTGTGAGCAAACACCCCCACAGGGCCACTGAGTAGGGCCAGCTCACACCACTGCTGTGCTCACCCATGGTCTTTGCTGAAGTCACTGTTGGCTGAATGAGCGACGATCTGAGAGGGATGGCCAGGTCTCTCCTGAGGTCATGACGGGGACCTTCACAGAGAGCAGCACCAGGTAGGCATCAACCCCTTGGTGTTTCCCAGCCACCAATGGATCTGAATTCTCCAGCATCTTCCCAGTCATAAAAAAGGTCCCCTCTGAAAAGCCCCTTCTTGCCTCCAACATATCATTTTCCCAGCAGCTTCCCAGACGCTCCACGGATGTGGTGAGATTTCTGCGGAAACGTGGGTCACAGAAAGCTGCAGGAGGAGCAGGCCTCTGGAGCCGGTACCCGCAAGTGGGGCTGAGGAATTTACAGCCCTCCTAGTGCTCACACTTTATTTCTCCCCACAGTTGTTGTTATTGTGCAGCCATGTGAGTCTTCTGTGTTGTGTCAGCAGAGACCTTGGACATGAGAGCACTGTTCCTGCGCCTTGCTTGCTGCTGTTTTTCTAGGTTTCCTATCTCCGAACTCGAGTATGTTTCCCTTTTTCACAGGGTGTGTGGATGTCATGGGCTCAAGTGCTGTGGCTGCAGCGAGCAGGGGAGAGGGTGTCCCTGGGGGGCAGAGGTGTGTGGGGCTGCCATCACCCCAGTGGGAAGCACAAACCCACCCACTGGCCCTGCCCACCATTGGCCCAGGACAGGGGCACTGATGGCCCCCAGACCCTCCAGGACAATGTGCATTTCTGCATTGCTCATAAACAACTGTATCTAAACCACCACATTTTATATCCACTTACAATTCTGAATACCTTTCCATTTATCTAAAGCTTGCTGAGGTGAGTTCCTATAAGGGAAGACTTATTTCATTTCCATGAAATGTTTATATTTTCTGGGAAGTTTCTCTCTCACCTCTTTAAATTTTACTGCAGTTGGCGTGCAGCCTACAGCAGGGTCCTCCCAAGGAAGCTGGTGAGGCAGGGAGGTTCAAGAGGGACTATAAATTTCAGACTCTCTGGGTTAGAATAATTTAAGTGCACCAAGTTCTTAACCTTAAAGGATCAATACTGAGGAGTTTGGTTTGGTTTTTTTGGTTTTTTTTTGTTGTGCTGTAAAATTCAAGCTAAAAAGCTAAAAAGCCTTAACAGGAAAAAAACCCCAACAAACACCAAACCCAAACTAAAACCAATTGCCCCCCCCCCCTTCCCCAAGTTCAAAGTAAATAAAGATTGTATATGAACAGGGGATTGATCCTGAACTATGTTTCTGGAGTTTCATAATCTATTGTCCCAAGAATGTCTGTTTTGACTGTTCATGAGGATAACCATCTCATGAAGGTTTTCCTTGCAAAAAAACATAAAGACCCATAACCTAGTACTCATCCTTGCAAAATGGATGTAGTTCTCTTCTTGCATCTAATTTCCGCCTTTAAAATCCAGAAAGAACTTGGCTGTTTCAGCACTGATTTTTGGAGTGGATTAGGGCTGGCAGATTTGATATGTCCCCATGGGTGATGAGGCTGTGGCTGTACAGAACCACTTCTCTGCATTTCACCCTGCTGCAATTACATTTTCTGACTAGTTTGATGACTTTCTGACTTAATATCAAACATATATATGCAATTTTAATGTCTTATAGCCTCCTGTATGAAATGTTAGCTTCACAGAACATTAATGCATTACCTCAGTGAAATATCTAGCAGTATATTCAGGCATCCATTTATGTTTTGGAAAAAAACCCAAATCCTTCAAATGGGGTTCACAAACTTTTACCGAAAAAAACACAACAAGTCCCAGTATAGTATAAAATCTCAGCTGTTTTCTCTCCAGCAGGAATGTAAGGTAAATGCATCTCCAAAGAAATATTTAGATACCATTTCTCACAGAATAGATACCACATTAAGCAGAATATGTGAGACCATCAATATAATACGGGAAATATAGGACCCTGGGGTCAATATTTGACAAGTCAGTCAAACTGTTTTATAAAAAACAAATTCACATCTAACCTCTAACCCTACACACAGTCTCCAACAATAACTTTCAATCTGAAACAGCTCTGTCCTCTGGGGAAAGATGCTGCCAAGTCTCCCATTTCCAGGGGTAAAAATGACAGGGGATGGAAAGGACCAGTACAGGCCACATTAATGCTGGTACTTAAACACTTGTTCCTCACAGCCTTCCCCAAAGTAAAAATGTGGGAACTAAAATGAGAGCAAACCAGAGTTTCTGGGTCTCTTTTGGAGCTCTCTAGGAGCAGCCCTGTAGAGAAAATTCCCAAAATAATCTTCTGGATGCCCTCACTCAATCTGGGATTACAGAGATGAAGCTTGTTTTGGCATCTCACCTAAAAACTCCATTTGTAGATGCCAAGAACTGTTCAGAAGAAATAAAGGACACCTTGTATGAGAGTGACAAGGTTTTCTGTAAGGAAAGTGTCATCTTTACAAACCAGATGCATAGCACAGAACCACCCCATATGCACTGCAGTGGGCATTTCCCACAGTCTGCAGATCCATCTGCCTGTCTGCTGCTGTTTCTGGCAGCACTCGATGCCTGGAGAGGGTGAAGGGCTGCACCCTCTGCCTGTGTGCAGGGTCACAGGGCAGGTGACCCTGCAGGTGACCCTGCTGCCACCACCACTCAGTCCACAGGCTCAGTGCCTCCAGAGCCACCATCCTTGTCAGGCACCTTCAGCAGTGACAGTCCTAGCTTTTTTAGGAGGCATACCTGAATCCAACTGAATCTACACAGAAGTCTGGGAACAAACTGTGCTGACGTCTCTATCTGATAAGGACTTGGGATACAGTTTGGAAGGGGCAAGGTTTCTCCTGATAGTGACATTTAAATTGGGAGAAATCAGCCAGTGCTGAAAAGGGACAAAAGAAACCAATGTCTTAGATTTAGCTGTCATCTAGTAATCCTATTCTGTGTGTTTTCTGTCAGTTTTTTTTCTGACATAGTTTGTAATTCCCAGAGTCATCTCTGGGCAGTGAGATAAACTATGAATTCATATTCAGAAATCCCCCCTTCACCTATGAGTGGACTTTCTGAGGAGCCAAAAAATAGCAGAAGTAGAGCAAAGTTCATGGTGTTTCTGGTCATACCAGCTTCAGGTGAGACTTGTCTTATCTGTCACTGGCCAGCTGAAACCAATAGGGATTGGTGCATGCAGTCACTGCCTCTGTGTTTTCTCCACAAAAAATGCCCCAGCATGTCATAGCTGAGCATGTTCAAGCCTGCCACAGCCTTTCCACTGGGTGACTGACCGCGCTGCAGAGCAGAGGTGTGTGAAGCTGCAGCATGGCAAGAGCCAAGGCAGAGATCCACGCTAATGTACTTTGTCCTCCCATAGTTTTCGAGATAGGGAGGGAAACGTGGTATTAATCTACCTGGTAAAAGTGACAGCCTCCAACATGTGGAACCTATCCTTACTTGTCACTCAGCACTGCTTTGTCTTTTTGGACAAGGCTGCTTGTATATGTGAAGTTATTAAGCAGAAACAGCCTGACTATCAGAGCAGCCTCATAGCAGGCAGGTACCACACCAGTTTGAAGAGCCTGGGAGCCACCAAATGGCCCTAAGAAAGCTGCACATCCAGCTGCAAGGAAGTATACAGACACCTGATTCTAAAGAGACACATTTCTGTTCCTAGACCTAAATCCCATGAGGCAGTTTAAACAATAATTAATTCAAGCAACTTTGAACCCATATTTTTTTAATCCAGCTAACCTAAGGAGCAATACACTTGAGTTATACTGTTGAGAAAAACTTACAGAAGAAAAAACATAGGAAATGTATGCACAGTTAATCACTGACTCTTCTTTAATAAATGTCATAGTTTTCAGGTGTATCTAGTAAAAAATTAAGGCTGATAATGGTCAGCTGGTTAGGCGTTTTTCCCAGCACCTGAGGACTTAAGGCTTAATTAACAATTAAAGCCCGAGCAGACTGGAATGCATTATTTCCCCTTTGTTATTAAAGAGGGGTAAGAGGTGGAACTGTGTTTGGGCCTAATGTTAAATGAGGTTGTCTGTAGGGGAAGGTCAGTCAAGGTCCTGCTCATCCTTTATCTGTCTTTGTCCTGCTTGTCTCCATCAAGTTGTTCAGTAGAGAGGTAGCAAGGAGAAATGCCTGTCTGACCTTCTCAGGAAGTAAAGTAGTCTAGTTATTCCTAGACTTAGATGAGCAGTAGCTTAAATGTTCTTGCACACAACTTGCTGTAATAACAAAACTTTCCTTTGCCACGGCAAATCATGTGAGCTCCAGAGCCAGCTGTGGAGTTCTCTCTGCTGTGTGATTGAGCACCACAGAATGAGCAATGCCAACAATAAATAATGACAAAATCAAAAAGCATGGAAACCCTTTTCCTGTAACAATATATATCTTTCAGTAAAACACTCTCATCTCACAGCAGAAATGCACCATTATGCCCCTGAGACCACTCCTCTGATTCCACATTTTATGGACCAGCTCTTTATTCCTAAATTCAGCAGATGCATGGCTTATAGCTGGTCCCAGCATGGAATGCATCAAAAGCAGCTTGTCTATTACGAGTGACCTGCTAAAGAGAAGAAATAGTGTTTGTATCCTCTGTAGCATTTTTAAGACTGAAAAAGGAGACTTGGAAGATTTCTTTTTTCCTAAATCCTGCATTGCTCAATAGTAAGTATTTGAAATACAAAAAAACCTGAGGACAGATTGTTTATTCATTTTTCTGTTGGAGGGGTGGAAACAGAGGTGAGTAGTGGAAATTCTTGGGAAGGACTCTGCTTGAACAGTAAGACAACTAGAAATTATCTGCTACTGTTCTCTGCGATTTTGGCTGAATAATCCTTCTCACATGGAATTTTAAAGGCTTTACTAATAGTACAATTTTTTAAATAATATGTTTAAACTGCTGTGGAAAGTTTTACAGTTTTGTTGGTTTTTGGGGTGTTTTTCTTTGTTGTTGTTCATTTGTTTTTTTGTCTTTTTAAGATTTCTGTTCAAATAATCTTTCTCTTTTCCTTTCAGTAAGAGACTGTTGTATTGGTTGTTATTATAACGTAGTGCACACTAAGTAATCACAGAAGCCTTCTTATGTCCTTAGAAGTTGTCTTGTTGTATTGTGTGCAGCTGTCCTTCAAGACCACAGACTCTTCTACCTGGTGCCTGCTTTTGGAAGGCCATGCGCTATGTTTAAACTGGGGCAATAGAAGTGGTGCACAGCCTGTTACTCCACTCAACTTCTATCCAAATTTCTGAGATAATGTCAAACAAATCTGTATGTGTGTCTGTTCACCTATACACATGCACACACATAGAGAGGCATCAAGTCACTGCAGAAATATTTTGGGGACATGATCTGTGGGATGGTTGGAAGCGCAAGCATTCTGGAGCAGTGAACAGCAAAGGCTCCAGCTGGCACTGACTGAGAGCTGGGGCTGTGCCTATCCTGACTGACAAATGCCTGTCTCCTGTGGAGGTGACTGGAGGGTAGTTCCACTTGTAGGCTGTGCTTCTGGTTGTGACCATGAACAGCAAAGCCAGTCTCTATATGCCAGGTCGTGTTTCTTTTTGGCAGGTATTACTGCACTGGCTATTGCCAGAAGCATAAAGAGGACTCAAGAAGGACAGGATCTTTTAATTTTCAGTGTTTTTCATGTTGTTCCAACCCCAGAATTCTGCAGCTAAATCATAACAATATAGATTGCTTTAATTGCTTTCTGCAAATCTTCTCCCTCACACCCTTGTCCATTTCATTCCCAGATCTTATTTACAGCCCAGCTTTCTCAGTGTTTTTGGACTAGTGCTTCAAACAGACATTCTGGAGCTGCTCACCGCAGGCACCAACTTGTGAGGGGGATGTGGAAGGAAAGAGCATCGATACGTGCACATGCTCTGGTTAAACACCACCTGCATACTATGTCAGGTCTCAGTGGCATCGCATGGGGACATGGATTGCCACTGTAGACAGACTAGTCTGTAACAAGACACCAAAGCACACTGCACAAAGCAGAGCTAATATTTTCTTTCTCTCTTGTTTTCCTTTGACTGGCTCCAGCAGCCCACCCTGGTCTGCCCACAAAAGCCAGCTTTGTACATGAAGACACACCGGGCCAGGGCTTTGCCTCTACAACTCTGGCATGGAGATAAAATGACAGGAGAAACAGTTGGATTAAGGAAATTAAGGAAAACATTGCACTGTGGTATATTGGCTGAATGAACATGTGCACCCTAAAAAAGTGTATTCAGATTTGATAGAGGACAGGCACAGTAGAGAACTGGTAGTTTCAATTCCTTCACAGAAAAGGCTGGAGTGGTGTTCTGCAGTTTAGAAGTGCTGATTATATAACAAATATTTTAAAAATGGACTTGTACTTTTTGAAGTTAAGTTCCTCGATTTCATTTCCTTATTGGGAAGACAAGCCACTCTAAAAACCTCTGTATTATATGATCACTCCACTTGCTTAGAGTGCTACCTAGGTCAAGGAGAGCTTAAAATTATCTCTTTACCAGTGCTTTTTTTTTTTTTTTTGCAGAACAGGTACTGCAATTTACAAAGCAAAAAAGATAACATGCTGGGGAAGGGAGAAGATCAGTGGAAACACTGGCTCCAATGTTATGGAGCAATATAATCTGGGTTACCTGAAACTGTATGGGCATCCAAACACAATAGGACGGCAGCAGGAAAAGGGAGGGTTAGCTCATTTCTTCCCTGGAATGGAATGACATGTCTCAAACTAACACTTGGCCAAGGACCTTTATTATTGTTGGTGTGATTTCAGAGTTATAAGGAAAAAGCTCAGAGTGCTGATGGGGAGGACTTGCTCTCTTGCTTCATGGTGCTTAGAATTTTAAAATAATTCCTTGAAAGAGGAGCACAATTGGAATCATAGTTGAATGTGTTGATTCTTCTCCCTGCAAAGTCTACAGAGAGTCTTACTAAAACGGGGAAAATCATCTGTGTGGCCTTGAAACATCATATCATGCTCCTGTGTTGGGTCAATAAAAAATATCCCAACTGTTATTCTCTCTGAGCTCAAGTCTTGAAGAAAATGTTGGGCTGAGTAGGAAAAAGGTTCTACAGTTACAGGTCTTACAATTCTCAGAGCTTTTACCCAAATACCCCGTACTTCCAAGCCCTGTCTCCCAGCACTCAAACTGTGGAAGTGATAACCTGCAGACTTGGCAGTGTACATGACATTTTACTAAGGGAGCTTATACAAATATTTTCTCAAGTGAAATGAGGGTTTAATTCTATTATCTGTGGCTTTTCTTTCCCTGGGGTCAAAAGTACAGAAAGTGGTCATGTTGTCTTTATAGCCCAAGAAACAAAAGATCTGTTTTTAAACCAAATAATTAGTCATCCAGAACTAATGTCCCACAGTGCTAACCACTAAGGGGGCTTTGGAGTGATCTGAACCAATGTGTGGTTCTCCAGACACATCATTTCAGAGGTGCTGGGACGATGCACTGCAGAGGATTCCCTTTAGATGGCTGATACCATGATTGGGGAACAAGGGGCAGGGACTCTGCAGGTACTTTGAGGAAACCCTGCAATTTTCTGTTCCTCCAAGAGTGCTTCTCATTGTCTTATGCTGAAAATTCCATTCCCTGTTGCTTTGTCTTACCTTGTGCAGGTTGCAGGTGTGTGGTTGTGCATGACACAGCATGGTGACAACCAGCAGTACCCTGCAGAGGGCAGATCGAAGGGGATGCTGGTAGAGTGCAAATGTGAATAGTGTGGTCTGACATCCTACAAGGCATCTTAAATTCTGCAACCATGATCAGAGCTGTTTCGAAGGAGTAACCTTCCATCCCAGCATCAAAAACCAGGATCAGCACAAGTCTGCCCTTTGACTTTGACTAGTTTGTTGCTTTTAGCAGCTCTTGTGCAAAACTAAAGGGGTCCAGACTCAGTTCTCTGCCTTTTAAACTGTTCATGTCCCAAACTGGGGAATTCTGACGTTTGAAAGGGACAGAAAAGCACTAAAGCAGATTTTTTTTAGCTGTGGAGCTAAAACCTTAGTATCTCCAGTGCCTGAATACTGCCCCCTCCCTCTCTGCTGAGGATGAGGGCTCCAAAGAGCTCACAGTCTAGACAAAAGGCTCATGGAAGTGCTGGAGGATTGTTTGCTATACATGCTGCTACAGTGTTGCTTCTTTGTAGGTAATGAGTACTGTAAGGAAGAACGACACAAGCTCTCTGACTAGGATTTTGGCAGTGGATCAGGTCAGAGGTTGTGCAAAGAGCTCATGGAACTGGCAGGACCTGAAGGAATGCACTGGGCAGGATGCTTGTGTCAAGGATGCACACTTCCATCAGCTCTGCCTTTGCTGGCAGCTGACACTGCAAAAAGAGTGGGGCGAGTTCCTCCTAACAGAATGGAAACCCTGAAAGGGTCATAGCAGTCATGACATTGGCTCAGGGGCTTACAGAGTTAGTAACTTACTACAGTTCATGTCCCAGGCCAACTCTTTTAGCTGGTCATTAATTTACAACCTGTACCCACAGCGCTGATTATTTTTACTTAGAAGAATGACTTGAATCCAGCCAAAGATTTTGTAATGCTTCCCTCTCAGATGCATATTGCAAGGCTGAAAGCTGGATCTACTTGTTCACTGCAGGTTTTCAGGGAGAAAGTTGATTGGTTTCTAAATGCTTGTTCTTTTCTCTTAGAAGTCCCTGATTTCTGCTACCATCCACTATGACTGCATATGATTGGTGAACAAATTTTACTACTACTTTGTTTTACTGGTTTTGTCTGGGATAGCATTACTTTTCTTCCAAGTAGCTGGTATGGTGCTATGATCTGGATGTGTGACCAAAGCAGCCTTGATAACACCCTGGTAACTACTGTTCCGGTTACTGATGAGCAGCGAGGGGCTGGGGTGCACCAGGAGCCGGGAGGAGACACAGCTAGGACAGCTGACCCCAGCTGATGAGTGATGGATATCCCACATTACATGGCATCATGCTCAGCAATAAAAGCTGTGGGAATAGGGAAGGAGAGGGTGCTTGGAGTGATGACATTTGTCTTCCCAAATCACAGTTACACGTGCTGGAGCCCTGCTGTCCCGGGGATGGCTGAACACCTGCCTGCCTGTGGAAGGTAGGCAATGAATTCCTTTTGCTTTGTTTGCATGGAAAGCTTTTGCTTTACCTGTTAAACTACCTCTGCAAAGCCTGTAAAACTCTAAAACCCATGAGTTTTCCCACTTTTGTCTTTCCACTTCTGTTCCCCATCCTGCTGAGGGGGCAGTTGGGAAGTGAGTCAGTGGCTGTGTGGGGCTGAGCTACTACCAGGGGGAACCCACAACATTTACATGACACAGAAACTGCAGTACTTTCTCAGGATTCAAGAGATACTCTCCACTCCCAAAGTCATCTCAGACCTTTCTTTGACATGTTTTTTTTTCCTTGGGCTGTACTGGGAGCACTGAATGAATGCAAAAATAGTTGTTTTAATCAAGAAGAAACTGAAAAATATGGTTTGTTGACAGCCAGTGCTAGAATAATACAATCCAATGCTACTACTGTGGTAATTACAAGTGAAATAGTCTTTCACTCTAAAAGATACTCTGCAGGCTCTGTTTGTTCAGATGGCCCACTGTCCTTTTGGTCTAAAGCTATTACTTAAATTTTCCACATAACAACTTCCCAAAGATGCCTTTGAAAATTTCTAAAGACAACATGTACTTAATACTTTAATATAAGCAGGTTTGATTCAATACAGATTGTTCAGAAGCACCAAATATTTTTGGATGTATCTTAGGTTGTATCTAAATCTGTACTTCCGTGCATAGTTTTGTGTCTGAAAGCAATCCCAAACCACATGGTCTGTGAAACAGCACAGGGAGCTTAGTAGAAATACAAACCATGTGAACTGTGATGCCACTAAATCACAGATCTTCCTTTTGTCTGTTTTGATAGTCCTTGATCCTCCAAGGACGTGGAAGTATTTTTCAGTCCAGCGATTGAAAAATAAGGCCACTTTGGATTCTGGAAAGGAAAACATTCTGTTTAAATCCATCCCTCTATACTTTTGTTTTCAGACACTGTCTGTCAGTCTAGCCTTTGAAAGTAGCACAAATACCCATGAGAAATATAATCCTGGTCAAGGCTCTGAATTAAATACATTGCAACCGATAAATAGTTGCCCTCTGACTTTCAAATGATGTTTAATCTCTGAAGCAGGTACAGTAACCTTGGATAATCTGCTCATCAGTTTTCAAGGTTAAATAGATGGATATATTAGTTTCCTCTAGATTTCATTGTTTTATAATAGCAATGGGAACATAAGATCAGCACCACAAAAAAGCACCCAGAACTGTCTGCTACACTTTGTGGAGTCTATTAACAAGCCTCAGAAGAAACAATCTTTATTGCCCATGAAGTGACTTTGGGCTGCCCAGGGAGACAGTTGGCATTTCTGGGGTGAGGAAAGTACTGCAGGCATATTAGGTCTGCCTTGCCCAGGTGTAACTGCCCAGCAGAGCTGTTAATTCTTGGACTGAAAGAACCTGTGCTTTGTCTCGGGCCACAGGGGACACTGAGGCTGGCACCTTCACTCAGCTTGAGGTGGAAAAGATGTCACTAAGCTTCTCTTTTCATGGTTTGCTCATTCCTTGTCTGTGTGTCAATAGCCCTGACCTTGCAGTTACTTGCTGGAGACAAATTTACTTCGAAGAAAGCACAGGAAAAGAACATGACCCCTTCAGAACTTTAAAGAAGCATTATAAAGAGGATTAGTTAAAAGACACTTTCACATATCGTTGGGTACTCTCAGTAAAAACTTTTTAGGAAGTAAAAATTCAGATTCAATTCAATTAAATGAGTGTCTGACAGAACATTCTACAGAAATCAGGCAGCTCATGATTTTAACATTCTCCATGTTTTCAAAGCAAATCAAGAAATAAAAATGAAGCTCATGTAGAACAAAGTATTCCCAATGAACCCTCAGGACAGTAACCTCAAACTCTGTGAGCCTCTGCGTTCACTAGATGGTGTCCTACTGCATTATCTTTTGGTGGGACGCTGTCACACATTTTTCTGAATGCAAGTGGCAATACTCAGCTTGGCTTCGTTGTCATGCAAATCCTCACAACAACTGGAGCATATACAATCACCTACCTGAAATCCATACTTTTGTGGGACAGACAGTCAGTGGGGGAACTGTGTAAAATTCATTGTGCAATGCAATTTATTGATCATTTTGAGAGATGATTTATGGAATTACAAAGGTCTGACATTCACTGACCACCAAATTACCCTTTAAATTATTCAATGCTTTGGAGATTATTTGTTGACCTGCTGTGACCTCAACTGAGCTGACTCCTGCAGCAGTGCAGAGCATTGCCTGCTGCTGCATTGCAGGTAGGGCACGTGCAGATTTTACACTCTGTTGGTAGTAAAAACAATTCATTATGTCCAAACTTTTTTTGAAATATAAAGCTATAAAAAAGCATTAAAGTGAAGGTCATATCAGGTCAAGATTCCTCATATTCTCTTCCAAAAGAGAGCAAACTGCCCATACCTCTACTTTATCAAGGCTGAAATCAGGTTAGGTCACTTTTTGCCAATTGTAACAAGCAAAGCCAGGCATTTTTCGAAAGGTAGCAGAGGTACACCATACTTTCATCAGAGTGGGCAGTAACCATCTTCACCTGGCTGCTAGGGAGATATTGTGAGAAAGCAAGCAGCTTGAACATACTTAGTGGCAGTATCTGTGGCACTAGCTCTGTAGTCCAGAAACCCTTGCTTACTGCAATAATGAGCAGTTGGGGCATTTTTTACATTTGGTTGACAAGTAGACCTCTGCAGACAAAGAAGAAAGCCATAGAAACTTCCCAGATGTTTTTGCCTGTGTAATACTCAGAGATTAAATAATTTGTGTCATACTTACAGAAAGAGAAAACTGGAAGTTTTATGATTTTCATACTATGTTAAAATGAAAGCACTTCCTTGACACATCGTGCTGAATAAATGAGGCTGATGGGGGGATTGCTTTCCAGAGAACCACTGAAATAGTTAGAAAACGATCAAACATTTAGAGAGATTCATGCAGAAGCTAGCAGTCCTGATAGAAAGTGTCCACACCCCAAGTTAATTGGAGAGAAATGACTATGAAAAGATGACAAGCTAAAGCAGGTCTAGATACATGGGTGGCAAAAGGCTGTTGTGTAAGAAGCATTTTGGTGTAGGTGAAGAGTCCCCCCCAGCCATACAGGTGACATTTGCATATGTTCAAAGTTGTCCAGAGTTAGACTTGTTAGCGTAAGGAGAAGAGGTATTACTTTTTTTAAGTTTTGATGAATTCTTGTGAGAAACTATTAAGAGACCATGTTCCTTTGCAAGTTTTGAACTGTGACCAAAAGTCTTTAATGAAAAAAACTTAAAAGTGTCCTTTTTCTCATGTGATTTTACTGATTTAATTGTTAGGTTAATTGCATGAGTTTCCTTTCCCAATGAGGGAAAAGTCCCACTTCAAAGTGGGACAAATTTTCCTGTACAGGTGTGTATAGCAAGTCTGCAAAGCTGCATGAGTTGAATTGTGCTTCGCCAGCATCCTTAGAAAAAGGAGTAATCTCTGTATTTCCCACGAGTGTGCTATAAACCAATGTTTTATCTAAAGACGAAGTGAAGAGAGTATAGAATAAATTTCCTCCTAGATGTGTTAGGAGAAAATGCTCTTTAGACTGTATGTCTTTCTCTACTTCACACTGTCCCTGTGTTTGTAACACATTCTGCCGCTAAATATGTTGATCTGTGTTATTCAGTTATAGTTTTGCAACTCCTCCAAACACTCAACTTACCAGCATTTGGATTTCACAAAATTAAAGAAGTGCTCTTCTCTTCCTGTCCTTACCATGCACTGTCTACAGGGAAGATCACAGATGCTGTGAACGATCTTGAGGATTAATAGAGCTGCACTGCTCAGGATGTTACAAGTGGCCAACCAAAAAAGCAAAAGGTCTGAAAGTGTTTGGGACAGAGTGCTGTCTGCTGTGCTAGCCCAGTCCTAAAAGCCAGAGCCACTCCTGATTTTTGCCAGATGCCCTCAGGGCTTGGTGACCCAGTGAGGCTTCCGTTTCTTTCTGAAGATCAATTGTATGTATGGGCCGAGAGTGTGGTGGTGCGCTTGTATGTAAATGTAATGTAAGTGCCCTGATCAATATTGCCAATTTTCAGGATTAGTACTTGTTAGTTCAAACTCAATTTAACAGTTGGATTTTATCTCTGCTACCTGTAGTGTCAGCGTAGGTAGAACAACTCTCCAGCCCCAGGGAGGAAAAGCTGGGGCTCCAATGGCCGTTAGGTGGTGCCCCTGGCTTGAGTTTAAAAAAAAAAAAAAAGTAAGGACACAAAAGACTCTACTGTCCATTTTAATTATGCAAATAGGAACAGCTCTAAGAAGGAATCTGTAGGGCAAGATTAAGTTCTAATGTGGGAATGCATGAAGTACTTTTAACGAAAGATATTTTGGCCATTAAAATAGCTGGTAGAGGAGAACAGTTTCTTCCAGGTCAGTTGGGTCTGCCATCCGCCTGTACCGCAGACTTTGTTCCATGGGGGTATGCGGCATCTGTCATCTGCTCTCACCTTGGCCCTTGTCCCATGGGTACCATCTCACCCCTAACTGTTCTCACTGCAGTTTGTGCCAATTGCAGAGAGCTGACGTGACAGAGGTGTCTCTGACATGCAGAGAGTCACTTTACACACCAGAGCATGCTTTGTTATGCATCACTCCCCAAGCTTATGTGTTTGCGTTATTTTGAGTTCTGCCAATTTATCTGCCCTGTTTTAAATCCTGTTGAAGTGCTTTGTCTCGTAACCTGCCGATAGGAATGCCACACAATAAAATTACTTATTTACCTGTATTTTTTATTTAGTGCTTTTAATAGTGTTGTCTGCCCCTTGCTCAGTGGTGAAAGGATAGGGCTATTACTCAGCAGACCAAATCCAGCTCGTGATGTAATTTCTCTAGTTTTGAATGATCCACAGAGTTCAATGTGACGTCTTTTTGCATGTCATGTGCAGACAGCTGTCACTGTTTGTTGAGTTCTGAGGCTTAGCTCATGGGACAAGGTGAGGGAGCCAAATCCTGAACCCTTGCCAGTGACCAAAAGTGAATGAAGCTCAGAGCTGCTGACCACCTGAGCACTCCTTTAATCATGGCCCCACCATGGCACCTGAACAACTGTCTCCCTTGAAAGAATTTTGGCTGCAACCAGGGAAAATATTAGGAAAAGAAATGTTCCCTGACTTAGGTATTTTTGTTTCAGCTGCTTCCTAGATAAGCTCCACAGTATAGCTTAGGAGAACGACAAGTGAGGTGGGGATACTGCTCAAGATATTTGGGCCTGGCTTGCTTTAGACCTTATTTTACCTTTCTGAGGAAACAAGCATTCCTACTTCTTGTCCATGGATCCAGGACATTCTGACCACCTTGGCAAGAGCAGCTGGTAAGAGCAAAGACTTAGGGAGGTGCCTGGTGCTCCTGGATTCCAGCAACCACAGGAAAATCAACAGCCTCATTTCTCCACATCAGCTTTTCCATTAGCATAATTGAGAATAATGAACTGAATCAACAACTCCAAGGTTGACTAATAACTACAGCTTCTCTGGTGATAAAAAGCGTTCCATATCCTTGGATGTTATGTCAAACCTCGATACTGGAATACCAGGTTTCTACTAAATGAGAGCACAGGGGGCAACTGAAAGGAAACCAAACTACTTTTAGATAAGCATGGTGCAATTAACACCCAGCTTGTGTTCTTTTAAGTTCATTGTTTTCTTTTGCGAAGACCACTTATAACCCTAGACAAGTTCTGAAATTTGTAAGCTGAAATTGTCTTTGGCTTCTGTGAAGATGAGCATTTGTTTCTCCTGTCCCTCACCTTGTTTTCAAACTTCCTTCCCCATTGATACTGAGAGGAAAGCGGTCCATGTGCAGATTGCCTTTCCATCCTAATTTCATCTGGCACTGCAGGCACCTTGTGAGCTATTTCTAAAGGAGCTAATCTGCACCAGACTCCTACCAGCTGTGTGCTGACTACACTGCAGGTTGACTTGATGGAGCAGGAAAAGTCCACCTCTGTGGAAATTTTTAACATTCAGGCATAATATATTGAAATATAAAATGCATTCAAATTAGAGACTATGTATAACGACATTAGTGGCTTAGCGCATCTGGAATTCAGTGCTGAGCAAGGAACCCAGCATAAGCCAGCTCTAATTTGGATCATATGGCATGCCTGAACATGTGCACTGAATCTGGAAGGGTTCCTGTGGGTATGGCAGGGGATAGCCAGCACCACAATAATGGCACAGATCTGAGTGGGCAGGCTGGCTCTCTTCCACGAGACCCGTGCACTGAGTAGATACGCCATCCCAGTGAAGGAGATATTGATCTCAGCAGTTCAATAAGCAGGGAGAGTACAATATCCTCTCATTTTTCTGAAAACCTGTGGGCCCTCCCAAAGCAAGACAGTTGCGGAACCGTAGGTGGGTGCAGGAGTGGTGAGCTCCTGTGGCACCTGGGGCAGGGCCTGCTCTCTCCAGGCCCAGGGAATGCAGGGAGGCAGGTGGTGCCTCTTGGTGTCAGTGGCAGCTTCAGGGAAGTGTCTTTGGGCAGGGAACTGCAGATCAGGTATGACATGTATTTCACACCAGTCTCTATGTGAAAATGTCACGAATAGACAGTGTTGGGCTAGGCAAGGCAGCACGATTAGATATGAAGGTTTCTGGCAAGGCAAAACACGCTGGGGCTTTTGCCTCCTTCTGCTACAGAAATACAAACAGCCTCAGCAGCCTTTTGCTCTCTGTGGCTCAGAGATGTTGTCATTGCTGTTGTTTCTTTGTGATTTTCACTGCTATGTGTGAAGGAACTCCTACACGGTGCACTGCCTGGAGCCAGAGCTGCTCCCAGTCCCCCCCAGCACAGCTACAAACACAAACTGTGAGGTAGCCCAGCAGGGCTGTGCAGTGATCTGTGATCAAAGGAGGACATTACTCTGCTGGCCCTAGAGCCAAATGATCTTGTTTTAACTTCAGAATGTCAAAATAATATGGAATAAAATATGTGAGGAATGATCTCCTATTGCTCACGGAGGGGAGGAGGGATGCCTCCTTGCCTTTCTGAAGAGTCCTGTTAGGGCTGAGTCCTACTGTGGGAAGGTGAAGAAGGAAAAGGTAGTAGAGACGAGGAAGGGCAGGGAGGAATCATATGAGGGGTTGAGTGATCTGCAAAGAGAAATGCTGCTGGTGCTGGAGTGCAACGGCAGAGGAAATATTTTGGAAGGGAATCACCCTCTCTGAGCTCGTGAAAAGCTGTATTGGCAGCAGTTGGAAAGAAAACAGTTGGTGCTAACAAATATCCCACCTCCTTCCCTGCTATTGTGGTAAGAGTGGGCTTTCTGACCATAGCCTCTGTATTCGAAATTGCCCATTCACAGTGGAGTCAGGTCAGCTTTGTCTGTGCATACCTGTGTGAGTGATACCGAGAGCAGGGGTTGCAGCTTTGCAGCCCAATTCAGTTGCCAGCAGGTGCTGTCAGGGTAGACACTCCTGTTCTGTCTCTTATAGGTATTTTGTGCAGGGAAAAGAAGAAGATTGGCGCATGTTTTCCATGGTCTTCAAGAATCAATCAAATTCAGCCTGAGGTTCCTGTGAAAGGCTACCAGAAGCATGGCTATCTTGTGGACCCCTGAGTAGGAGGGGCCTCAGCTCAGGGTCCAGCAGCTGTGTGTTCGGAACTGCAGAGCATCACTGAGAGGGGCTGCTCTTGGGCAAGGCAGTACAGATGTCTCTTGACAGCAAGATTCTTAGGACAGAGACACTTTTATTTGCAAAGGTCTCTTGTGTGTTTTGTGATACTTGCAGCAGTTACGTGGACAAAGACCACAGCATAGAAGACTATGAGGACCTGAACTGGGGAATTTCAGTTTAAAAATCACATAGAAATTAGGTTCAAAATAGAAGATTTTGCATTTGCCAGTGCCTATCTGGTAGAGCCCAACCCCTGAATTTCAGTGCAAATTCACAAAATCTGTGTGGAAAATCACGGCAACTGCTCATCCTCAGGATGAGGCTGAGGTGGTGCTGCAGTAGCTGAAGTCACAGTCCAGATGAACAGCAAATACTCTGCTACAGATTGTGGCTGTGAGTATGGGAAGGTCACTGTTCAGCTAAGACTTCAGTTTGGAAATTACTGCCAATAGAGACATTCTAGCAATGTGAAAAGTCAGCTTTGGAGCAGACTGAACGAATCTATTGGTTCCTTCACTCTCATCCATCTATTTTCAGCCTGCTCTCTTTGCTTGAGTTTTACAGGTAGAAGTTGCAGGTTAAGAAGTTATAAGGAATGGGCCGTGTCAGCTATAAGTGTCATGATGTGCAGGTGGAAACTAAACCCTCAAGGTTATTAGTGCAAATTTATTCTTTTGTGGCTTACTGGAGAAAGCTGTAGGAGCAGACAGCTTTTTAGGGGCAGGCCTGTTTACAGGGTTATGCAACCATGTCAGACAGCCTCCCACTCCATTCTGACAGTTCTGGAATTCAATCTACAGCTCCATATCTGTGTTTGCTCTTTCATTCAAAAGAAAAAAATTGTGATTTTGAGACTTTTTTCCTATGGCTACTTTATCAGACCAGTTAAACGGAGAGTGAAGTAATTTGTAATGGGATCCCAGTGCCTGCTGTTGTGCTTGCTCTGATGAGAGGCGTTGTGGTACATACCCTCACCTCTGACGGGCTGCGAGCTGTTGCTAATTGGTTGTACCTCATACCCTAGCTGAAGTAAGCAACAAAATATCATTTAGGCAATCCTTGTTTTCTGCACAGAGGCCTTAAGCAGTGCTAGAACAGTAATGATGCTGTGGGGAAGGGTTTTAAAGTAGAGGGTAACTACTCATAAGAAACACTGAGTGAAAAATGATTTTGAACCCCTTGATAGTGCTTTGACCCAATTACTGAGCTTGGTTGGACAATCTGGCTTTACTGCTCTCTATAGATTTTCTCAAGAGGATGAGAACTGCCCTGACATAGAGGGAGTAAAAGAAACTGATCTGACTGAATTTCATATAGTGCTCCACAAACTAGCCAAGTGCAGAAATATCAAGCCAAGAGCTACAATTATGTGTGAAGTGGGAAAACTCGGCCCACTGTCCCTACCCACAATGCAATAATGCTCCCCTACTAGCAGAGCACAAGACTCTTATGCTTTATTAACTAACTACAAACAGGAGATTCATTCAGCACTATTGATAACATAGTTATCACTATGATACCCCCACTTGATACTTGTCAAGAAAATATCACACCTGTCTTGGAAAGGAAGTTCACAGCATCCACTGGAATGGGAGAATTGTAAAGTACCCCCAAGGTAAATAAACATTGGTGTCAGAAACATTTTCATTTCTTTTCTGCATTTTATACCTGGTTTCTTTAACCAATTATGACGTTTCTGGAGAATAATGTCCAACAAATAATTTCTTTGACATATTTAGTCTACCTGTGAAATACCATGAATATGTTGCGGTTTTATTAGTTAAATGCTTTTCCATCTTTTGCACTAATGGTTATAAGCAAGGTATTGATAGAAGAGTAAGCAAAGAGTGTATCTGATTGTACAATGAGTGGCTGAATGTTAGAGCAGAAAGAATAAAAATTGCTGAAATTTCAGCAAATTGGCTTAGTTTAACACCTCCTTTCCTTGATCTGGGATTCCTACTAGCTGTTAGTACAACCACAGCAGATACTTATGGTAGACTCACTTACTCTGCCTTTCTTGTTCTCTAGTATCCCCTGTAACTTCACCTCTACTCTGCTAAATAATACAGCCCATTGTCTGCAGTTCCCCTCAAGACATTTCAAGCAGTTCTTAGTGTCAGCTGTAATTCTGTCAGTAACTCAATCCAGGATGGGCTCTCACTGTTTAGCAATGCTCTTGAACCCTGTAGCTCCTTGGAAGCAGTTGCTAAATTAATGTAAACAATGCCCTTGGGATAATAGACAATACTAAGTTTTTATTTTTTTATCGGTAAATAAAATAAGACTCATTTCTGCCGGGAATGTAACTGGCCTGGTAACATGATCCAAGGCTGAGCTAGCTTCAAAGTCCACATTTCTTTATCATAAGAGGAGCCAATCCTGAATGTGAACATAATTAGGGTCCCACACTTGGAAAGAACAGCAGATGAGATAAAATATGGAAATAAAAATATAGGATGAGACGTCTTATTTTCTTTTCTTGAGAGGCTGAGTGTGATCAGTAGATGGTTGCAAGAAAATAAAGCACGTGCAGAGATATCAGCACTTCTGCGTCAGCTGCTGAGCATTACTTCTGCTTGCCCAGTTGCTGACAGACTAAATAGCTTGGTTCAGCAGCTGCAGAAGAACTCTTCCGGCAGCTCCTGCTCCAGAAATGAGTCCCCTCTTCCTCACCAGTGCTTGTCAGGCTGGGAAGAAATGGTATGCATCCTGGCAGCACAGCCCTGACTGGGGGGTGCAGACCAGTGGAGACTGGCACAAGCCTGGCGCTGCCCTGGTTCATTCCTGAGCTTGTGCAGTTCAGGAGAGGCCAGGGGGAGAAAGGTGAGCAGGTTGAGGAGGTACAATCCTGCTCCTACCTCCTCCTGCCAACATTCAGCCTCTTCTCAAATGTTTGCTGACATCTGCCCCATTACTGTAGATACGTTGCTGTGGATGTAGAAACTGCAGCTGCCTCAGTCACTGTGTTATGTAGTACAGCAATAACCTAATGCCAAGGTGAAGGTAGCACTCCTTTAGGATATATCTATATTTCTAGATACATCTATATATTTTTAGGATATATCTGTGCTGCTGCTGGTGTCACACCTGTAGTCGTAGCTCTGCCTGAAGACAGCATATAATCCCTGTGGAAGAGATATATATTCTTTTAACCTGAGGAAACCTATATTAATGCTACTGGCTTTAGAAAATTACTGTGGAGCAGCACAGTTTTGTGTAACAGCAGTATTTGGCCTGGTAGGTGTAAATCTCTCTGGGTAGGAGGGCACAGGCTTCCACCATCATGTCTTCAACTGCTTTGCAATAATGAGAATAAGACCAGGTACATTTCTCCAGTCTTATACCACCTGAATGATACATATGAATATTTTTTTTCATTATTTTATTGAAAGTGGAATGTGTGTGCTTTTGCAGAGTGCAACACACTAGAATACTTTGGGCATTCCCTCTGTATTCCTGACAGAGGTTCACAAGTTTTGAAGCAGTCTAATCCCTCTCTTCCCTTTCACTGAAAAAGCAGGAGATGAGCTATAACTTTAACACAAATGGTTGTCTAAAATATCTTCTTTCTATCTGAAATTTATTCTGCAACTCATCAGTGGGACACCTGGAAATACCAGCTGAAATGGACAAACAGGCTCTTCAAAACAGTTATTCTGCTCTGAAGATACAGAAAACTGTTCTGTGGAGAGGAGGGGGGAATTTGGAGGGATGTAGCTGACATTGAAGGATGTTTTATTTTTGGCAAAAGTACTTGTGTTAGGGTGAGTAATGCCCTGAAACCTCTTGCCTGCATCCCATTTTTCACAGGCTGGAGAACCTGATGTCTAAGCATGCTCAGTACAATACGCGCACACCTACTGAAAGCAGATTAGGAAGATTTTTTAATAACTTCTTGAGAAATTGCTCTACCCTTCACTAACTTTTTACAAGTACCTTGGATGGAATTTTTAGGATTTTTTCCAGATTCTTGAGGCTGTTAATAATACTGTACAGGGCCTCAGGGAATAAGCAAGGTGATCTAACAGGTTGTTTCCATCTCTTATTCCTGTGTCTCTTTGATTTAAGGATTTTCTATATTTACTGGCTGCTGCTTCTCTTGGCCAGTTTATCCACTATGTAGTGATTCTGCCAGTCATAGGAATGGCAGAGGCTACTTGAACTCCCCCGTTGCCATAGAGACAAAATAGCATCTATCTGGGTCTAACCTCGTACTTCCATACCAGCCCCCATGGGAAGCAGAAATTCAGGCCTTAAAAATTAATCAGTTTGTTGTTAAGTTTTAGAAGTGATTTTATTTTGGTTGCCTAGGTTTCCTGATGGATGTTCTCATGCAGATGTAATTATTTACACTACTAATATTTTATTAAAATTACAGCAACTAACTGTTAACACTGGTAACACTTTAGTTACCAGAGCCATCGTAATTCCTATTGTTCGTGTGCTCTAACTAGATTACTATTTCAGTCAGCTACTGATGCAGCCATGGGGAGAAACTTCCAGCATAACATGGGAGATGTGAACCCAGAGAAACTGGGTGAGATCTTTGGGAGTGTATGGGGCTAGTGTGTTCCAGGCAGGGCTGTGCTCCCATGCTGGTCCCTGGTACACGCTGCTGGCTCTTTTACACTGGATCATGATTCTGTGGTTGCAGTCACAGGTGCTTCCCAGTCCCCTGAAAACCCCATTGGGTACAGAGAACTGTGGCCTCGTATTTGGAGACATTTCACTCAAGACTGGTTTTCCCCTTTTACTGATTATTTTCAGGTTCTTATTCCTTTTCTGGGGAAGCACTGGCCATCCTGTGGGCTGTAGCCCGACACAGGCCTGGTGTGAGTTCATGGTATGACATCATTCAGTGATCACTTTAGCCTCTAGAATTCTGTTACTTTCTCCTCTTACTCTGATGCTTGTCTCAGACAGGTAGCATGACTTCATCATTGGGTGCATAGAGAACAGTAATTTCAGGTAATCTTTAGTAGTTTGCAGCTTCCAGGAATCGCTGGGAACCAGAACTTTTTGCTGTACTCAGTCTACGTGAGTTGTGAGGTTTGGGTCCGTTTACTGCCATCACACACCCTAGTGAATGCATACTCTGGCATCAAAGAGCAAGGCTGAAGCTGGGATACTCCAAACAGAACGGAAAAACCCCATACAACTATTGTTTTAAATTGACTTTACTGATTAAAAGAGAGATACGAAGGGTCTCTGCTGAGTGAGTCCTGTATCACTAAGTGCCGACCACGCCCAGGCCCATGGCAGATTGTGCGCAGGAAAGGCACAAAAGGTTACTGGAACTGCCTGCTTCTTCCAGTTGCTTTTCTCCAGTGACTGCTTCAGAGAACGCTGGAGAAGAAAAAAAATTAGAAAGGATTTGAATTATGAACAGCTTTTGGCAAGCAAATACTGTTTCTCTACTCACTCAGAGGTGACAAGAGACCTTGCAACCACCTTCTTGTCCTGGTCTATGGCAATGGGAAGTCTTTAGGAATTTTACCTAGGTTTTTACAGAATTTGCTTAAACTCAGGGCAGTAGTTCCTCACAGTGAGAACAGCAGCAAACTTGTCTCTGGTAAAAAAAAATTAATTCAGTGAGGAATAGCTCTCTAAGAGTAGTTTATGCTGCAAAAACTTGTCAGGACTGGATCAGGAAATTATGGATATGACTTCAGGACCACTGTCTCCTGACCTCTCGTGATTAGATCAGGCTTCAACCTTTCAATACAAAAAATGAAATTAGTGTGTGGGAGACAACCTTGGAATATACATGGAATATAATGAGCTGTGCATAAGTACAGAAACAGCCTGTGTTTGAGAAGACTCTGAAGGGATAACTGACACAGCAAGAACTGCTGTCCTATTCCCAAGGGACGTTTAGTTCAAGACCAGGAGCTCCCTGAGGCTGCGTGTGCCTCTCTGGGGTGGAGCTGTGCACAGACAGTGAGGACAGCGCTGATGGCTTGGACATGATCAGAAGCCAGCTGGCGGGATTGCTGGGAATACGCTGCTCTGTCCGGGAATGGCCCAGATCCCTGGGCCCCACTGTGACACATCAGTGCTGAGCTTTGCTGACAGTTTCATTTCTGTAGCAGAAATGTACAAGTTTTTCTTTTGTGAAACAGCAAAAGCATTGATACCCTCTGTATGTTAAAGTGAGTTTGCTCCTGTGAAATCCGTATGCCGTTCTGGAACTGGCAGTTCATTTGCCAGTCTATACTTTTATGTTTCTTTGAGAGCTCCTGTAACTTTACTCTTCCCTTCCCTCTCCTGGCTGATGTGTTTCTGATCTGTACCAGCCCATATAGAAGCCCAGAGAGGAGAAACACTGCTCTCTTTCCATGAACTGGTACACTTCTTCCTGAGCCTTCACAACCCTTTGGAAACGCACAAAGTACATTTCATACTTTCCAGGTACACTGCATGAAACTTCTGCTAAGTAAACATTATAAAGTAGGTTTTGAGAAAATATTAGTCACCATTATGCAATTCCAAACCCAAAACCACAAATAAAGTGCCAGTATATTTTGTTTTATTGGTTGTGACTGCAAATACTGTGTACACAAAGGAAACCTTTGAAAACCAACCAGCCTAGATTTGTATACATTTTACTCTTACAAGGCAATTTGTCTAATAATCTCTGTGTTAATTTTTTTCATCTGGTACACACCACTGATCCACCAATTTTGCGTAATGCATCTGAAAAATCCACATAAGATGATTTTGGGGTTTTTTTTCTTAGCTAATTCTTCATTTTTAAAAAATAAATTTACCTGACCTTCTTTTTTGTCTTTGCTATTAAATGTAGTGAAGATAATATTTTCATACAGTGTCTTTTAACTTCAACGTTTCTAGAGCAAATAGAAGCAATGTGTACTGCATTAGAAAAAAATGTACAAAGGATCTAAATCCTAATTTTTCAGGCCTGCCAGAGCTGCATCTGTTTAAACATGTTACTTATATGCATGTGTACAGTACAGGAAGCTAGAGTGCTTTCCAGAACTGCCTGGAGTTGTATCTTTTTTATTCTTCTCTTTCTCAAAACAATTTTAAATCTACATAAAAGGTCAGAGGAGGTCACGATTCCTGACCCGACACTGAACTGAGGTTGCCTGTACCATCTGTTTGATGATCCGACCAGGGTCACTGAACTGGGGGTTATTACTGGCTCCCTGTGTCTATGAGGCACAGCCTATCCCAAACAATTTTTAAATTACCACTGGCATGAGACTGTCAGGAAGGATAGTAGCTGCGAATGTCTAGACACTGCCGCCAAGACAAGCTCCCCCATAGCGGAGCCACTGTGCGCAGAGGGGGTCACGGAGAGGGGCCGGGAAGCTGCCCCGGAGCCCTGGGCTGAAAGACAAAACTCCCATCACGCGCCCTGCAATTTGCTCCAGGGGTTTAGCCAAAGAATTTAAGATAAGGAAATCTATAGGCATTACAACTGGGAGAATTTTTAACTGCTTTATTGCTTTCCATAGGTTCTAAAGCCAGCTGTCTCTTTTTATGAGCTCTTTAAATCATGCATCAATGTGTCTTGGCTTCGGTCAGACTAAACTGTCTCTGAATTTATACTGATTCTTCTTGACTTTATAAATTAGCATCGAGGTATGATTTTGAGGTTGTATCAAAGAATTCTTATCTTTCTGCTAAGATGCAGCACTTTCCACTTCAGGCCAGCAGTTCTTTCTGGTGTGTAAGGCACAGAGAGGTCACTGGAGTTCTTCAAACAGGGTCTTTTTCCTATTCAGCACTCTACTTAAGGGAACTGCAAGGGAAAAGAGAGACTAAACCCACTTACTAACCTTTCTAGCTCAGTTCATTGTATTTCTTAGGAAATTTCATTCAGAATGTGCTGGCAACTTATTTAATAATGATATATCAAAATTTATTAATATCATAATTTACACATTATTAAACACCATATTATTTACAATAACAACACAGTAATTTTGAACTTTATACTGAAGGATATTTTTAACAGAAAAGTGTCTCGATCAGTCAGGTTAGATTGGTAGTGGGCACAGGAGTGCTGTGGCCCCAGCCGCCCACTGGGCACTGTGTGGCCACCATGCTGGCATTGGGGAGCAGCCCCTACCCCTGAGTACAAGATGGGGCTCCGGTGTGCCTGGTTTGTGGGAGGGGGCACCTTCTGCTTTGCATCCTAATGGCTAAACAAAAAAGCTCCTCACAAAATCCCATGTGTTTCTCTGAAGACAGCTGAATGGTCATTATTTCCCTAAGGAAAACTAAAGCTGCATGAAAACTGGAGTGCTTTCCCTTACATCTCTTGTTAAGACCCACCAACAACAGCTTTACTGCTTTTCCCCTTAGCCCCACCATCACTCTGTTTCACAGTATCTTTGGGCTAATCTGCATGTCAGCAGCAAAAAGACTTTTCACTCTCGTTTACCTGTATTTGTTTCTTAAACCCACACTTCCCTTCTGTTCATACTGTGGAAGGTCTGACAAATTACACAGCAGAATTCAGGTCCTCGGTCCCTCAGGCCATCACTAAGCACACGGGAGGCTGGTACACAGCAAGGACACCCCTCTGGTCACACTGGAGCGGGACCTTTTGTCAGCTCATCTGACCTGTCAGTGTTCACTGAGTGGAACATCAGTGCTGGCTCTCTCACTGAGTAGGAATCAGGCTCATACAGTTAAAGCCAGATTTGCAGCATAGATGAATTTACCTTGTGTGTAAGTTGTTAATAACAAAGGAAAAAACCCAAAGAGGTGATAACATACGTACTATAAACTTTTTGTAAAAGTCAGTGGCATTAGAGAAATTACAGTCCTTACCTAGCACCCAGCCGGAATCTTACAGTGAAGCTATTATCACACCTGTGTGAATTATCACACCTCAGACTGAAGGTTACATATGGAGTTATGGAAAGAAAGGAGAGAGACCTCTGCTCACGCGTGTTAGCCGATCCACAGCGTCTGGGGTACACTGCTAGCAGGGGGATTACAGGTGCTAAGCTTGTCATAACCCTCAGAGGTCACAGATAAACCTCTGCTTCGGAGGTTGCATCCCAATAGACAGGGCTGAGGTGCAGCTGGGATGTGAGGTCTCCCTGTGCCCTGCTGGCACGCTGGGGCACTTTCTGCTGTCTCTGCACTTACAGCAGTGAGGAATACAGCCTGCTCAGCCTGATGTCCTGGGAAATGAGAGCTGCCACACTAAGTCTGAGGACAATTTTTACCTCTTCCTTTTGCTAAACTGTATTGGAAAATTAATGCGCATAAAGTAATACACTTCACATTCCCCAGGTAAGAGGAGCTCCTTCTAAGGACATTTTTTTTTTTTTTTTTAAATAAGACTGTCTTGTTTCTTCATTACCTTATTCCATTTTTTAAAAGCCTCTTAGCTGATTAGGAAAAAGATGCATTTGTGCCCTCAAATGGGAGTTAATCAAGAACAGTTGAGGCAAGTTATTTTACACTTGCTGTCTTTAGGAGCTGGCCTTTATCTGCTGTGATTTTCAGCCCAGGTATGACTACACTTTAGTCCTCCTTGCATCACTTTTTCTTACATGCTGTAATAATTGTGTAAAAAACCATTTTTTTCTAAAATTGGGTTTGCCTGTTAATAATCCTATTTTAAGCCAAGCCTCTTTCTCATAAGCTCATATGCAGCTTTGTGGGGCAACAGATTCTGTTTCAGTGGATGCAAGAAGAATTGGTCTGTTCTCCTTAAGGCAAATGTTTGCAGACAAACGTGTTGCTCAGCTATGACCTGCCTATTACTGCTTCAACCTGTCAAGCTTGGGATGTAAGTACGTGTGCAAATAAGGAGCCGTTTGTGACTGCCTTCCCTGCTCACGCTGGCAGCTCCCCTCTGGTGCATCTGACCTGTGTTGGCCCAGCTGTGCAGACAGCTCATGCCACTCACCGGTGCCATCCCAGGCAGTCCTGAATTCTGTGGATAAACAACTGATAAACTATAGCTGGACAAACTGGCCCAAAATGCTTTTAGAGACTGAAAGGTGAGCTGCTGAGCATGTGAAGGGGCAGGATTTAACTTGTGCTGATGTAGAGGATAGTTCAGTGAGCAAAGCAGATGAGAATGAAGTGGGGCAAGAGCCCAGCCAAGAACAAAGATTCCCCTGAGGTCCCAAAAGCATTAGCTGTGAGTGATGCAAGTTATGTAATCTGGTAAAGTCTTTCTAGTTTTGCTGAGTGTGACAGCTGAATATGGCATAAAAATGCATTTCTATAGAAGATGATGTCTAAATTTGTGAGTACAAAAGTAGGTCTCTAATTAAAGGCATGGAATGGAATTTTGATGCTTCTCTTTTAGGAATACTCTTCTGGATATTCCAACTTGAAAAGTGCTGTTAAATGTTAAAATGTGGAAGCTGAATGTTTAAATCAAAACAGAAAATTTAGAATTAGAAAAAAAGGAACCCAATCAGCCACTATAAAACAAAGAAGGAAAACATACAGAAATAGTGCTCCCCAGAAATCAGTGAAATTCCCCAGTATCTCTGGCCACTGGACTTTGCCGACTGTATCACTGTGGCTCTATTTCCACAACTTCTTGCAACTACCTGCTATTGACCTTCCTAGCTTTTAAGTATTGAAAAATATGTTTTAAAGAAAACGTAGTAACACTTTTCAACTAAAAAAATTGAACTAAATTGTTCAAACAATTTTTCTTTCACTGTACATCAGAGTTAGAGAAGCCCAGAAAAAAAATTATTGCTGTTACACTCACTGATTTTCATGCAGTTGATGAACACAGGAAGAGGCATAGCCCCCCACCCTGTGACTCCCCACGGGGCATTCTCTGGGGCTGGGACTGTACTGCACTGTGGGAACAGGAGCCACTTCTGGTCCCACTGAATCTGGTCATTTTTACCTACCTATGGCAAACACCTCAAAACTCAACTGTAAGACAAATTATTTGGGGAGCTAAGGAAAAATTTATGTTAGCTATCTTCTTCAGCAAACCATTCTATCTACCTGCAACAGGTGATATAAAGGCACTTGTGATGACCTGTCCTGGAGCCCTGCCCTGCCTGGGAAGTACTGGCATTGCCTTTTTGAGTTTCCTCATGGCTGTTGCAGTCTCTTCTGGTTTTTTATTTTTTAGCTCCCCAGATCTCCACGCTCTTGTTCATGCACAGGTTTCCCGTGTCTCTGATTTGATGCATGTACAATATACTTGATAGGATGTACGTATGCATGTTGTCTCTCCTCAGAGGTAGTGGTTTGCCCTGATTTGTATCATCTCCAGCGCAAATATTTCAGGGTTATATATAGCTTAGAAATTCATTGTGGAAACTTCAAAATTATTGTAGCAAGTAGGGGAAATACAGTAAGTAAAAGAGCATTTCTCTATAGATTTCTCAGTCACATAGTTTAGCGATGAAAAAATATTCAACAAGAAGGAAAAAGTTGCAGGTTTACTGTTAACAGAATTTTGAAAATAGAAAATTATTATAAGGAACCTACAGAATAAAATTATATTTGATTGTGTAAGAACAATTTTCTTTCAAAGTATAAATTTGAGAAGGCTTTCACAACTATGTAATATTTTGTACATAAAGTCACTTGCATGCCTAACTACAGAGCAAGACCTTAAAGGGGAAAAAAACTGTTTTCCATAGTCTGAAAATATTCATGAAAAAAATTACCATACTTTTGTGCCTAGTTGTTCCAATCTAAGCCAACTTATTTTAAGCCACAACATTTCATCTGTTGTTTTCATGTTTTTCTTCTAATTCTCTGATGTGTTGGTTACTGTGATCTCACAGCAAACGAAAGCTGGATGTGAACATGTGTATAACAGGTTTTGTCTCTCTACATGGGCTGCAAACTAATCATATCAACTGCAAAGAATTTTCAGTGGAGTGGTAATTAAAAAATTCTGAGGGATGGCAAGGGTCAGACTCTTGCCCTCTTACCACCCTCCAAAATTTGATAATAGAGACTGATTTCAGCAGGTAACAGGAATGCACCTGGGAAAATTAATTAAAAAGCCCACAAAACTGGATGTGCAATTCTGACATTGAGTCATTCAAGAGCAAGAATTCTTCATATAACATGAGGGCAGTAAATCAAGGGGGTTTTTCACAATTTGTTTTCATGCTGATGCTCCAAGCAGGAACACCCACACTGCCCAGTGCAGAAAAAATATTTTCAAAAAAAACTTCTTTCTTTGAACTTTTCATCACTAATCAGTTGTGATTGTTGTGCTTCTACCTGTACATCTTATCCTAAACTACACTGCATTTATTAGAGAATATTTCAGACTCTAAGGAGATGAATTTGACTAAATTTGTGTTTTCTAAAATATGATACAAACAAAAAACACTTTGAGAAGAGCAGTGATATTTAAAATTAAAATTGATAGAACTAAATGTGATATTCTTCCCTTCAAAGTAGTATTTTTCTCTTTTCACTCATGTCTTTAGAATTAATTCAAATGTACTTTGAATTACAGCAAATTCTGTGGAGGATTACTTTCCGTTACCTAACACAGAGCATTTTTTTAATTTTTATCTCTCATCACTGCCCTAGTTTAGCAGATAAATTGGCATTCTGATCAGACAGTTTTCAGAGTATTGTAACACATCTAAAGAGCATATTTAAATTTAAAACATAAAATGACTCTCATATATTAATTTATTGGGGTGGGGAGCAGTAATAATACAGACACAGTTCAGCCCTAAAGATTTTTACAGCTCTGTTTTTCGTTATGCTTTCATATCCCAAACAAGGTATGTAAAGCATCTATTTTGTTTCAGTGTTCAATAAGAATTTAATATTTATTGAATCAGATTCTTCAAAGTCTGTAATAAGCTGAGTCTTTGTTGTGAATTTTAACGTGAATTAACTTAATTTTTCAGTGTGCAAAGGAGCTTATGATAAGTAGTTTTGAATTAAACAGAAAACCCAGGGAGTAATATTTATGAAGAAATGTGGCCAAATGCATTTAAAATGCAGAATATTTGTGACTTTGCTATCCAGTAAATCCTTTTCTATTCTCTGCTTTGCTACAGCAGCTGGTGATTTTTCAGTTTCCAGGTACAGTATCAGCAGCATAGCATTTCTTTTGTGACAAAGGAATATAAGTTGCCTTGGAGATTTTTAATTAACTCTTCTCCGGTAGCTCTGCCTGCTTATCATTTCAGCAGTTATTTAAGCATCACATCAGATTTTGGATATTGTTCTTCAGAAATGTCTTCTTAATCTACACAAATTAGCATTTCAGCAAAACAAGGTTTCCATAATGCTCCATTCATTTCAGATTTTTTAAAGGTGCAGTTAGTATTTACACCCATTAATTCAGCCTTGAAAAACAGAGGAATCCTAAAGAGGGAAACCTGTGTGGATTCTGCAACTAAAATAAACAAATATTTTTATTCAGCACGAGAGAAGTGATGGTGATTAATTTCCTATCCCTAATCAGATTAAGATACTTCTTAATCGCTTTTTATGGTTTGTTCTTATCAATGAATAACGGTGAGTAGAATATTTTTTGATGAATTTGAATTATTCAGACTAATTTATTATTTAATGTTATTCATTTAACAAATAAATTTACTTTAATGCCCTTAACTTGCTCATCATTGTCATTTTGGAATGTGTAGTTCTGTCATCCAAGTAGGTAAAGTTATATGTATTTCTAGATGTGAAAATAAAAGATAATAAAGCTGGAAGCGGCAGAAAGCTGCTTATGACAGTCACATCCCCTGATGTCACAAATTTTTTCCCTATGCTGTTCTTTTTAAAAGTCAGGAATTTACTGTCATCAATGCTGTTAATCCCATTCAGCAGCTGGGCTTTAGGGGCATTTTTTATTTCAGACGAATTATAAATGTCATAAATGTTTCCAAGAATATACAATCAGAAGCCTTTTCTACCCTGAAAATGGAGGTATGAGTTTGAGCAAATATGATTTACAGACACAGCGTTAATGCCATAAGCTAGAGGGAGCTCCACCACAACGAAATGTAAAGGTTCAGTTTCATTTATCAGTGTGCTTCTCTGGCTTTGTCTGCTTCTGAACATAAAAGACCCAGTTTTATTGCAGATATTATCTACACCATTCTGTGATATGAATGTTATTGTCTGAACTGTTGCTGGGACATAAAACAGCTGAAACCTTCTACTAGCACCGTATTTATGCCAAACCTTTTGATAAATACACAGGTCTTTTTGTTCCCCATCACTGTCTTTGTCTTCATCTTAACACTCAGCCATCTTTAATGAAAATGCATCCTCTATAAATCCCGAACACAAAAATGCTCCCGGAGCTGATCTTGTAGCTGTAATTGTGTGAGTTAATGCCCAACAGTTGGGCAAGAATTCTGGGCCAGCCCTGAGCCCTGGTTTGATAGATGCAAATATCCTTCCAGTTCAGTCATTTCCACAGTGCTCTTTCGGAAGTAGTTTACACTATAAATTCACGCCAGTGACAACCTGGTTTATTCCACAACTGGGCTTAAAGAGGGATCAGTGAAGTGAGGTTGGAGTGACTTGCTTTGGAAGGGCGTGTTGTTATTATAACTGGAATGTTAATAACCTGTTTGCTTCCATTAAGCATCTTGGAGACACAGAGATCTATTTACAGTTCCAATAATCCTCTAGGAAGCTTGTTATCTCTTTTGTAGTATTGGCTAAAGGACAGTGTTTGTCCACTATTATTTTCAGATGCAGTTTCAGTGTAAGGATGATTTTTAGTTTATTTGCATTCCTGTCTTGCCTCTGTGCACTGAAATTCCCAAGCCTACATCTGAGGTCCTTCCTTCTTACCTCTTGATCCTTGATCTCAGCAGATGGTATTGCGCTAGTCATAGAGATAATAAGAAAGCACCTAATATCTTCTCATTGATTCTTGTTAATGAAATGCCATTTCTGAGAGAAAGCAACAGCTGAAACCATCAAGGCTGGGTCATGGTTGTGTGAATAAACTTTATTTTTGTCTATATTGGGTGTGTAATTCATAGGGAATCATTTATTGAATGTATTTGGTGTCTTTCCTGTTTGTGGAATACACACAAGCAAATTATTATCTTATTCCACTTTTTAGAAACAACATTATAGTTTTCTTCAGTTAATTTTAAAAACATTCAAACAAAATTGACTAATTCTAAACACTTTCAAATATAGTTGACCAGATCTCTTCTCCTTTAGCACAATTGACTGCATTGGTTGGGCACAGTGTTCTCATAGCAGAGAACAGGAATCAGCTTTCCAAACAATCTTGCTGCTAATGTTCTCTTAGCAGAATTTTAATATGGGGTTTCCAAATATGAGGCAAAGAATACTTCAACATTTGCTGTGCATCAGCATTCCTGAGCATAAAACCTGGTAGGCTTGACCTCACTTGTGGGAAAAGGCCAGAACAAGGCTTAGAACTGAGTCTGGGGTTGGTCATTCGAAACTCAAAAGAAGGGGATTTGAACATTTGTTTCAGCCGAGACTGAGCACCTTGAGTGAGTTCACACAGCTCGTGAGTTGCTTGTAGCAAAGAACCAAGTAACTGTGACCTTAAAACAACATGTAGGTATTAATCTTACACATAATTTGTTTTCTACTTTTAATATTTCTTTTCCAATTTCTGAAGAGTCATTCTGTTTGAATGAGACAAACAGGATGTCCTTTTCTCTCATATTTATGGGAGACATGGACTTATTTCTGCTCTTTTTCTATGTTATGGCACATTTACTGAGTTATTCTGTACAGATAGCTATAAAATTGTGCAATTTTTTATGCCTCCATGCTTTAAAAAAGAAGTCTATGTGTTCCCTCCGTAGATGGGCCCTCCAGGATGCTGAGAGGAGCAGCTTTGCTCCCAGCCCGGGGAAGGGGATGGAAGTTTTAGAGGAGAATTTGGTGACTGAGGACCCATTTTTAGAGCTGTCTGCATACAGATCAGACCTTCACCTCATGGGGATTCAGGGAAAGGCTGTTGTCTGCTTCACTGGGCTCTGGAGTGGGACCTGGGTAAGTGGCAGATCATTCTCAGTAAGAGTGCCAGAAATGTTTATCACTCTGAAAACTCTGACTGCAGAACTTGCAGGTCAGGATGTTTATTTCCACCAAGATGCCTGAACTCACTTCTTAAAAGACTTTAATTTCTGTAACACAAACCCAAATACTTAATAATTTCTAAATATTCTGAGAGATCACGTGAGAAGAAGGACCTCTTTTGAAAGTATTCTTTTCTTTCCCTTTCTCACCTTAGAATAAATTTTTCAATGCAGACATTCTAAAAACATACACTTTGATCAGAAGTGGCAAAACAAACTGGTGCTTTCCTGACAAGTCTGGGCTGCGGGCAAAATGTTTACCGACATCTGTCTTTAGACCATGCAATCACTCTCCCGTATTTCCTTAAAAATATAATAGAAAGGCAGAATACAATTTCTGATTTCTGAGCCTCTTATATCACTAAAGCATTTTATCTGAGAAATTCTATCTTAAAAATATTTTTTGCTTAATTTGCTTGTAATATTAAATATTTCAATATTAAGAAATTGTTGCCAGTCATATGGATATATATGCAAGCAGCAATTCTTGGACTTGCTCCAAAGCCCAGCTGCCAGCCATCGCCCCAGTGTCAGAGCAAGGAGTGATATGGTCAGAAAGGATTTCCAAAATTTTAGAGACAGCTGTTTGCCAATCCTTAATTTGCTTTCTGAGTTTGCTGAAAGTCCTGCTCAATGCCTTTGTGAAGATTTTAACCAGTGTTTGTTTGTTTGCCATGTGGGATTGCCCTAGGACACAGCCGTGGGATGCAGCCCCAGTGCAGGTTCTGCCTCTCAGCACCTCATGGGTTGCCATAGTGACAGACAGTAGAGACAGTACTTCAGAAATGTTGCCTTATTGCAGCTAAAGTGTATTTTGAAACAGAATCACATTTCAAGTCAATCCCTGTGTTTCATACAGGAATAAGCAGAATTATTTGCTTCTGGTAATAAGAATTATTTTGAACCTGCCCATTCCCCATCAGTCACTCACAAGTCCATCACAGTGTGCTGTACGTGCTTTCCACTCCTTTTGGGTAAAAGAGGGCAGGATGTCCCTCTCTCTGCTCCTCTCTCTCAGTGTACGCACAAACACACTTTGCCTCTCTGCTGCCTTCAGAACTGCCCCTGCTTCCTAACAGGCCCAGGAATGCCAGGTCACCACTGCCTCTGACAAGTTGTCTTTTATTAATAAGGAGTATCGTACCTCAGATTCCATTGATTTTTTCACATTAATGCAAGAGTGACATCGAGGGAGATTTCTGAAGGATTCCTGGCTGTGTTATGTCCTGACAAATGAACCCAATAACGGGCATTCTGCAAGCATAGTGCTGCCTGGCCAGCCTGGGCTGAGCCATCTCTCAGATCTGTCATGGGCTTCCCTATGGGAACACAGAGCCCATGGAGATTAAAGCTGCAAAGCTTGTCAGCCATCCTCTCCCCTGCAGCGTCGGCTCCATCCCACAGCTGGGGCAGCCCCGGAGCTATCAGCATCCCACCTCTCCACTGATTAAACCCATGCCCACCATTTTCTCTAATAAATAAAATGAAAGGGTGTGCTGGTAAGGGGAGGAGCTGGAGCACAGCTTAGAAACAGGTGAATTGGCAGTTTGCAGGAGGAATGTTGAGCCTTGAAAGCCCTCCGGCCACAGGGCTCTCCTCCCGCAAACGGAGGTGATGGGTCACTGGAGCCACTGTAGGTGCATGGCCTGCACCAGGACATAGGGGGAATGCTGTAGAGAAAAATCTTACTGCTTTTTGAAACAGTTTTGATCTATGCCTTGGATTTTACAGCTAGATCTTTGACATCCTTTCCTATCTCTTTCTGTAACTCAGACACAGGAATTATCCCTTCTGCAGTAGATAGCTGCAAAGGCCAGAGGCAGGATTCAAATCCTGTGCTCTTGTGCATCTACTTACAGTTATGCTTTTATCAGTATTGTTGCAAAGTAAAATGCTGATTTCATGTCTGTCCAGCATCCTCCCTCCAAAACATACTGTCCAAGTCAGATTTCTTCATAAGAGAATAAATACTGCACTGTTCCACCAGCTCCTTCCTTCCCATCTCTGTGATGCTTAGTTCCCTGGGCTGGGAACTATCAGGAAGATTAGACTTCTTATTTTACTTTGTGCTCATTCCTTGTTATTCTGCCTAAGTAGACATGACTCTCTTTCCATTCACTTAGCACAAATCTTCAACTACTAAGTCAAGGAAAAAGCACTGGTATTGGATGAATTCTTGTCTTGCAAAACTTTATTTTCCTGTCCATCAGTTAGCAACTAGGCAAAGAGGTAGTTTAAAATTAATGCTCCAGGTTTGTTATGACACAAGAGAATAGTGAATATAATAAATATAGGGAAAATATTCCTATTTTCTCATCTGGAAAAGATTGAACCTGTCTTCCATTGAAACTTTAAAAGTAGGAGTAGACTCCTGGCACAGAGAACTTGAAGGTTTGCCACAAGCACAGTGGGCACAGTAGGACATTTGTGGGTGAACATCCATGGGTCCTCTGAAGCGGGTCTATGATTTGAATCATTCTGTGAATGAGGAGGACACAGAGCCACAGGGCAGAGTTTGCTGCAGCTTGTGGCAAAGCCTGTGGAAGAAAACCTGTGTCAGAAGAAGTTACAGCATTTGGCCCACCACAGAGAACCAGGGTTTTGCATCAGGAGAGATGAGCCCAGCTGAAGATCTAACTATTGAGCTTGACTTAAACTGTGCCCTGGCTTTTCTCAGGTGTGGGAAAAGGGCTGAAAGGAAGCAAAATGCGACAGACTTTATGTCTGGCTATTCTGTATACCGTCATGCAAACACTCTTTCTTTTCCTTATATCCCTGCATGAAACTACACACTTGTGGTTTGCTGTGTAATTAGTTTTGGTGCTGAGAGAAGACAAGAGAACTTCTTGTTAGATGGATTAAAGGGATCTGTGCTCTACACGACTTGAGTGACAAGAACCATGTCAGACCAGTCTTCTGTCAAGTGAAAAAAAGTGACAGCACAGTCTAAGCAAGACAAGTTCTCCCACTTAGTAAGTGGCAAGAGGCAGGCGCAAACTAGCCCTGTCAGAGAGCAGCCACAGGTGACTGGGTCAAAACAACTGGGACAGAGCTGATAGAAGTCAGTCCTGAAAACACACAGCATGATTCCTCCTTGGCTTAGCTGAAGCTCTGCTGCTGAGACTTGTGTCTTCCTGCCAAGGGAGCCAGAAAACACCTTCAGGTGACAGGGCGGGAAAGGGAGGAGGCTGGAACCAGTTCTCAAGGAGTATTTCCTAGGTTGCAGGCACCCCTTTGGAGCAGTGTTTACATGCAATGTGCAATAACAGTAATCCTTGTTGAGTAAAAGAGGATGGAAAGTATAATACGATGAGAAAACCAGAACTCTCTGTGCCTGTGGCACAGTGTCAGTGTGGCTGAAATCCAGCCTTCAAGTCAGCTGATGCCAGAATACAAGTCAGGGGAGAAGGGAAGAGATTCCCTTTGTGTTTTCAGTTCCCAAGATCTCTGCTAACAGCGAATGTTGGTGCAACAGGTATCACAGAACTGCAGTGGAAAGGCTTGTGCTGCTCAGCCCCTTGCATGTTCCCATGACTGTGGGCAGCTCAGTGATGGCCTACTTGCTCATTGCATTAGGATTATTGCCCAAAATACTTGGTTTTCAGATGTCACAGTCTCTAACATCATGTCAGCAATGTCACATATATTCAAGATCCACATCCTTCAAGTGCTGCAGAAGTAAGCTAGTGGGAAATGAATGCGCCAAATTTGGATTCATATAATTAATTCCATGCTGGAAAAAAAACTTCCTCTCCTGTGAAACTCTACCTTAGTTCTGAATTCTGAAATTCTGAATTCTGCAAGCAAATAAAATCTTCCTTTTCTGCCTCTAATCTGTATAAATATACATACAGTTTAATGCAAATTTTACCAAGCATGACAATCAGTACCTTGAAATTATACGACAGAGAATGGTTTAATACTTTCATTCCATGGGACTGGAAAAGAGACACTGCAGCTCTCACCTAGCTACCTGAACTTGTTCATGCAAAGCAGGTGCCCACAGCAGGATGTCCTTTCCCTCACAGAACACTGTGGCTGCATCTTCTTGGGGCTCAGGAAGTGTGTCCAGTTCTGCAAGGCAGCCCCTTGCACTCTCCCCATGCACGTGTGTGATTGCAAGCACAGACTGCCATAGCAAATACGTGGCTGGAGCTTCAAAAGCGTCAGCGATGCTTTGGCTGCAGATGTGCTGTGTCTGTGTCTGACAACGTGGACCAGCATCAGCTCATTGATACCTGATGTTTGTGATCTTTACCTGTTGTGAATCATCTTATATCAAGACTGTCAGCATTTCAGGGCAGATAATAATGATGGCAGGATCAGTAAAACTGCAGCTTAGATGGGTGCATGTGTGGCTGAAAGATGTGTGCCCCAGTTATGGTGGAACTGCTAGAAATGTGTGAGGAATAACAGAGCAGGAAGGGCAGAGAAAGTGATCTAAATGCTTTAAAGAAGAATGGACAGGTCTGTAATACTGATGCAGGCAATGAGGCAATAAATCATTTGGTGATGATCAGCAAAATAATAGCATGAAAATAACCAGCGGGGTGACCGCAAACCCGGCCATGTGCTGAGGGTGAGGCTCAGCATCATAGCTATTGGATCAATAATAAAAGTATCTGTCAAGGCACATATAAACCATAAAATCTACAGTCTCTGCTAACAAAGTGACAATTCTCTTTTTTTTTTTCTTTGTTTGCACCTTACTCTATGACTCTAAAATGTGGACAAGTTAGTACAAGAACATCAGAGAAACTAGAAATCATTAATCAACAATACCTTCAAGCTATTATGCTTATAAGTGTCAAGACAAAAATCATGAGTAATGATTTTCTGCAGTACATTTTCACAAATTGTTTTTAAAAAATACTTCGAAAAATAACAGGTTTTCTGGACTGCACTTTTTTTCCTGGCTGAAAAGAATGAATATCTAAAGATATTTTAATGGACAGATACAAAATGCAAAAAAAGGAATGAAAGATCCAGGAAGAGCTTTTCTATCATTAGTCAGAGCTCAACAGCGGGAAGAAGTCCCTGTGGCACACTGAGAATGACTATTGCATGTTGGTTGCCAAATAGAGGGCTTCTGCAGAGATTTGCCGTGTTTTGAAGTTGCCTACAAATTAAAAAAATCAGGCTTCTTAACTGTCCTGCCACTCACAGAAACCTTAGAAATATTGAAATTCATGATGGACAACTGCGAATAGAATTTCTTCTTTTCCACAAATTTCTAGTGCAATGGCTTGTCTCTAATTTAAGAACACCTCTCAGTTTTTCAGACTGGAAACTCTAACTGAAGGCATGCAGGCATCTGGTCACCTAGAGTATCTGCAATATGATGAATGAACGTTCAGTGCTTTGCATACACCCTGCTTCTGTTACCTCCTTTTTATCACCTGAAAATAGAGCTTATTAAAATTTTCCACACTGGGAATTTCTTCAGTGCATTTGAAATGAACAAACACTTCAGGAGAAATAGTATCATCATGAAAGGTCAGAGTGGTTGCTCTGTAAAGCATCTTAAAAAAATCTTTAAAACAATTTTGAGATAGGAGAGACAAACTTCAAAACTCAGGCAACTGGGAAATTGCCAGTCCACTTCAATTAAATGGTCTTACATTTATATACCTGAAAAAACACTCAATTATTAGTATTCTGTGAATTTTAAAGCCTGCATTTTATACTCCTAAAGCATAGCACTAGGAAGAGAAAGGGACAGCCAAGGAGCTGTCTCTGGATGCAGCCTTTCATGAGGGTGGCTGTGTGTAGCTGATCCCACCTGGCAGCACTGCCATGGGACCTGCTGCTGTCCCCTAGTCCCACACTGCCACAGAGACTGGCATGGCTGGGGAGTCCAATGAGGTGATCCTGCCCCTCTACTCAGCCTTGCAGTGCTCTGTCCAGTTCTGGGTTCCTCAGTGCAAGAAAGACAGGGAGCTCCTGGAGCAGATCCGACAGAGAGCTGCTAAGATGACCAAAGCACTGGAGTATCTCTCTTAGGAGGAAAGGCTGAGGGAATTGGGCCCGTTCAACCTCGAGAAGACACGGCTGAGAGAGTACCTCAGAAGTGCCTGTCAGTATCTGCAGGGAAGTGTCAAAGGATGGACCAGACTCTGCTGAGTGGAGCCAGCGGGCAGAAACAGATGCACAGGAAGTTCCACCTGAACATAAGACCTTCTTCACTGTGCAGTGACGGAGCACTGGAACAGGTTGTCCAGAGATGGTGTGGGGTCTCCCTCCCTGGAGATATTCCAAAACCATCTGGACACAATCCTCTGCCATGTGCTCTGAGATGACCCTGCTTGAGCAGGAAGCTGGGACCAGATGAGCCACTGTGGTTCCTTCCAGCCTATCCCACGCTGTGATTCTGAGGCAGTGTAGGGCACACATAGCTGTGCCAGTGGGGAGCAGCCAGGTCCCCTCCCTGGGAAAGCCCCTCACTGGTCACACCCAATGGCTCCTTCATGTGTTCCTCTCTGTGAGATGCCACTTCCTCACACTGTACTGCAGTCACAGATCCCATGCTCTTTTTTGACATTAAAGAAATAGATTTAATTGTCAGTCCTCTTAAACAAGCGTTTAATTCCATTCTGTGGGGACTAAAGACACTCTTAAATAATTGAGCGGCCAAGAGATTGGTTATTTCTGTTTTCATTGCCCATATTGATTTAAGTGCAGTTAATCCTTTCAAATACCCATGTCACACAGGGCCTGATGGCTCTCTTTAGGGCAATATTGTTCCTCTGGCTAGATTATTTGACATCAAGCATTGTAATGTCACAATAAATCCTTCATGTGGGCTGTTCTTTTCAAAGAGAAGCACCAGATGGGGACTTTGCCTCTTACATTAAGCTCTGGGTTTTACTAGTCAGAAGTTGGGCTTGTGAATAATTTTCATTAAATTTTCTTTTGTGCCTCATAAAAGCTACCTTTGCAGCAGTGACGTTAAATAATCAGAAGCCCAATTAAACAAGCATGTTGACACAAAACAAATCAAGGTGTTCACCTCACTGCAAATTAAATATAGTTGTGTGTAAAATAATCTCATTTGGGATATAACCCAATACAGAATTTGTGGAGTGGATTTTACACACAGAAGTGAGGACGGCAGAAGCCCAGATCCAACAGACATGTTTTACAAGTCATTGCAACATTTCTTACTTCTAGTGAAGTCCTAAATTTGTCTATCTCCCTTGAGCTCCATCCTGTTAGTTGAGCGATACTCTACTTGTTACTCATCAGTGGACGCAAGTGGACTCAATAAATATCTTTTCCATGAAAATTCCCTTGGTTGATGCAATCATCCTGGCTTCCTCCTTCTTTACTATGATTTTCATCACTGCAGAGCCTTAGAATAACTCTGGTGTTTGCTGGCACTGGGAAAGGGGAAAGCAGAGTAGTGGATGAATTTCCCTTGAAGCAGAAGATCATCTGCCTTTGCCTGTGCTGTTCATGTAGACTGTTCATAGCTGCTGTGCCTGTGCTGTTCATAGCTGCTCTATGAAAGAGTGTTCAACTTTGATTGTCTGGCTTTCACTTTGGTAATAATTGCATTGTCTGTTTCTTGGGCTTTGTTTGTTTGCTTGGTTTGGTTACATTTATTAGGAGAATACTTAATGGTCAACTGGTAAAAATCTGCATGGTGATTCTTCGGCTCTGTCTACAAAGAAATTAATGACAAGCACAACTTTATGCTGTCTTGTTAGATGGCAAGTTTCATGGAGGGATAAACAGGAACCTTCTGGCACCATTGTGGCAGTGGGAGACAAGGCTAACTGCACATTAAACTGTGCATGTTCCCCATCTCCCTGACTGGAGAGTACCAGGGTACCAATTTTATCAAAATATAAGTTTCTATTGGTGTTCTTTATACTCAGACTCAAGAGGTCTAAAGTCCTGGTCAATTCAGTGAACATGGCACTCTTCTCTGCTAATTTAAGCTTTATCTCAGCACTGCTTTGGAAGCAGCAACAGCAGGACTGGAATTCATGGGCTATCTGCATCAACATTTATATTAACCAAGGAAAAAAGATTGTTTAGTTATTAATTAAAAAATTTTGTTTATTACTGCTTTCTTACTAACCAGTTGTGTATTTGAAATTCCTGAATTTTAAGCTTCATCTGCCTGAAGCATCTGGATCCTCCTCACTGGTGCCTATAGTGACAGAAAATATTTTGTACTGACAGCTAAAAGGACACAGAGTATCAGCTGGTTCAGCTCGGCTCACATCATCCCTCTCATGGCATCTCCACTTAGCTCTCCCTTTCCTGTTGTCACCCAGGTTGCTTGTACATTCTGAAAAATGTCCTCGCACTACCAACTTTCAGAATAAAATTATTATCTACTTCTTTAGCAGGAGCAGTGTCTCTTGCCTGTGCAGTAGATGAGGTTAAAATGTGTTCCCTCTGGACTCTCTGTCTGTTAGGGCTGCCCTTCTTCAAAAGAAGAAAGATGATGTCCAAGAACAAAAGTGTGTTAGAAAACCAGGCAGACAAGGAAAACCCAAAGAAACATGTGTTTTAGGCTCTGGGTCTGTGGCCAAGGCTACAGATACTCATTGTGCTTGTGGGTTATACAAAAAAAATTTCACTTCCATTCACTGAGCAGATTGTGTGAAGAACTGATGGCTGTTACTTGTCTGCTTGGAGTATTTACAGCATAGCACTATGCACAAAACTTTTTAAAATTATTGATTGCCATTCTTCTGCTCTCTTGTCACAGACCTGTCCTAAACTCATTCTGGGTGGCCACAACTGCTCTGGGATTGGCAGCGATGCACAGATAAATGTTTGGGTCAGTTCTGGCGTACATTTCGTCACTTTTTTGGGGTTAATTTTTAAAAGTACGTTACTGTCAAATCCTGTCCTGATAAGTAAGAGTTTACACATTTGATGCATTTTTAAATGACATTTTAAAGAAGTTTTCTTAAGATCATAATGGAGACAGTGTGTCAAGAATGCAGCACACAGCAGCGTGGGAGCATTCCAACAGCATTACCGGCTCAGCAGCCACACACCCAGCATGCGGCTCTGCCTCATTATGCCCAGAGGTGTAAGAATAGCTGTGAACAGCTAATAAGAATCAATACTATTGGAGACATCTGTTTCAGTTTTCATTTTTCAGTGTTATTAGTGCTTATTGGTACAAGGCTCAGGAATGCAGCCAATCCCTTTGAAGTGGAGTGTATTGTAAGGCTGGAGGCATTGTGAGCCTTGTTGATGACCCTGTGTGTAACCTTTCAATTAAACATCCGTAATGCACAGAAAGAGAAAAGACCTCCTTAAAAGAGAAGACTGCTATACTGGAAATCATGTTGCTGACATTTTAGTATTCGTTTTCGATTTTATAATCTCCAGGCAAATAATAGATTTTTTAATTTTTTGAGATTCTCTAGTCTTTTAAAAGATCTTTTACTTTGGTCACACTCTTTCAATTATTAATATGTTAAAAACATCCTTAATCTGTGCAAGCAACAGAGGAAGATATGCTAAGTGAAGATATGGCTCTTTGGCCTCGACCTAGAAAATAAAAGAGAGACCAGGAGGAGCTGAAATCAGCCAGCTATGTCTTGTTCCCCTCAAAAACCTCATAACACAGAACAGCCTGGGACAGGAGGACAATCTGACTTGTCAATAAATTGATCTGCATAAACTCTGTAGTTTAGAATGAGGTTTTCAAGGTGTTTTGCTGATCACAGGGAGGTCAGCACAGCCTTGGGAAGCGCCTATCACAGGTGGAGGAGCAGCATGGTGTGGGTGGTTCTGTGTGTGCTGTGCTCTTTAGAGGTATCTCAGTGAGGAGACTGGTTTGAGTAAAAAGACTGTCCCAAGTGCAACAGTGAAGTCACACCTGAAGAAAGTTGGGAGAGATGAGCTGTATGCAAATAATCACTACTCTGAAGTCACTGCTACTGTACTTTGATCTATACACAGGAAAAGTTTTTGAACCCCCTCTGACAGTAGGATTAAACCAGTTCCCACCACCGTGTAGTAATCTCCGTGAAAGGTACTTTTATCAAGACAAAGAAAAATGCCCCCAGGTGCCGAGTACTGGATCCTGGGTGGTAGCTAAGTTGCAGAAGTTAGTTGGCCTCAAAGATGAGGCGTTATAGCTGACATATAATTGGGAGAGGAATTACTAATGGATCATAAAAGTAGGAATGATGGAAGGAATGAATAATGTCAAACCTTGAGCTGGCAGTGAGATCTGCAGTGCTATGAGAAGTCTCATAATCAAAGGGTGGAGTAAGTCACTAAGGATACTTAAATCAACTAGAGCAAGGTAGAATAGAAAATGTCTTTTGAATAAAATGATGTAGTCCTTTGGGATGAGATACAGGATGTTACAGTGCCAGCAAGTTCTACCTGTGTGTTTGGATTGGCCACCGACATTGCTGCTGGGATATATCTTGGCCTCATGTGTGAAGAGGACAAAAACAATGGTAGTGGTCATTCTGCACTGCATGGACAATAGAATGTATTTAGTTAGAGCTGTACAGCTGTACATCAGCACAGAAAGTGTTTCTATTCTGCTACAGAAATACACATTTGTATAAAAGTTGTCCCTTCCAATTTCTGTCTGCAGGAACCCTTGAGTAGCAACAAGATCAACAAATCAAGTAAAGCTACCAAGGGAATTTTTCTTCACATGGAAAGAGTGATCTACGATTTTTTTTAAATCTAGACACTGCTACATTGTTGTTTCACAGTACGCACATCAAGGTGTCATGGTTTTGCCCACCAGCTATTCCCTGGGGCTGAAGATGGTTTTGTCCAGGTGAATTTCCGGACAAAAAGCCAATCAAAAAGCTCAGTAACACCTTTGTTAATTACATACTTAAGAAAACGGAAGAGAAGGTTGTGGGGCAGTTGAAATTAAGAGTAGCAGCCATGTAGGAGCAGCGGCAGGCCCTAAGGAGGGCCAGGGCCCCCTCCTCCCCCGGCTTGGGCCGGGGGCTGGTGAGACAGTGAAGCCCCCCCTTCTCTCATGTAAGAGAGTGAAAAAAAAAACAACTTTAAAGAAGGACTGACTGCTTGGATGAGAAACGCTGTAGAAGAAATTCCAGCAGAGAGATAAGGGACCTCCAAGGTCAAAGCTGGCAGCTGGAGGAAAGAGAAGAAAAGTGCGAAGGGGGGCCTGTTTCTCCCCCCTTTCGCTCTCTCTCTTCAGCAGGGAAAAGACTAAAAAAATAATCCCTGCCACCTGTAGAAGTTTGTTGGGGTGAGGAGACCCCATGTTGCTCGTGGAGGAGCCTACACTAGAGTAAGTTGCATGAGGAAGCCGAGACTTCATGAAAAAGACTGAGATAAGGCAGAGTCCTGTTGAAAATTTATGACCCTGAAGAGATGAAGCTTATGCTGGAGCAAACAGCTCGAGTAAGATGCTGGGATCCGAGTGAAAGATCCATGCTAAACCCATGCCGGAGAGGTCTATCAAGGACTGTTCTCCTGTGGGGAGGGACCTCCACAGGGAAACAGAGGTGGACTCATAAGCCATTATCCCCGATAATCCCGTGGAAGAAGATCCATGGTAAGCAAGTGTACCCTTGCAAGACCATGGAAGAAAAAACCTTCAAGGCCTGAGTAACCCCCAGCCTCCGGTCTTAGCCCAGGAGGGGGGTAGGCCAAGCCTTGGAATCCAACCCAGAGCAAAACCACGACACAAGGTTATATTTTAAACCAGAAACACTATTTCCATATAAGACTGAACTTACATTTTCTTCACCTGATGACAAAGAAACAAGGTGGTACATTGGGGCAGTGCATAAAAATGTGGAACAAAGAAAACTAGCCCACCATGACAGTGGAAATAAGAAAACTGCACATTCCCGTGCCTGGGGCTTCCTCGCACCTCAGTATCCTTAATTATGTTCCAGGGTATTTTGGCATTCCTTCTATTTGCATTTAGATCTTTCATCAGGAAGTTAATGTTCTCAGAGCAAGTAAAATCTCAAACCCCATAAATCCTAATGTTTAATACGTTAACGATATAGAGATAAGTATTTAATTTTGCTTTATGCATGACAGAGAAGCCAGTGACAAATAGCACTGAGTAATATTTATGAGTTTCATGCCTGAAGGAATAATAAGCACCCTAAATTATTGTAAATTCTGACAAGGCACATACACTGAAAACTTTATAAAACTTTATACCTTACGCATGTTAACTACCACACTGTTTTCCCTGCTACAGTTCAGCTCTTAGTGTTACCAGGTGCTGAGATTACAAAGCAGCATCTTCCCAAGCTGAAACAATCTGTAGGAATATCTCTAACTGTCCTGCTTGATATTGCTCTGGCCTTCAGCTTTCAGCTGTATCCTGAAATGTGCCATGAAAAGGGCAGTAAGGAAATCTGCTGGAGTGCTAAGCAAGAAGCATATGGTTACTAAACTTCTGTTATGGCTAGAAATAAAAGAGGATTCATCCTTCCTTCCTTTCTTTCATTACTTGTATACTAACATTGCTTGCCAACTGTGCTGGCCAGCAGTACCTGGGCAGAGTGTTTGCTCAAGGGCAGCTCGAGAAACGAACCTTATGCATCCAGGAGCACAGCAGCAGATTCTGAAAACATCTTGCGCCTGTTCAGCAATAAAGAATCAAGAGCTATGGGAACAGTAGATGGACTATAGCATAGGAAATCTATAGGAAGTCACTTAATTTCTTGAATTTTCAAGTGCACCTTCTAACTGGATTCGGAAGAAGTTACCAGTGTTCATGGAAGTACCAGTTCCTCTGGCTGAATTTAGCTCTGATAGTGGGGGCAAACTGAAGCTGCCTTGATATTCACAGTTACTTAGTGCAAGAAGATGACAGCCTTGTATAAAAAGATGCAGTCGCCAATTGCTGTCATCAACATTAACCATTACTGCAAGGTTTAAGATATTTTGCAATGTACTATTTTAAGAGCATTGTAGCAAAAAGTAGCTGCCAGAATGAATGGAAAGTAACCTGCTTCATGGGGGAAAAAAATGGGTTTCTCCTCTGTTCTAAAAAATACACATGTAGAGCAGGGGCAGTGGCTGGCACATAAATGAGCACAGTTCTGTGACTGGGTTTCATGACACCGGTTAACCACATATGATGAAACGAAAGGGAGTAGAAAGGAATTTTCCTGTCATGTTTAAATGAGTAAAGAGTTGGATCCCCATTTCTAAATGCCACATTTTACCACCCATGCTTTGTGCCACTGCAACACATTGGTGTGAGTCCTGTGCAGCCCACAGTCTGCACACAGAAGGACGTACAGGACATAGGCATCAGCATATTCAGTACTGCTCGTAAAGAGATGTGCTGACAGGAAATCTAGCAGCAGAGCCAGTGCTGCAGTCTTGCTTGGCATGACTCCCTCCTCTCCTTCCTCATAGTAAAATCAAACTGCTCCTTGAAGAAGAATTTGAACAAAACTAAAAACCCCCACAACAATCCCCCTGAGTAAGTGTCCTTTTTCCTTAAGGGCAATTTACGCAACCTATACCCTGGACGGGACCTCTTCCAACAGAAGCTAAGTTTTGTTTTTACTCTGTTAATCAGGCATGGCAGGAAACTGTTACCAGTTGTGCACAATGCATCTAGTTTCTTCCCTTCTCTGTTCCAAATGTGCCTGTATTTATTAAGGTACAGAAGACTTTGAGAAATGTGATGCTGTGGGCTTGCCAAAATAAACCACAAGCGATGATGAAGCAATAATGTATTTAACAAAGTGTCATGGAGAAGACAAGCTGCAAAATCTATTTGCTGGGCTGCTATCTCCACTGCACTATCTGCAGCTGCACAGAGCAGTTCTGCATATCCACTCAGTGCTTTGAACTCACAGGAATGCTACAGGAACTATCGAAGTTCATGTGCGTTACCCAGACTGACCTTTAAATTCTGATAGCAACTGTTGAAACTATGCTGGTTAGAGAAATTTTTGGTTACATCCATTCTTGGACAACAGCAATTGATTAGTCTTGCCAATACCTTTAGAGGAGACCTTGTGAGCAAGACATGGCTACAGAAGGAAGGAAATTCCATCAGTTCTTCAAGTGCCAGTTCAGACACTGGGACATGACCAAACTGGAAGAAGCAGCATCTCTAGGAGATGCCGCCTTATGTTAGTTATGCCACTTACTACAGGTACAACATTCAGGCCTGTCAGTGACCAATGCTTTAACATTTACATTTGCATGGACAATGGAATCCATAAATGGTTTTTTTAGAACATTCTTCTGGACTTGGTTAAAAGACTAGTTTTGTCTTACCATAACAGAAAGCTTAGAGGGAGGTAAGCATCAGTACTGAAAGGAGAAAGATCTCCTCTCCCAGAGGAGAACAGGCAGCAGCCACATTCTGCTCTTCCTGTCATTTAACAGGTGAATTAATGTATTTTTAATTCTATTTTTTAATTGAGCTGCAGAGACTGGCTGTCTCTTGCCAGCTCTTGTTGTTTTGTGTTTTGGGTTAGAGACATATACATAAAAGGTCTTGAATAAATAGTAGCATTCTATTGCACTCAGTGCCCATCTGTAACTCATTTTCAGCTCATTCTAAAGCTCAAACTACTGAGTGTACTAAGGACACTAGAAGAAAAATTAAAAATAATTCAGAAAGTTGGTGAAATGCAGTTTTTCTTGGCAACAGGGAGGATCATGGACTGCCACAGGGGGTTGCCTGGTGAGTGAGGGAACCATCCTCCTGCCACTGGTGGGTGGACATCAGAGCCTGAGTGCCCAGGAGAACTAAGACACCCTTGTGGGAGTGGGACTGGTGTGTGTGCAGACCCCCACCTCAGCTCGGTGCTGGAGGAGTGTGCTGAGACTGAACCCCAGCAGTGGCTCAATCAAAATGATAATGATCAGACATGTAACTGATCAGGTGTGGGTCACTGGGCAGCTGTCAAGGACTTGAAGCTGCTCAGATACCCTGTCCTTGGGAAGAGTTGCTGGAACATCTCCTTCCGCTTGGAACAGACATGGGTGGAAGCTGCTGGGCTGTGCTGGACAAGAGCAAGCACCTCAGAGAACGTCAAGTCTCATGTTTTTGTCTGAGACTGAGCATGGGGACTCAGTGGCATGAGGGGTTAGTACCAGGGCAGTAAATCCATATTTGGGACAACTGTCTACTGCTATGGAAGGTCAGTTGCAGCTATGGGTGAGACAGTTTTTACTAGCATTCATTTAAGAAAATGAATAACTAAACATAAACCATTTGGGTTTTTTTGAAGGGACTGCAGTAAGATTTTTAAAAACATGTTTCAGAACTTTGCTGCATAAGGATGCAGGGCACTCCTGACTTCCTGCATGGTTTTACCAGGATTCCCTGAGAATGCCATCCCTGTCTAGCCTCTGCTGGAATGACTGAGTCACCTGAACGTGGAGGAGGGTTTTTAAGTGCTTGGAGGAGGGACAGGCTGGTAACTAAGCAAGACTTAAATCCTCCAAAGCTGCACGTCTCTGCTCTCCAAATTAATGAAGGCATCTCTTCTTTGCAAAGAGAATTGTCCTGCACTCCCAAGCAAGTGTTGCAAGAGATTATTTAAAACATTGCTGTTGGTGCCTTCTAGTACTAAGCCTAATTAAGTTTTTCGCATATCTTGGAGGACTGCACATACTTGCTTTCAGGAGGATGGCAAAGCATCGCTAGGGCCAGGAAATCCGTGTCAATGTGTGAGGTACCTCTGCAGTAAAAAATGACAGTCAGAATTTGGTAGTTGGGGCTTATAACATAGACCTGAGAAGCTAAGATTGACATTTGTTGGCAGCAGGTTTGTTGTGGTTAACTATCTTTTTTCTTTAGCCAAAGAAAAATACTCACACAAGAATTACTTGATCCACAGCAGAAGAATAGGATTAGCACCAGGAAGGGGTGTCTGGTGGCAGCCTCAATAGTACAAACTTCCCTCCCTGAATGGGATTCATTCTTCCCAGTCAAGCCGGTGGGAAGTTCTTGTTCTTACAGAGAAGTGCGCAGAATGCTGCTGCGGTGTTGTTTTTTTGCTCTCATGTTATGCCCTTTTGAGGGGGTCAAGATTTCTTCCGTAAAACTCGCTGCAGGCTCGAGGTCCCAACATAAGAGGCCTACTTGGCCTGTCCTCCCCGAAGGGATTTTATACACAGGGTGATGGAAGCCCCATGAAATGCTTGTCAACCCAGCACTGTTTGCTTATCCCAGGTTCACTGGAAGGAGACCTCACTTCACTCTTCAGCCTGTCCTGGCAATTTTTTTTTCCACACATTTTCTCTACCACAACCATCTCTCAATGAGATCTCTCTGCTGCAGCCAACCAGCTCCTTGGGGCTGGCAGTCTGGCACAGGCAGACAAAGCCGACTGAGTCACTGACAAAACCAAGGAGCTGCCCATTATTTGAGCATGCTGGAGTGGACAACTGCTGGGAGATCTTGAGTGCCAGACAATGAACAAATCATGTCTGGTTAATTGTCATCCCTGCCAATAAGATGGAGGTTGGTCACTTTCAAAATCAAGGACAAAAGTCTTTTCTTCTGCCCTTTGTTGCCTGTCACAAAAGCTGGTTGGTGCAGCTGGGATCAGGCCCACAGCTGATCCTCCTCTCTCCCGCCCTAGGCCATTCCTCCCAGCTCAGCTGGGTCACCCGGACAATGGGAAAGCTGTGTCTGCTGTGTCACAGGATGTGGGGTCTGTAGTCTGGACAGCCCAAAAATATCCCCCTACATGTTTAGGGGCTTGATTCCTCTTTGTTTGCTCTGGTTTATTGGAAGGCAAAATGGAAGAAGGGAAAATGTGCCTTCCTAGAAATGCAGATGCATGGTGACAAAAGGGATGAGAAAGGCACATCTCAGGTGTGAGTCTGCATCCTGGCTTGGCATAAGGGCAGTGTGGCAGGGGGCTGTCACATCAGCTGTGCTGCCCTGCTGCGAAGGGTCTGCAGGCAGGATCCTCTCCACCAAGCAAAACCTGTTCCATGTTCAGGTAACAGGCTGCCCAGTGTAAGGTGTCAGGATAATTTGCCTGCTCTTCTGGTGGGTCACATTCCATGCAGGAGCAAACAGGCAGGTCTGACTCAACTGCAGGCAGATGAGCCATCAGAAAGTGGTGATCAGAAAGTAGTGTCCTCTGTTTTCCAGTGCTGGAACTTTGCTTCCCTGATGTGTTTATGTGGGTGCAATAAAATCACAGAATATTTTTTTCCACTCTCTGTTTCTGTATTTTTGTAGTTACCTTTCTCCCAGCTTGGGAACCAGCAAGCAGATCCCAGCATGTCCATTTGCTACTACCCACTAGTGCCTCAGCAAGACATGGCACGAGCTGTGCATCACCTGTCTCATTAGAATCTAACCTGGTTACCTGCTTCCCAGCATTTACCTGGTGGGTCTTACAGGAAATCACTGTCCAGCATCATTTCCATAAAGATACTGCTACCAAGAGCATTGCAGCAGCTGGCTGCCTTTGTCCCAGTTTATCATATGTGAAGGCTAAACTGCATTTATTCTGCATATCAATCTAAGCAGCTGCCTGTGTTCACACCTGCACTGAACACCAAGGGGACAATGCCCAGTGCTAGGGGTTAAATAAAAATATGCCCTGTGCCAGACCATTCCCGAGGAGCTGGAAAAAGGTCAAAAATGCAGTGGTTTTCTTCCCCTCTCCCTGCTGCTGAATAAGTCTTTTTATACCTTCAGTGCAAAGAGTAGCTGAGGCTGATAAGCATCTTGAAAAAGATCATTTAACTTGTATTTACCTATGCACACAGAACAGGCTTGAGACAACACAGGCAACATCCCGTTCTCTGGCACCTAATGTTCAAGAAATGAAAGGCTCTTAGTCCATTTACAATTTTGGAATAATGCATTCCCTGATTTTTTTGGGGCGTCACTGGATTATTGATAGTTAACTGTGTTCTATCTGCATATCAGTGCTTGTACTCGCTCTGCAAAAGATGCTCACCTGGAAGCCTGCGGAAATTGAATACATATTCAGGACTTGAAACAATTCCTGCCTGATATATTCAAACACAGCAGCAGAATTTCATCACCTACCTCACCACCAAATTCTTTTCAGATCTTATCTTTTCCAGTCATAAGCTAAAAAAGATGCATGATACAATATCCTAACAGTGCTGCAGGGGATGTGACTCCACCAGTAATTTGTGAGATAGATGTTGGGAGTGCCCCTAACTAAAATTATTTGAGGATAAAATTATTGAGCACAATGCTGAAATGGTGCATCACCCGCTGGCCTGGTCGAGGATTTCCAAAGCACTTCTAGAACTTAAATGCCAAAATGCCACTGGATATCAATTAGAATTTTGTTTCTAATTCAGTTGCCTGAAACTAAACTAATCCTTCCCACAACATTTCTTTCAGCTTTTGGATGGTGATTTCAATAAAAATCCTATAGACTTTGATCACAACAGACAACACTTGCTTTGATGTGTTAGAGCTTTGATACCCACATCAACATGAAATCAAATTACAAGAAAAATTTAGAGATTTGTATCAGCTTATGATGGCAGCTATTCGTAAAAATCTCTGATAAAAAGGGGTGCATATGTGATGTTTATGTACAGTCTTAGAAGCACAAGCCAGGGAACAAAGGTCTGATGCAAAATCAAGGTGTTAATGACAAAAAAACTCAAGCACTACCCCAGTAGAAATTATGACACCTGTGAATCCCTGTTCCAGACCAGATTGTGGGTCTGGGAGTTGCCATCTCCTTCCCTTGTTACTATAGGTGACAACATGAGTATTTTTAGCCAAGAGACAAGAAACGTCAGTTAGTTTCTGACAGAGTATCACCAACGTGGCTGTGGCCTGGGACCTGTTCAATTGACTGCTAGTTCCTTAGAGAAGGACAGGATCTCTGGTACAGATTTGCTTCTTGAGAGTAAGTGTGGAGGGACAAGGTGCTGGAGAGCCCCTGTGCCCTGAGGAACACAGTCCTGACCTCCATCAGCACCCTTGGAATTGACCACTGGGTAACTGAAGGTGTTTTGCCATAACTGGAGGATAAGATTTTCCTTCTGTCATTAGCACTGCCTGGTCCACGGGTGCACCAGCTTTGCCTTCTGCATGGGCATTTCCTGGTATCTGCTCCATGGCAGTGGCCAGGACAGAGACATGGTCCCTACAGGTGGGGCACACAGGGGGGCTTGTCCAAGCACATCTTACTTGGAGAGCCTCTTCACACTGCATAGGTATCTGTGTACACCAAGCATCTGTTTTATCTCACTCACATTTGTTCATTGCAGCATGTATCCTCTACTCACAACCCTCTGCGCTCTGTGTCATTCAAAGCCGGCTGCTACACAGCCTGCTGCTGTCACACAGGATGTATCAGTAAACCCTGCCCAACTCAAGGACAGTGCTCATCACTTAACATAACACTGAGCTTTACTTCGTGCTCTTAGCAGCCATAACAAGTCTGAAAGGTAAATTATGAGAACCCTGAAGTATAGAGGGGACAACTGATTCTCCTGCAAAACTGGGAAAGAAAAGCTACAAGCACTTTTGGATTTTCACATATATAAGACATTGCTTGTGCCACACCCATGCTGGACTCAGAAACATAAAACTTGGTGGTTTAAAGGAAAATCAGAACAGGTATCTGGAACATTATGTAGTTTTGTAAGAGTTTTGGGGAAAATTGGTCTTACTCAGATATTCTTAATTTTAATCCAGAAATATAAAATAATATTTACATAAAAATGTCATGTCAGGTAAACTTTGTATTTAATTTTCAGCTGTATTAAAATAGCAATGTTACCACTGTATTCTCATTCATAAAAGCTTTAATCACTCATATGTGAGTTTGATTCAAACCCAACCCTTTCAGACTTTTTTTCCCAACATTCAGAAAGTTAGCTTTCCATTTCAGTCTGTCAGATTTTTCATTAGAATAAAAAAAAAAAAAAATCGATTTCCTCCAGTGTTATAAAGTCTGGCAAAGGAAACTAATGATGATTAATAAAATGTTATTTCATTGCTTTGACTAAACCTGTTTGATTTTATCTCCTGAGTTTGTGGAGGTTTGTTTTTCTTCCTGTGGTGTAATTGTTGCTTTTGGTACAGAAACACAAATATTCCAGACTTGGAGATACCAGCTCCAGCTCTCAGAAAGTTCCCTCTGATAGCTAATTGAGGCATTGTTTCATTAACAGTGTGAGCAGGAGTAGCACTGCCTTTCTTGTTCCTGTGGCATGGTTGCTTTGGAAGAGAGTAAATAGAATAATGCAGGGAAAAGCAGCACTGGGGCAATGCAGAGACTGGCAAGTCTGGATGGGTTTGTCATGGGGCAAGACAGCTCTGAGCTGTGAAGGCTTGGTCAACTGGAGGGAGGTTGTCATATCCCAGCTCTTTAGGATGCCCCTTCCAATAGCTGAATGCTGCTACATGTTTTAAGCAGATTAGAAAAGAAAGGTACGGAAATCTTTGATAGAAGCTGAAAATTACTGAAAGCTGTGCTGGTCTGGCATGCAAGTTCGAATAACAGTTTGAACGTGTGAATTAAGGTCCAGATGCTTACTGTGATGCCCTCAGGGGGCTGTATTTGCGGTTGCTCTGTGTAAAGATAAGCAAGGTACCATGAGAATCAATTCCTGCTTTTTGTAGCTACAGTAATTTAGGCTAATTAGGGCAGGCTCAGCACCACCCTGGTGCTGAACAGAGAACTGTACAGAAATTCAAAAGAACTAAGCTGTCAGCTTCAATGTGTTCCTCATCCAAAAGACCTCACTTGCAATCACCCATGGAAAAAAGCTACTTGCACAGACAGGCCATCCTGAGAGCATCCCAAGCCACAAAAAAATATTTCAGTTCTGAAGAAGGTGCGATGCTTAGAGCTTCTGCCAAACCTCCCTGGTGCTGTCTGCAGGGTGCCAAGATGCTGTGCCTCTGGGGAGAGACTCGCTGCCTGGGGGCAGCTTGTGCCTTGCCAACCCTGCGTGGCTGACCCGGCTCAACCAGGGAGAGAGAAACTGAGTGCACTTCCCATCTGCTCTGCCCAGCACCTAGCCCACCTAGCCAGAGCCTGGCCTCACTTCCAGCAGTGTCTATAAGATGAAAGGCTGAGATCTGCCAGTGGTTACCATCTTACTCCAACCCAGGCCAGTCCAGCCTTAGCAATGCCCCGGGGCTGCCTGAATCATCACCACAGCATCAGCACCACCACTTCGCTTTGCAAAGCATTTGCTGTTCAGTGCCTGTCTCTGCTCCAGTTCCTACTTGGTTGGAATGACGAAACGCTGCACATCATCCTGATACAGCTCCTCACTCCTGCTCCTGGGGAGGATTCATTCGCTGCATTGACAAAGCTGCCAGGTATGTGGAAGGGGAAGGGCTAGGGCTGTGCTCACATGCTCCAAAAGCAGTTGAGAGACGTGAAAACACAGCACAATCTGATGTAAACAAACAAGTTCTGCCTATTCTCCTTTCCCAAATATTCAGAAGCCTTAAAGGAGTTGGGTGTGTAATTGGAAGTAGCCAAAGGCAGCTTTATCCTCTGCTACTAGTGCTTACACAGTCGATTACACGAAGTTTCACTTGGCAGCTTGACAGGGTTACGCATTTTCACATGGGTGAACAGTTCTCTAACAAATCACTGCACCCTGAACAACACTGAAAACCACATTGTTTTGTTTCATGGATTCTGCTTTCGATAGGCTGGAAGAGAAACCTTCCTTCTTTCTTTGCTCCAGCCTTGCCACTAGGTCCCTTGCCTGATAAAGCAGCCTTCCACCACCAGGAGCCTGTTTTCTTTTACCTCTTCAATCTCTTTTACATTTTCACTAAAAGTCAACAGTGACAGTCTTTCCTGTGTAACGTCTCTTGTGCTCTGCCCTGTGTCCTCAGTAAGCACCTTTGGAGACGTGTTTCCTGATGTCATGAGATCCCACCATCAGGAAAAGATCTGAACCTACAGCGGTTTAGAATTTGGAAGACCATTTATCAGAAAATTTGTCACTTGCCAGGGATGCAATAGTTCTGAGAAATAAGGAGCATTTCCCTGCAAACCCAAGTGCTCCAGAGCATCAGCTCCAGGGAACAGGGTGGCTGGCTCCAGAACACCAGAGTGGCTTCCCTGTATGCCATGACCTGCACTTTTTTCTTTTATGGGCCAGAGAGGAAAATCATTAAATGAAAAGAAAACTCAGTAGATAACACATTAAGGAACAAACCATGAAGGAGAGGGCAAGATTCTATATGGAGGAAACAGAGAAACTTCTCCCTTCTACCATGGTAACTCAGTAACTCTCTTAAAAATAGTGGATTTCCCATCTTTTGAGAAAAATTCTCACTTCTGATGACTTCTGTTCCACAGTAAAAATAACTTTTTTTTTTTTTTTAACTGCAATACAACGTGATAAACAGAAAACTCCACAATATGGGCAGACACCATACAATACTAAATTCTGACACATTTTTCCACCAGTATCACCATTTTAATTCATGTATCTGCTACTTCCTGCCTACTTGCACAACTTAGAAATACGTGAAAACACAAGAGTGTGTGAATTCCTGTGAACTCCATCCTAGAGAATCCATGTGAGGTGGTGAGGTCAGCAAGAAAGAGCAACTTGCCTGACTAAATCAATAATGAGCAATCATTAGAAAAAAGAAAAAAAAAAAAGAAAAAAAAAGGAAGAAAAGAAGAAAAAAGAAAGAAAAGACTAAAAGGGTCTTCACACAAGTGATTTCTGTTGTTTAGGGGAAAAAAGGTGCTTTTCTCAATTATCACTCTTGTGAGAGACAGAAAATTCCACCTATCATATCATTTACCAAAACCCCAACTGAGTGCACTTCTGGTTCCTTCTGTGGCAAGCTTTGACATCGAGTGGCATTCCCAGCATGGAGAAAAATTTATTTATTCATTAATTTAATATATTCAATAAACCAACCAGCACACAGACTTATTCTTTACAAGTAATTAGAATGTATTACAAGCATACAAATGTGCTTAAGATTGAGAACTTGGGTTATAATCTAATGAAAATATTGTTGCTGAATTAATTTCCTATGTGGTGCCAGAGCCATAGAATAAAAAGTATATTGAAAGTCTTCAGAGACCTACTGTCAACAGCCCAGCACTACCTCTATTTTAAGTAGGAGAAGATTAGATTTCAAAAGCCTGTTCTTTTTCATGCATGTTCTAGTTATCTTACAGGAATCTTCTATGCTTGGAAGGCCTCACAACAGTTTCAGAGACTAAGAAAGTGAAGAAATAGGCAATTTTTTCTACAAATGTCATTAAAACTAGGAATTTATTATTAAAAATTATCTATTAACTAAGCGCTATTTATTTATTAGTTATTTTTACTATGCTACTGATTTATTATTAGCAATTAGTCATTAAAAATGCACTGGTCTCACAGAAATGCAGTTCAGATGCTGACTTACCGGGCTCGAGGCAGTTGCTCCTCCCTGTGCCGAGCTGCAGCCCCAGAAGTCGCAAGTTGCATCACTACAGCGACTGAAGGCAGGAGAGGGTCCGACTGTCCCGGCCGTGGTCTCTACCACGGCTGCTTCTGTCCTTCGCAACACCGTTCATTTCACACTTGCCTCAGATGTTAATTTCTAAGCGTTCTGCAAACTAACTGTCGATATACCAGTGAGAAGAGGAATGTTGTGAAGAAAGGGACATGTGATCTCTCTAACTCAACACACACAAACCCTTTGGAGAGACCTGGGACAGACACGGGCTGCTGGCTGGTGTTCTCGGAGAACATCCCTGGAGCATCCCAGGAGCTGACAGCCTGATAGCAATCTGCCTTCCGGCACACTTTTGTTTCTTTCTGCCTAGTGCACAGGCCTGGGGTCTTCTCCCTCTATAGCAGTGGAAGAAAAGAGGTTGAGTTATCCAGGGCTTTGTGATTAATTTTTTTAGTCAGATATATTTTGCCTGCTTCAGTAAACAGCAAGTTTCCACTGCTGTGCCCTTCACAAAAGACTGTTGCCACTGGGAGTATAATTACCTAGTTCCTCCTCTCAATCCTAAACCAAAAGGTATTCGTATAATGCTGAAGTGTAAAGAAAGATTAAGGGAATACGAGGGGTTCCCTGGGAAGACTTCAGTGCAAGGCTTATCAGCAGCTCCTTATCACTGCTAATCTGACAACACAGGTGTGATGGGATGCCTCAGCTGGGACGGATCTCTGGTAATTTGATCAGGAGTAACTCTTTGTGTGCTGCTGGACACCAGTGTACTCATTACCAGTTGAAGAAAGGAACAAATTCAGCCTGACTGAGTGGTGCTGGTACCTAGAGGGGTGTGGTGGGGAGAGCTTAGCTGTCTGGGGGTGTGCAACTTCCAACCATTGCACACCACCACAGACATGTTCCCTGGAGGGGGGAGTGGGCAGGTAATTACAGAATGGGTGTTCAGGAGGAAAAGGCATTTCATATCCCATGTTGCTCATTTTAGTAATACAGGCGACTCATTGTGAAAGTCCTTTCTTAAAAAAGCATTAACACTCTGACCCATGTCCTCATTGCAGTGGCAGTCTGTGCCTTCCTACTGCTCCAGCAAAAGGTCCCTGTCCCCTCAGTGGCCAGGGCTGAGTCAGCGAAATTCATGGCTGAAAGGGTCAATGTCTGGCTGGAGCCAGGGTCACAAAGCAGAGTTGCTCTCCCCAGGCTCACCCGGAAACGCCACATAAAGATGTAGATATCAGTGCACTGTCAATTCAGCTTCTCTAAGAGGAGGGTGGACCAGATCTCTGTCACCTTCCTCAGTCCAGCTCCCAGAGGGGCCCTGCGTGTGTGCCTTGGATCCCACCACCTGAGGGGAGGAGGCAGCATTCTAAAACATTGTCTTGAACAGTGAACTGAAGCTGCAGAAGAGCTAAAAGTATTTTTGGGAAGACCTGTGTTGAGCTATCATAGTCCTGCTGCTCCAAAGGATTGTTTAGTGAGGAAATAGTTTTCGGGTAGAAAGCTGCAAGAAATCCTTCAGTTCTTTACTCTTTCTTACAGTAATTTGTATAGAAAAATGGCTCAACTATGACAAAACCACTTGAATTCTGATTAAGCCTGTTTAGAAGTAAAAGATCACAGCATATGGAAAGATTTTTTTGGAACAGGAGGGACACAGAAGCAGATGACAATGAAAAAAACCTGTGTGTGGCTGATAGATGATGTGAGGAGCTTCAGTACCAGTGCCAGTCTCCTGTGCATTGTGTATAGCTCCAGCCTTTCCTTCCTGATGTCAGCAGCTAAAGGCTTGCTGTAAAAACACTGCTTTTATCTGCCTGTATTACAGAATTCTTTTTCCTTTGGACGTCATCTGACTATGCCGGGGTCTCATCAAACCCTCATTACCTGCTGCTCCTAGGAATGGATCTGTCCTAACTGCCAGTCAGTCAGTGGGCACAAGGGATGGCAGAAAGATTTTGGAATGAGCAGACGTCGTGTTAGTTCCATGCACAGGTCCTTGTGGATGCATCCCATAGGCATACGAAAATGCCACTTCACTTCTTCTTTTTTGCTATAGACAAGAAACTGTAATGTCCTCTTACTAAGTAAAGGTCAAGAGATTATCAGTGTAAATCCAAGGGGTAGAGAAGAGCAGAAGGGGAAATCCAGAGGGTGGTACAAAGGCTATCAGCATTTAATGCCAGTGAAATGTGCATTGCCACAGTTCATGTTATGCTTTACATAACTCTCCACTCAAGATGATTTTCTTTGCTCTGCAGTTTGGGGCATGGCTTTGGCCATGTTTAACACTGGGCCTTGCTCACCAGGTGACACTCCAAGAGCCTGTGTTTGATACACTGAGCTGGCTGTGAAGATCACACCCAGTGCTGGTCACCACCGGTGGGAGGAGCTGCATGCCAAGGAGGTGGAGAGGTGTGGATAGATTGTGAATTTAAGGTCTTCCACATGTACAGCTGATGCCGTGCTTTCACTTCACCTGAGTGATACATATTTAGTTCTCGAAGTATGACAAAAACCAGTCTGAGACTGCAAATGGTGGCTGTGGCTTTGACAAATACTGCAGGCCAAATTCATTAGTGAGCCTTCAGAGAGAATTTTGTTTTCCCATCATAAGTAAACAAAGAAATAATACTGTCTGTCACCTCATTTCAGAATGTACCTGCTGGTTCTGGGGCTAATTACCATGTTCCTTCTGTGATGGAAAATAGCCCTACAGCACCTTAACTGTAAAATTTGGTTTTCAGGAAAGAGCGGTTTTCTAAGGATTCAAAAATGTGTTTCATTCTTACTGAGTAATTGGTTTATATTTGGATATAAACAAATGAGAAGCAAGTATTCTATCTATTTCACAGCATTTAATGTACAATAATTTACACAGTGGGGCCATACTCATAATGTTTCTTTTATGCTATTAAAAATACTGATAAAACAGTAGACATTCATTAGTTACACCATTTCCAAGAGCACAGAAGGATGAACAAATGTGTTTTCATTATAAGAGGTAATAATAATTAAGAGTGACAGAATCTTATCCTCATGATCTGCCTCCCAGCAGCAGTTTGGCTAATAAAAAACCAGAAGTTAAGATAAGGCAGCAATTATTAAGACAAATCTTCTGAAGGGCTGTTTGAACTCCTGTGTCCAGCAGATAATCTGATTTTACAAGGTGCTCTGAGCGGGGGTAGGCTGCATGAGAAGCAGTACCCAGGTGCAGGCCTTTAGCCCTTTGCACTGGCATTTTTACCTCTAGCGATTTCCCTGGTCTCTTCTTCTTTTGTTTGCTACAGCTGTGGCACATAAATCAGTCTCCATTCTGTCTCACTGACACCAAAGAGAAACACGGCACAAACAATGCACAACACCAAGCCCCAAATGTATTAATCATCTTTTTCTCTCTTCTTTTTTTTGCTGATCCCTTTCACCTGTCTTTTTTGGGAAATTCAGAAATGGCTATGGGCAACTCAGTAATTCTTCCCTCATAAATATTAGATGCAGATGGAGCATGAATATTTGAGTAGCTAACTCTGACTTAGATGAAACCAATTGCTAATAGCAATTCATTTTTTCTCAGTGACATTCCACCAAAAACTTGGGGCTGTGCCTCCCCCCTTACCTTGGAGAAAGTTTGAGCAGGGAGATCTCTGCTCAGCAGCTACATGTGGATCTTTAGGAATCAAATAGGGGAAAGAAATTTTAAACTGATTTTTATTATGCCATCAACCTGCTGCCTCTCGATGTTTTATGCCCTGTGCAGTGTCACCTGTGTGATGTGCAAACTGTAGTGGGCACCCTCTACTTAGGATATACCACGTCCCTACTGTTGGGCAAGGCTGTTAAGGCCCTCCAATGGCTTGTTTCTCAAGGCAGGTGAACTCACCTTGCTGCACAAGGGCTGCAGGGATGTGCTGAAATGGTGTGGGGGGTGGAAACGGGGCTGTCCCATTTGGTGACACCAGGTTATCTGTAAAATTGTGTGATCTTTAATAAGAAGTAGAAATTGTGATTTTATGCCTGAGGCATAGAAAAGAAATGTAGTGTCTATGGACCTAGGGAAGCACAGTGAGTAATCAGGTGTGACCAGCTCAAACCTCGGTTGAAGTTCATACTTACACGACCCAAGGGACACCAGTGCCTACCTATCATTTTATATTGGTCCCAAATTTACCATTACTAGAGAGATACTTTATAATCAATTGCTAATACTTACACACATTTGTCTGTTTTACCATGGGGCTACCCTTGCACATGCTTTGGACAGCAAAGATCCCACTGGGTCTCTGAAATCACCATGGTACCACTCCTCTGTCAGGGCTGGCTGTTTGGGTTGACTCCCTGTCTCCATCTCGGCTGGCTGGAGGAGTCTGTCCCCATCCCTACAGAACAGCTCTCAACTTGCAGAGGCCAAAGACCAGTTCGAACAGAGCCTCTGCCATTGCCCTTGCTATATCCTTTCCCCAGGCAGCCTGGGCTTCAGTCCCACCAGCAAAACCATCAGGGCAGCACTCAGCCATCCCCATCCCTGGGCTCTCCCGCCTCTGAGAACACTGGTGCCAGCCCCAGGACACAAGCGAACACGCTCTCAGTCTGCGAAAGCAAAGAAAAAACTACACACTGAGAGAAAAGCCCACTTAGTTTACAGGTTGCTTTTATTTACAAATATACTGAAGTGTAATCTCTCTCTTTTTTTTCTTTTTCTGCTTTTGTTTAGAGTGTGTGTATGTGTGTGTGTGTGTACACGTGCACATGCACGTGGGAAGGAACACAATGGATCTTAGCTCCAGGTAATGGTGGCAGGAAAAAAAATGCAGTGAAATGAAATTTAAAAACACTAATAAATAATTTAATAATGACAAATAATTAAATTAAAAAAAATTCCAATCTACATACATTATGGTGGTTTGTTTCCAACACAGAGGGAAAGGAGCAGCGAATCTACAGTGAAAGGAGCTGGTTAAATATGAGAGAGCATAGTCATATTTTTTACAAGTTAAACAAATTGTAACAGACAGCTACAAAATACTACATTTCTATAACATAAATACAGAATATATAAATATACAAGTAATACAGCCATACACAGCTAAAAAACAGGGTGTTCACTTAAAAACAGAGTTCCCAATGCAAGGTATCCGGCAGCCCCTTCACAGCTGCTGCTGAGCAGAACCAGGGCGCACTGAGCCAAGGGTATCCGGCTGCAGACACGAGGAGGGAAACAGCCGTCAGTGTAGTCAGATCAGCCTTAGAGGAGCAAGACCATGCTGAAAGCCCACCAAAGCCAAAAGACTTCATACGTCTTTTGTGACCAAGTACCTCCCTAACTGAGGAGCACAGGTGCCCAAAGCTCTGGCTACAGCTTCCTTGGGCCTCCAGGCCAAAGAAGAGGGGCTGGGGAGGAACCTGCCTGCACAGAGAGTGGCTGCTGGTCAGAAATGCGTGAGGTGGTTTGGGCAAGAGGTTGTGTAAAGCACAATCTGGAGCACTGAAACTCTGGGTACTGTGGCTCCAGCTCCCACAGCCATGTCGTGTTTCAGCACGCTCTGTCCTTTCACTGCTGTGACTAAGCTCCAGGCTTGTGAGAACCCTTCCCTTCCTCACAATTCTGCTGTGCATTTCTAGTGACTTTCAGGAACAACTAGAGTTCTTATGACAGGGTTCATGGAAGTGCTCTCTCAAACCCTAGCTCACAGCTTCCCAGCAGCATCCCAGAGCCGGCTTCCCTGGGACACCTGGGGCGGTGGCTTGGGATATACTTCTGACTCTTAAGGAAAGTGGAAAGGAGTCCTGAGCTCAGTAGGAAGAGGTAAGTGAGTTTACATCATCCCTGGAAGGTTTGCTGTCATGAAGGACCTTCCACATGCCATGATGTACAGCGAGGTGGCTGAGCAATGACCCTTCAAAGGACCTGGTAATGCTCATCCATCTTCTGCAGGATGGGTCTGAAAAATCCACTCAGCAGCTGCTGTGCAACTAACGTGAGCCTCACCTCAGACATAGTTAGCTGCAACTCGGCCAAGTGATCTGGATGTTTTTGATGACAGAGTTTAAAGAAGAAAAGGAATTCAAAATGACCAGGATGGTGTTTCAATATAAGTGGTTGCAACCACCATCCTTTACTTACAGTGACATAACTGTGTTCCATGTCATGGCTGTTAAACACATTTGCCACCACCAGCTCCAGGGTTTGCCCCACAGTGTGGTGGTAACGGGGACTGAGAACAGCAGGAATCATCCCCTCCATGGCCAGCCATGCCAGAGAAGGTGCTGCTGCTCAGCCCAGAGCCTGGCTGGGACCCAGGACCACAGCTCAGTAACCCCTCCTGAACATTCTGTCTGCCACTGTCACAGACCTAAAGCTGCACAATAAGGACCTCTCAGGAAGTTGGTACCCAGCATTCTGATCTCACAATCATCTTTTTTATGCATTATTGAGCAAACACTGAAACCTAATCAATCATCTTTTACTTAATTGCATCTTGTCACCACTTTAGCTGCACAAGTATTCCTTGATTAGCTAAAATAACACGACTGAAACACTGTGAAGAGCTCACTTGATGCATTTGTATTAGAAAGGGGTTAATTTCCTAGGGAAAATGATCACTGTAAGGTGCATGTAATAAACTGCTGTCACGACCTCTAGCCTTCGAGCTCCCATATGTGCAATCATTGTTTGTGGTTTCTGTGGAAGTGCCAGATGCTAAGAATTTTTTGGCTAGAGTTTATCAATTTGATTCAATGTAAGATATTACTGTGATATGGCCCATTAAACATTTTACTTTCACCTGATCGAGGACATTCCCTTGACAATAAAAGAGTAAAGCAGAAATCAAAAAGGTCAGAGGTTGCTGTATAATCTTTTACTGCAGGTCCCAGGTTAAAACCATAATGATCACACTCCAGTAGAGTAATTTATTCTACAAAAAGAAAGTGACATTTATTTTGCTTTAATGAACTTTGGCCTTTGCCAGCTACAACAGGCCCACTGGAAATCCTTGGCTATGTATGCCTTCCCCGGACCAGCAGCAGCCACCCACCATGGCACAGAAAATGTTACACGTGGCAAGGGCCTGACTGGGCTGTGTGTGTGCCTCCAAATGTGGCAGAACATGGGGCAACAAACAGCTAAGGCATAACCATACAACACACCAAGGGACAGGAGATGATATGTACAATAAATTAAAAGGAAAAAAAAAAAAGGTGGAAAACGTCAACCAAGCCATCCAAAACCAGCAAATTATTATGGTTACTGGGAGCCCCTGGTGGTCTAGTGGTTAAGGACGCGGCGCTGTCACCGCCGAGGCCCGGGTTCGATTCCTGGTCAGGG
>JAYRBT010000038.1:280517-369680 GCA_036023395.1 Myiotriccus ornatus
GCGCACACTGTAACTCACCTAAAAAATCCAATGCGCAGGCTGGAAGGTGTAAAGACCTTCCCCGGTTCTTCGTTCGGAAAGACGGGCCATTATTATTATTATGGTTACTTCATCTATAAAATGGGATATCTGATTTTTTCCTTGGAGATGGATTGTTTTTCAACATCCAACCCAGACGCAGAGGTAGAGTTGGGACAAGGCAGTTATCCAAACTGTAGGTCACATTAGAGTTCTCATACAAGTCCCTGTAAACACTAAAAATGCCATTTTGATCCTGTCAGTAATGAAATACGAAGCAAGGTTGTGCCTGTGTGAGCAGTCTATAAACTGGTATGTCTGAGAGGGTGAAGACGCTTCTCTGTGACTCTAAAGTAGCACAGCAGAGGGATGAGGAGGGAAACAATGAATCCATTGAGATTGGTGGTGACAAATGTTTACGTACCATATGAAATCTGCTTGCCTCCTGCCCTGCAAGCAGTGAGGATCACCTGAGTTCTTTATAGATGTTTGTTTTCATGCAGAGAGAAAGGAAATTGTTATTTTGATACATAAGGAAAGGGAAAAATAATTGAGTGGGATGGGCAAGAAAAGAAGATCCTTTCAATTTCAAAATATATCCAGGGGCTCACAACCCTCAAATGAAAACCACATCCCCGCCAGAAAGCAGGGAATGGCCGCTAGACAAAGCATATGGATGTGATGGACCACCTCCCTGGGGAAAACAGCAATGGAAACCTGCAGGGACAGGGACAGGAGCATTCCCAGCATCCTGGCAGAGCCACCAGTCCCTTCCCTGACCAAGGCTGTGTGCGGCAGGCAGTGGAAGGGTTTGCCTTGGGCTGTGCTCTGTGCCCCTGCACCCTGCACACACACACACACACACAGGGCCTCCTCAATGGTGTTGTCCTTCTCTCTGGAGTGAGAACCAACCTGCTTATCCTGCAGATAAAACTTGATTTTCTCAACAAACCTCCAGCATACTCGGTACACATTTCCCTGCTGGGGGAAAACGATCTCATGTTTTCCCTTGGACCCATCATCCTACCCTTCCCACCCATGCCTCTGGGACACCTGGAGGACCTGTCTCCATCAGTGATGCGGGGTTCCCAGCAGGATCATCCCCCCAAGGCCGAGGACACAGTGCCACAAGCAATGTTCCTCCTGCCCTGGGTGCCAAGGCTGCAGGGGTCCTGCTCTGGCCTCCCTCTCCAAGGCAGTCCCAGAGTCCCACGCTCCCGGAGAAGGTGCTGAGCCCCACAGGGACACTGCAGTGCTGGCCTGGTACCAGTCCTCAGCCTGAAGGAGTTAGATTAACCAAAGCTTTGGACTTGTTTTTCAGCTATTATGGTCAATATATTAAAGGTATTTATTTAAGAAAGTGCCTATCCTGCCAATCTTTCCCCATGAGCTCTATTTTGAACACACCCTATAATTACTGATATTACCCTGGCAAATTTTCCCCATGAAGTTTTCTCCACTGAGAGCCATGACTGTACTTGTCTGCGTCTCCACATTATAATTATCACCAGGCAATATTTATAGCTATACTATTATTATTTATGATATTTTATGCCCTACGAAAATCTATATGACATATGCTCAAACTTCAACATCAGAGACAATCAGACTTCAGCTGGGACATCCCCTTCCTTCAGCATACCTGTTCTTCTGGCACTGGCACTGACCGGTTGATTGGAGCCACAGCCAGGAGTCCTGGCAGCAGGAGGATCTGCAGGACTTGGTTAGACTCCAGCTCAACATACCTGAACTTCCCACCGTGATCTCTTTCATACTTTCCTGTTCGCAGCTGGTGCACATTTCAGGACTTCTGGTGTTTCAGGCTAGAACTGTGTATCCTCGATTCTTGCTGAGGCAAGATAATTAACTAAAGGAGTGCTTAATTATTGCAGAAGGACAGTAGAGTACAGCATATTTATGCCTCATGCAAAACATAAATAAACAGAACAGAAGGAACAAACACTTGTTTGCCTGTTGTGGCCTAGACTTGAAATTTGGCACCGCAAAACTTACAAACAAATGTAAATGTTTTAATCTCACACTAAAAAAAAATATTAAATAAAACTGTCTCGTAAGCACCCTTAGTTTTAATTATTTAAGATCAACCCTAACCTACATGCCTCTGTCCCTAACGTGCGTGTCCTCTCCAGAGTCATAGACCTTTCTTATTCTGAAATCACTGGCTTTCTTCACAAATAGTGTTAACCAGTTTCCTCAGTATCATATGCATAAGGGCTATAAACTAATGAGCAGATCTAGGTTATGTAGAAAAAGTGTAGAAAGGAAACAAATGTTGAACATCACATTTACATTAACTTCTCACAGTTCAAATGGCAATTTATCCACAACATAGTATGAATCATGCAGTAAGAAAAGGGAGGAATCTCCAGTTTCTTTGATTTATTTGTCATATGGTCAACTGATGTCAGTATCAGCAGCTTTAAAAAAAAAAAAAGTTTACACATCCAAAAGAAAGGAAGAGAGAAAGGAGGAAAAGGTCTAGCTTTCCACAAAATCCATTTCCTTTAGGATGACGAGCTCAAACCAAACCAAATCAAAGGCTGAGGACGAGCAGGTTCTTCTGTTCCTTCCATGCTTGTCTCGTGGTCTGGTGCAGGCTGGGAATCAAGGGTATGGGACGGGTGAATGTGTTTTGTTTCTCTATATATGTATGTAGGTAGGTAGGTATTAAAGTATATATACATACATACACATATATGCAAACAGAGACAGTCTTCCTAAAAAAAATGCTCTTTGCAGTCCAGAGGCAGCAGAGTCACTGTGAAGGAAGAGCTGGGCAACATATGGCTGTAGAGTCTGCACTGGAAAAGTCACTGGCTAAACACACGCCGGCTGTTTGTTTTCTTATTTTCATGAGGCGAAATAGGAGCTCTGCATAGAGTACAGCCTGTCAATGGGGTTTCCTACTCTAGCCTGCATGGAGTTAACTTCAGAAGAGGCAAGAAAACAGTCGCTCAAGCTAGTTAAAGAGGTATCACTGTCGATATCATGAAAAATGGAGTCATTTCCTGCAAATGAAACGTACATGTTAAGCTGGATGCTGTGCAGCCAGGGGAGTACACAGTACTCACGGATGCTCACATGCTGCAGCAAATGGGAACGCTCCTAGTTCTCTTATCACGTGTTAACTTTATGACATGTACTTCGGCTCTAAGGGTCTGACCTATGATGATGGGGATTAAAAATCAACCCATAGGGGCCAGCTGGCAGCAGTGCCCCCCAAAACCTGCCAGGATTTAATTAAGGATTCAGTCAGCAGCACAAAAGGTAGTCTTGGCTGACGATGAGAGCAAACAGTGCTGGGGAGGAGCAGGTGCCCAGCTCTCCAAGGGCTGGGATCTGGCACTCGTGGGGACACCAGGGTTGTTGAGGAAGGTGGGACCAGATATCAAGTTCCCGTGACAGGGAAGCATGGTCTAAGAGCCATAGTCATAGTGGTCTTCATTTACACATAACGCAAAAGACAGTTCTACCAATGTAACAGGAACCAGGAGGAGACCCAGCTTCCCTGCTCTCAAGTGAGCTACAATTGTAAACATCCTCTCCTTTCAGAAAATTTCACTCTTTCAGGGCTGGTTTGGAACAGCACCTTTTATTTCCCTTAGCAACTAAGATTTCAGCTTATTTCAACTTTGAAGGTATCAGAAAAACCTCTAGCTCAAGCGCTGGAGGCTTTAACAAAATGTTAGTCTGGTTCTTTTTCCTCACACACTTGTTTGAAAGGGCTTTCTGCCATCCTCTGCACTCTTTTCAGAGCACAGAACCTGCCTCCCAAGAAAGCCCAGCAAACCAACAAAATCACAAGCCACCTATAATGCCTGAGGCACTTTGTATGTCCTCAGCTCCTTACAGGACCTCCCAGATTTCCCTGTGTGCAGCATTGACTTGTCTCAGTGGCCATAGTACTGACACAGACCCAAAGCAGATTTCCTGTTGGCCTGTGCATGCTGTGCTTGTGACAGTGATGCACACGTGAGCCTCTACAGTGAAGTGCCCTGGTCAGCAGAGAAGTCAGAAATGGGCCCTTGTGGGCTACTGCAAGGCCACGAATCACAGTCTGAAATATCCTCTGAAATTCTTTTTAAATGGCACACTGCAATTGTCCAGAATCAATTAGTGGGCATTCAGTACTTGTAATGCCTTTGATGTGTGGTCAAGCAATCGTGAAAGCAAACCGTCATCTTGATATGGGACAGAGAATAAAACTAGGCAGGAGAAATGTCCTGTGGTAATCCATCTCTTAGCAGCTCAAAAACTGTTCTTTAACAAATCCACACATCCAATCTGAGCGATTTTACAGGGCCGCTTATTCATTTCGGAATGAATAGATTATTTTATTTAAGGCATTTTTTTTCTCAAAGCTTCTAAGAAAAAAGGAAAAACTTGTGAGGGATCTAGAATTTGGTACTGTTTATTTTTCAATGTCTTGGACAGTGGTTTAAAAAAGTGGAGCTGGAAAGGTGATGTTTCTTGCTTTACCATTTATCAGAATCATACTGTGAAATAATTTTGAAGGGTGTCAAGAGCTTGAGATGAGCTCTATTCTACCCCCTTATGTGTACAAGAAAATTCACACGCAAAACTGACTGGTACAAATCCCCTGGTACAAATTCCAGAAAAAATATACTAAAAGACAGTAACGTTGCTGCCCTTGTGGTGTGTGATCCAGCACACGGGCCCTGCTACTCCGGATGTGGCAGAATGAGGCATGCCTTACCATAGGGGTTCATGTGGTCGCCTGGCATTTGTGGAGGGGTAAGACCCTGCTGAAATGGGTCTGTGCCATAACTGCTTTGCTCCATTGCTACAATCTGCTGCTGTGGTGGTGCAAGTGGTGTGTAAGATGTCATCATCCCTTCCATTCGGTTGGACATCACTTCTGCAAAGCAAAGAAGAGGCAGAGTCATTGCTGGGGACCAGGGCAGCGTTAGTGGCAACACTGAACCTGAGCAAATGCAGGTAGGGGGATCCTGTAAGTCAGAGGAGCTTTCCAATTTTTTTCTGAGAGTAGAACCCTGAGTAAATAAGTTGAAAGACTTGTAATTTCTGACTAAATAATTTCTGGAGCTCCTGGGTGCTGGGCCCTATCCTCCCGAAGTCTGTACTGTATATGACAGAGCTTAGTTATTCTCTGTTGGTCCCAGTTCTTCTGGCCCTAGGTAAAGAAGAGGATTTGAGACCTTAAGGCCTTGAGAGCTGGAGACCCTGAAGTGTACCCACAGAGCAGCAGGGCATGCCCTGGTGCCTCTGTGTGGTGCCTGTCCCAGGGTCCAGCCACCTGTGAGGGTACAGGAGGGGCTCCCCATGCCTTGACTGGAGCAGCAATGCTGATACCCTTGCAGATTTCCAGTTGAACATGGTGCACCTTACTGCAGGAGAAAACAAACTGGAGGATCTACCTGGATCAAGCCTCATGGAGACTTCCTCCAGTGGAAGTGCCTCCATATGGCATGTTTTTACTAGAAAGGAGGTAAGAGCTTCTGTGTGAGCACCCCTGGGGTCTGGCCCCATCAAGGGAACTTGGGGTAACCTGGCGTGGGCACTCAGGCACCTGTCTGTGTGCTACCACTGCTGATGGCACACCTCACCCACAGACCCCCACATGACCTGGATGGCTGTACAAAGGTATCATGCAGGAACGGCACTTCCAGACACCTGCAGATTCTTTCCCTCTCACTTTGCTTCAACACAAATCCTCTACCTTGTCCTAGTCGCTGCGAGTTCTGTTGCTCCTGCTGCTGCTGATGCCTTCGTGCTAGCTTTTTCATCTGAAAAAGAGCAGAACAGAACAATCTCATGGTTCTGAACGCAACAATTTTGCTTCCTTACAAAACTCTCTGCAAACATCTTTATCAGTAAACACAGACTATTTATACTTATGCACACACTGTTGTGGGCTCAGTTTCAATTCTAAGCTTACACGTTTCAATTTCCCATTCAGATTTGCATGCAAAAGTAACTCCCAACCCTGCCTTGTGCTGCTTTGAGCAACAGTGGCTGTGTTCACAAGTTGCCTTTCTAGTGTGGATGTGGAGAGCAGTGCAAGGCAGAACCTGCAGAGCTCAGCCATGGGGCCTCAATAGTGGGAGCTACATCCGGGGCAAGAGCCCATGCTGAGCCATAACCTGCATTTGACTTTTGAGAATATGATAAACAACCTACCTTTGCTCTTTGGTTTTGAAACCAGACCTGGACGACTCGCACGCTGAGCCCTGTTTCAGCTGCTAGTGTTTCTCTGACCTATAGGAGGAAATGCTTAATGATGCAATTTTTTATATGTTAAAAAAAGCCAAAACAAACCACTAATCAGTTTTGTTAGGATGAACATTTGTACTTACAACAAAAAATTGCATGTATGGAATTACTTTTAAAAATTCCCCATATTTTTGCATAGTTTTTTCAAGTTCTGCCCCTGACGTTGCTACCAGTTCCATGAGTACTGAACAGATGGTCTGAGCTGAGGAAAATGACGCTCAGTCATTTCATAGTTTTTATTTTACCCATAAAACAGTTCTGTGCAAAAAGAGTGCTCTGCTCTCACCCCAAGGGAACTGCTGCTGTCTTGGGAAGGGACAGGGGCAGTCTGGGGCTGTGGCCGGGAGTCAGAGTTGACTTGGTCCCTGGTGAAGCACCTACCTTTCTACAGGGCTTGGAAGACACTTCAAAGGATGCTTTGAATGCTCTTCTCTGCTGTGTAGTAAGTATTGTCCTTGGTCGTTTAGGTCTTCTTGGGTCCTTCCCATCATCACTTCCTTTTCCTTGGGTTACTTGGCCTTTGGTGGGCTTAACATCTCCATCTTCATCATCACTTTTAACTAGTGAAAAGCAGGATATATAATTGCACTTGTTCCACCAAGAAAACAGGATGTTTGAGAACTGCTCTTCAGTCAACAGGTTCAACTACTATCCCATGGTTATTTGAATACCTAAATCAGCTGCAGGCAGGAAGAGACTATCTTAGATTTGTGTGCTCTGCCTAAATCAAATGGCACAAAAGCATAAAAATGTGTTCAATTTTTAATTGACAAAGTGAGACTGAAAATGGGGTGGAAATTCAGAATATGCTTTAATATTTCCAGGAATCAGGCACAGAGAGACTTTATGCCCTTCCAGCATCGCTTGGTCCTCTGTGTGTTCACCTGCTCCAGCCTCATCACCAGATACACACCTTTCCCTTAGCAGCTGAGCTCCAGCTTCTCCTGAACATTATCTGCAGACAGGTACTACTGCCCTCACCACAACAGCAGCAAAACAGCATAAAGCAAGTACCACACAAGTATCTCAAAGCCTGTATAATTAAATATAGTGCAAATTTCGGTTATTGTTCTGAGTTTTCAGAAGCTCTAGAAATAATATTAAATATAATCTTTGCCATCTCATTTCCATTTCCCATAGAAAACAACAGTATTCTTCCTCTGTGCCCACATTATAATGTGTCTGGATGTACAAGCACAAACTTCTCTTTCTCTGTAAACGCATACAAGTATCTATGTGCTTGTGTAGACCAAACAGATTCTTTATATTTTCTATAATTAAATTCTGAATGTTCATACAATTCTGGTGATACTACATGTGTTAGTATATCGTCCTGGGAAATCTCAATTGCAGTGGCAAAGATTGAAGGGTAAGTACAAATTTGTTGTGAAAATCAACCTTTTAAGTCAGCACATTTTATTTGACCAGACTACTGATTTTATTTCCAGAAAACATTATCACATTATTATAGGGATTTCAACATGAAGAAGCCCACTGACATTTTTATATGCTGAAAGATTACATTTGGGGAATCAACAAATTAGACTTTAATTCATTTTAGGGTCTGATTATTATGCACCTAGCAGTCTAATCACCTTTTACTTTAATAAGCATCTTTGGCCTAATGATTAAAGAGAAGTTCAGTCATTTTAATAACCATGACGTTATTAACTTTCCAGCATGCCATTTCTAAGGAAAAGTTTGTGAGGATTACTTCTGCTCATAGGAGAGTACTTTTGTGTCCAGTGGATAAATATTTGATCGAAGAAGGACACATTCTCAGCCAGGGCTCTGCAGACCGTGTGCTCTCATGCAGGCTCCTGGGAGATCAGTGTTTTCAGTGTGTTAGACAATGGGAGACAAACAGCCTATTTAACTTGTCAGCTTGTTTTTCAGGTTTGGGTTTGGCAAACAGAGAGTAATGAGGGAAAAAAAGCATGTCTGGGAGTAAGAAACTCCCCCCTGTGCCAAAGGGAAATGAAATTGAAACCAAGGCTGGTTTGTCCTACTGTGGTTGCTCACTGCTGATCGCAAACCAGATCTGATCGTGAAGAGGAGCCCACCCCGCCCAAAGCTGATGTCAAACAGCTGCCAGTGCTGGCATGTATGGGAGGACGTCTGTGCCCAGCCCCAGTGTGGGGATGGTCCAGCTCCAGCTGCTCAAGGGGGTTTTGCTGGACACAGGGCAGGTGCACAGCAGGATTCTGGAGCTAGCGAGTGGAATGACATGGTGACAGGCGAGGAGGAAACTCCTGTACCTTGGGCATGTTCACCAAGAGCTGAAACTCTGTGATGTGAGATTTAATGAGCAGAGACTCAAGGTCCTGCAAACACAGTATGGTAATAACTGACACATAATAATAGTATAATTATTGTTATAATAATATCCAAGAATGATCCTGGTCCCATGCTCTGCTGAGGCTGCAGAGATCTTTCGCTTGTGCCACTCCTGACACAGAAATACAAATTTCAGCAAAGTGGAGAATATGGCTCTCAGATTAGAGAATAAGGATTAATTCTGCTCTTAGCTAAAATGGAGCAACACATTTTCCCATAAATCAGAGGTAAACATTCATGTCATAACAACATTTAATGGAATGGTAACTATTGATTTTCTTACACATTTTCTTGGGAAACAAGTGTGGCATTATGATGGCACAAACCAACATCTCAGCTTCTTTGAGACTCTCTTCAGTACTTCTGTGTTGTACTTGTAATTTTTCTTAAAGGTACCATTTGTGATTGGCAGAGAGAATCCTCTCGAGAATCATATTACTCCTGTGCCCATTTCCCTAGCTCAGTGCTGGAAGTGGATGTGCAGAAGATCCCCTGAAAAAATACGTTAATGGATGGAAGAATGCCTATGGAGAACAGCATACTGAGGACGCACTTGAGTGAGACCTCAGGTAGCTGAAGTCAGTCTGATTCATGTTTTATGATCTTGTAGAAAAACACTCTGATGAAACAAAAGGATTTTGTCCTTTACTAAGCAGCAAGTTAAGGAAGGGAATCAGATCAGGGAGAGCAGACTGCAAGTAGGGATGTTTTTAGCTGTGCCTGTGAATTTGCATAGGTAGCATGTGCATACAGACAAAGGGGATGTGCAAATGGATCTTCTCTATAAGAAAGCCACACAAACTTATGCAGCTTTTCCAGTCAGAGCAGGTGGGGGAAAAGCTCACCTGAGTCTGAGTCGTCTGGGCTGACCGAGCTCAACAAGTCCTTCTCTTTCTCATAGTCACTTTTGCAGAGCAGCTGCCCTTCCTTGAGGACAAACTCATCCCCTTTCCTCAGCTGGCGCTCGCACACACAGCAGCAGAAGCAGCTTAGGTGGTACACGCACTCCAGGGCTCGCATCACGAACTCTGTCGGGGCGATCTTCTCCATGCAGCCGCTGCACTTGGCGGCAAACAGCCTGCGAGGAAGAGGTACCACAGTCAAAGGGAGTGTCAGATGCATGGATCTAAGTCCAGCAAAATCTGAACAGATCAGCCTGGGTCATGCACCTGCACACTATGAGACTTGTGTCCTTAGACTTGGAAACATCAGAGGTATGCAATTTATTCAAATCTCAATCCCTTTGGTTTTGAGATTACCCAAATCGCCTTTGTTGGATAAAGCCCACTAAGATCTGTCCTTATCATCATGTTTTTTTCCTCTTCAAAATGAGAAACAAAAGGAAGCTCCCAGAGTTGGATAACTTGCCCAAACCCAAATGTATTTTAATTTACCTTTTAGAGAAAGGGCCAGCACATGCTTTGTTTTATGCAGGCTCTCTGGTTTTAGCACTTAAACCCTTTTCTGAACAGATTTCATGGCTTTCCATTTTTGGTATTGTCTGTCTCTGAACAGAGAAATGAGCAGGAAAACTCAGTGCTCTGGCTGAGGCGAAGCCGATGCACGCACATGCAATTGCACACATGCAATCGATAAAGAGAGGAGTGCAATAAGAAGGCTTTTCTTCGGATGTTGAGTTATTCCAGAACAACCTGTCTCTGAAGGGAATACTGTGCATTTTAAATGGTGTGAAACATCCTTTGGCAGAGATAGGCAGTGATACAATCTGCTAAATTACCGCTATAATCACAGACTCTAGAGCACACACTGTATCCAGACTAGTTCTTATTAAACCTCTATAAACCTCCTCTTTCATCCATCATTAATTTTTAAAGATAAAGTTAGAATTATTTAGATTAATTTTATTTTGCTTCTCTAATGTCAGCTGGGAATCTCCCTAAGTGAGCTTTTCAGAAGAGGGTTGCCTCAAATAAAGACAAATCGCTAAGTTACGTTCCTGTGTCACACAGTGGGCTGGTGATTTGAAATTCAGTGTCTTTTATGGCAATACATCACAGTGCAAGGTGTGTGAACATTTATATTTCAGCTAGGCAGTGAATACAACTGCACTCATGTGTTCACAGGAACAAAACTATATTCTGCATTTTAGCGCAGGGTCCACTGATCTTTCTTCTTCATCATCAAAATTATAATTTTTTACAAAAAAGGGCAATTTTCTTTGATTTTAGAAGACAGAGACTGTAGTATTTACTCATTCCTCCAGAGCCTCCATTTTGTCTGAGCCGAGAAGTGCAGGAAAATGGCAGTCACGAGCCCTCAACAAAGGACTGGAGTCAGAGTGGGCAGGAGGGAAAAGCAAATGTCAGTGTGGTTGCACACAGCATTCAGTGAACATCTGAGAAACGGGAACTGGGGGGGTTCCCCAGCTGTACCAAGGAGTGATTGCACTGGGAGCCTGGCTGGCTCAGTGCACACCTTTGTACAACCACAACCTCAAGGTGACAGCTGTGCAAGGTGGACTGAGTGATTTGTTTTGGGAGTATGTAATGAATTAACTCAACCAAAAGGCAATTGATGCCACGCAGAACCCTTGGGCACTGCCATGAACAGGCTGGCTTATTTCATACGCTCGGTTGGCGTTGTCCGCAACGTTTTCCTTACAATACTTTGGCCAGCAAATTCCTAAGCAGAAAATATTTTTATCTCTAGACAATAACATATCTGAAGGATTAACACACAAAGGAGAAAAAAAAAGGAACACTGAAAAAAGTTGTTTCTATTTAACTGCTTAAACCTATTTGACTCCTTTAACCAAACCTGGCGTCTCCGTCCCAGGGGTGTCCTTAGGACGGGGCGTACCTGGAAACCCCAACTGGCAGGGCTGGTGCGAGGGCACAGTCCCCCCGCACCTACGCTCACCCGCCTGTGCCGCGGGTGGGAAGCTGCCGGGACGGTCGGGGCGGCCCCGACGTGCGGATGCCTCGCTCGGACGGGACCGCGGCGGCTCCGGCCGCCCTGGGGCTCCACAGCGCTGCTGGGCTGGGAAACGCTCAAAAACGGACTCCGGGGACCCCGTCCCGCCGCCCATCGCCAGCGGCAGGTGCCCACCTTCCCACCCCAGCGAGGGGAGAACGGGGAGCCTTTCCCGGGAGGGGTCTGCGCCGGGGGGCGGCGATGCCGCGGGAGCAGATGGGTGGTGCGGGCCTGGCCTTGGCGGGGCTGTTCTCAGCTAGGGCTGTGATCGCCCCAGGCAGGGCTGCGGCTGCCTCCGCTTTTTTCACAAGCAAACCACACAATGTGCTACCATCCAGTGACAGTGAAAACATAGGTGTAACATCATTTACAGATATTTTCAAAGAGGAAAGCCCAGGAAAGCATAAATACCCCGTACCTTCCCTCTACCTGAGACATGACAATAACCTCTTTGTCCTGTGGAGTTTCCCTGAGCAGCACCTTCGCTGTCATGCTGCCTTACTGAGTGTTTGGGTTTTTTAATTTTTCTTCAAAATAGAAATGCCTAACATGAACAAAAAATATTTTGTGTTATTTACTGGCAATTGACTAAGCTGGTGTTTTTGCAACAGTGCTTTCCAAGGCAGCCTTTTAGCTATAACGAATTACACTGTTATCAGGGTAGTATTAACTCATTCAAATTAACATTAAATTGCCCTGACAATACTGCGTGGACTTCATATCTCAAATTTACCCATTGTCAAGGAAATTCCCTCCTCTGTACACAGGTATTCTCTGCACTATAATATGCACTACACACACACAGAGGACCTTGTTGGATTGAATTCTGAGATTATAAAGTCTTCATTACATCTATCTTATGAATCGTTTATAGATATTTTTTCAGCTTCCCAAGAGGAGCCCAAGGTTATGCACTCTTTTTGCACAAGGCAATCTCACAACAGGAAACTAATCTTGACAAATGACCAGACTTTGATAGCTGTGATCTAAACCACTGCTCGTTAGACTGTTCATTTTATAAACGAACGGTAATAAACCTGTTGGGAAGTGTAGGATAGCAGGAATACTTTACAGATCACCCCTTTACAGGTTTCAATCAAAGCCATAAATTTTAAGTGCAGCACACAGATATTCTGTGCTCAGACAAAGCCTCTGTTCCACACCAACCACATTTAATAGAATATTTCTTTTGCTTTCTATATATTTTCCAAATAATTTGCATAACTCAGGCTTTTTACCCCCATGGCTGATTATCTCCAGATCTCTTAAGTTAATGTCAAACCTCAAAATCCTTGGACTTGTAAAAGTATGTGGAGAGTGGAAATCAAATGCCTTTATTAGAAGCCCCAGGAAATCTCTGACTCCTAAGCACAACGAAAACATTCCAAAGAAAATTGTTCAAAGAGGACAAAGCAGAAAAGCAGAACAAGAAAACCTTGTTTTGAATCAACGATTGCAGAGTTTTATAAATAAATTCTGTTGCCTGGACAATTTTGAAAGACAACTCAATAGGTTTAGGAGTTTTTAAGTGTGTTTGCCTCTATGCCTGAAACACTTGTGGGATTCAGCCAAGCTAAAGCTTGGAACAATGGCCTGTCTGTCCATTGGAGTATCTACAATAAATGCTGTGAAGCAACTTTACAGTATTAGATAATCAAAAAGTCTTTACCAGCTAAAACTGGGTGAACTTAAATTAATTTGTATCAGGGGCAATGCAAATGTTAAGACATGTGTTCCTGTCTTTAAACAGTAGATGAAAATGTTCACCAGCGGAAGAGGCCATAAAGATTTTATTTGTTAGGATATCCCTGTGAAGTCAGGCTGAATCAGTAATCCTTAGAAACAACCACAGTTACATGATCCACTGTGCCTTCCTGCATGGCACAGCCATCTGGTGTGCAACATGGACCCCTGATTTATTATCTCCCATGCAGTTATCTCACAGTAAGTTTGACCCTGCTTTGCTCCTGAGAATCACGGCTCTGCTGTTTACTCTCCTGGTGTTCTGACAACTTACCCTTTACCTTTCTATGGCTCACCCAGGTCCTTCATTTCCTCCTGTCTGTGGGCAAATAGATTTTAATTGTTTTATTATAACTAATTTAATCTGTGCTGAGAGACCTCCATGTGCAGTGTGAAATTTGCTGTTCACATTAAGTGTGGTTCAAGAGGTTTGTTATACAGGACAGAGGTAGAAAAATAGACTAATTCAGACAGGTTGTTTATTTACTGGGCCTCTGCCATGAAGCAGTAAATAGGAAGTTATTAAGCCATGTTTGATATATGCAAGAGGACAGATGCTGCTGCCTACCTATCAGAGACCTTCAATCATTTCCCTTTCTGCATTATTCTGACATTATATGTTGCAGGAATCACAGTAAATACCTGGCTTTTCTTTATTTAATAAATATACAAAGATGGTGGTCGCAAGCTTTTGTGAATACTGTCAGTGTGGTCTCTAGCTCTGATGCTCTTCCCTCTGCTCACACCCTTCTGGGACACCCCTCTCAGGCTGTTCCACCACCAAGAACTCGTTCTGCACTCCTGTGGCACCAAACAGGGTAGAGCTGAAGTAAAATATACTATGCTTTTCACACAACTGAGTTTTATTAAGAGAAGAAAATAAATTACTAATGAAAAACATCTGTTACTTGTTCTTTGGGAGAAATTTTAATATTTCTTTCTTTAGATGACATAGAATGGGGAAAACGCTATGCGTGAGCCTTTTCCAGCCCAGGACCTGAACATTTTTGTAGCATCTTACAGCTCATGGTGCTTACAAAGAGCAAAAACTGTTGCTTGGTTACACTCAATTCTGAACATTCAAAACATTTCAAATGCCGTAAAGCAAAACAGAAATAGTATAATTTTGTGATTTAAAAAAAAAAAAATCCTTAAAAAAGAAACATTCCATTTAAAATATTTTCCCTGCAGAAGAAATAATTACATAGTTTATTAAAGCCAATTTCATAGCTGAAACTTCAATAGAACAAAGCTAATTCCCTTTCACTGAGTAGTAATAAAATGTGCAAAAATTAAAAGCTTCTAGGAAAAATATTGTAATATTTAGAAAGAAACTAAAACAAAGAAATCTTTTTCTTCTTCAGGAAGAACTGAAGAAAATATTTATTTATTTAAGCCCAGGTGCTGTAGTATGAACACCAGCTCCTGGTGAAAGCTTGCATCAAATCTGCACTACACAATGCAGATTTGGACTCACAGGTAAGACAAATCGCCTGTCTTGGTACTAAGTGACTTTTTCTTCCTCTAAATATTTTACCTATATTCCCATGAGGAATGATGTACTGCCCTGCCAAGGCAAGCTGATGGCTAAAATAACAATAGCAACAACGTGTTATCCCATGTCAAGCCTTGTTCTGAACCTGGTGGGACTTGGACTGTGGACACTGTCAGAGCCACCAGCTCCCATGCTTGCTCTTCCCACCAGAGGCAGACCCACCAGTGCGGCCCCAGGAGCACCTCAGGCTGGCCATACCTGGACAACAGCATGTGTCAGACCAAGCCCACAGAAACACCACCCTTTGTGTGACTTCGTTCCCGTGAGTCCCCTCCCGATCCCTCTGCAGGTGGCCCAGCCCTCGATGGCCAGCCCACACCTCTGGGCATGAGCAGCTCCAGGGCAGAACTGGGATGCTCAGACAAAAGCACAGACACACAGAATTCAAAGCCTACATCCTAATGCAACTCGCTGAAGTGGGGCGAGAATGACCTAAACAGTTACCCCTCCCTTAACTATAAAGTACAACAAAAAATGCAAAGTGCAGAGGAGTTTCTCGCTTTGAGCGGAATGTGACAGAATGAATTCTTCTCTTTGCTTAATTTTCATCCCCTAATTGTCCACTTGGTTCAACTCTCTTCCATCACTGCCATGCTGTTCTATTTCATAGCATTTTTTCTTACAACATTTTGATGGGAAAATTTATGAAGAATCGAATTATTGCTGTTAGAAGGGAATTAAAACAATTTTTCATTTACAAAGTCACTGATATTGCTCTACTGTGCTCCACCTTTGGGAATCCAATTGCTCTTCTCAGCTACTCCCATTCCTCTTTATAGCACAGCAATTGCACTGTACAGATTATGGCTGCAATTTTCTCCTAATCTGTTCTGTAGAACAGAAACTGTTATAAAAGTTAAGGGCGCCAATTGAATTGATAAAGCCAGGGTTGCAATTAAGAAGCCTTAATGAATTAACAAAATATGATGATTTTGTTAGAATAATATTTTTAGGCAGTGCAAACATTTGTGAAATGATGTTATTTTTGTCCATGAATTTCAAAGAGGCTGCTGCTGTGCTTTTTGCATTTTCCAAATCACACCACAGGGCTGTAAAAGCATCATAAGTGTTGGGGAGTTTGTGCTTCTGCTGTAATTCTGCCCAGCCTGGAGGTCACCAAAACCCAGCTGTGTTCTCATTTTTCTTCCTTTGGATTTTTATTCAGTTATTTACACATTTTAAAATAAATCCACCTTTATTTCCTCCCTTTACCCCCTCACTAATATCCTGTGGCAGGGCCCCGTGGCACAGTCCCACTCAGGGCTGGGACCACTGGCTCCAGCCCACAAATGTTTTCTGCTCTGACTGACACCTTATCCTTCTTTTTCACTAAGTGGCATACTGAATTTACAGTTGTCTTTGAATTTACATCACCAACAACACAGGGAAATTCTTCTAATGTAATTTTTATATGAGATTTCACCCTAAAGGCCCCATAAGCAGGGAAATTGTACTGTTGGTGATTCACAGCCCCGGCCTTCACTTTTACAGAAAAAAATAATCATATGTCAAAGCAATTCAAATGTAATTTCTAAGTTATTTCTTGGCTGGCAAGAATGACTTAGGGAAAGAATTTACACAGACCCTTTCCTTGCAACTAAGAACATTAAGAGAAAGAAACATTATTTGCCAGTATAAAACAAAATCACTTCCTGTGCCTGCTGCAGTGATGCTGTAGGACAACTTGTGCCCAAACTCATCAGCACAGCCAATTTAGCAACTGATTTGCAAGGGAAAGATACCTTAGTCCTGTGGTGTTAATGTCTTTGCAGTGGGGGGTCTATTGCCAGCTTCTCCAAACTCATCAACACAATCTATTATTAATACCCAGAAAGGCTTTATAGTATCTTTATAGCACAAGGCAATGAAAGCTCTGCGGTGTAATCTGTTATCTATATTACAAAAACATGTGAAATAAAACAAAACATAGACACTTCATAAACAAAATGTTTCATCTGTTACATCTCTCTGCCTCCCCTATATATAAAGCAGTAGGGTGCAGGAAAGGCATTCAGAGAGATTTGCTGTTAGATGTGGCACTGGCTCCTTTTTAAATTCTATTTCTATTGTGACCAACTTTACACTGAATGAAAATTTATGCTTCTTTCACCAAGATGGAAAGGTTCGGATCATTGCAAAATTACGCTGCATTTCAGGGGTAGAACAAAGGGGTTTAGGAGTAAAATACAGCTTCTAGAACTCCTACAGGAAAGCTCTTCACGATACAGGGATGAGCTGGCTGAGTCAAAGGGAACTGCAGCAGGGCGAGGAGGGGGCACAGCCTGGGGCACGGCCAGGTACAGGCGTCAGGGCATTGCCATGGCACGAGCTGAAGAATTTGTCTCCACTAAGCAGCAGCAAAACCAAGTGCCCACTGGCATCCTCACAGAGGCAGTTATTTCTCTGGAAAGCATTCAAGAACAGAATTCGAGCAGAGTTGCATCTTTTCTTCTGTTACTGATCTGCATGCCAATATTTTATATGAAAAGCCCGGAATAATCTTACGCTTAGTCCTTAGGAACAGACACAATTAGAAACATCATTTAACAGCAAAGAAGTAAATGCACAGTTTAAAACCCAAGAAGGATTTGTTTTGAATAAATATATTGTGGTAAAAGCAAAATCGAGAGGAGGGCATGAAGCAGTTTAGTGTACTTGGTACATACATGCTTGCAATACAGTAAGAACCAAAAAAGCACTCAACATAGGGCTGTGTCTTATTTCCCAGATGCCCTTTTATGTTCTTTGCCTGTTGAAAATAAATTGTTCTTTTGTAGTGCTTGTCTTTTCAGTCCGACTATCAGCTATTATTTTTCTATTTCCTCTTTTTGTCACTTTGCATTATTTTTGGTGCTGTAATTCCCATTTGTCCCCACTCCTATCTTCCTGTCTCCCATTGTTCCATTTTTTAATCTCCAGTTTTACTCTTCTTCGGTTCTTTTTTGGCCCATTCTCAGTAGGGTTTGAGAGAATACCCAGGCGTGACTCCCTGCTATAGCAACCACACCTCCCCAGGAAAGCCACAACAATCTCTTCGGGAGGAGCAAAGTCTTTCACAAGCTGGCAGCAAAAGTAAATCCTTCTTCAAGGAACAAGAAGGATTAGCAGGGAGCAGTGGGCTGCAGACTTAACCCTACCCCTCATTTCTTTAGAGCACCAGTCACTCAGAACCCTACTGTGATGTACAATTAAACAGAACCCAAAAAAATCCTGAATGACACAAGAGCAGGATTGTGTAAAGGTTTAATTCCACTTTAATACCTTTCCAAGTTCAGAACTCAAAGATAGCAATTTAACCCAAGAATCCCCATTTGAGCATGAAAAGTTGCTGCTTGTCTTACAAAAGTCCCAGCTATATTCTGCTCTAAATCATGCTCTCTTAGCCTGACCTTTAATAGATGAAATTTTTCTCTCCCAATCATCTCACACACTTTCTCTTCATTGTCCTTCTTTCGCAAACTTTGTTCTTCTGATAAAGACAGAAAAGTCTTACCAGAGGCACGGAGTTTTTGGGAGAAACTCTGTAAAAGGACCACTGAAAAAGGAACACTAAAAAACGCCAATCCAACCCCCAAAACCCAGGCAACTAAAGGTGTCTCATGCAATGTTTAGGAATGGTAATTTATTCTTGTAATGTGGAGTAACTCTTACTATCATTATGTCAATTACTCACTATTAATATTATGATGTAAAATAAATATCCCTATTAATACAGGCTTTTTTGAAGACTCCAAGTATCTGATTAATCTCTTTTAAATTAATGAAAAGAGGAGCCTAGTCATTTTAGTATGGATGACTACTATAGCTGTTCTATAAACTGAATTTTTAAGATTAGACACAGAACTACCAAAATCTCCTGGCTTCTGTAAGGCCAAATATGGTTGACAGGGTCCTAAGACTCAGCTATCAGCATCTGTGTTTGTATTCAGGCTTTAGCAAACTAGACACTCTAAACCCATACAAAGAGATTTATCAGTAAGCAGGGCCCTACAGCACACCCAGACCTTCCTCCTGCCTTGAATGTCTGCACAGATTTTAAGTTATTCCAGCAGTCAAACATATATCACACAGGACACTTCCACATGTGTGAAAATGAAATCCCATTAGACACCAACAACATTATTAGGCATGCAAAGAGGATTATTTCCTTAAGCTCACTAGACTGAAAGGTTTGTCTAAACATTTTATTAACTTTTTCAGATTTTTTTTTAATTAAATGAAAAGTTGTAAGTAGGTCAAAGCTGGAAAATACTGCTGAACTTTCGGTTATATGTATGTATATATATCATACACACAGAGAGAAAAAAATAGAGATGCTTGTTAGAGAGAAAGTGTACAAAATCCCCCCCCACACACACCTTATCAGCACAGCATTCCTTTCTTTCAGAGAGAAAATTTGTATGGTTTGAAATTGTTCTATAAAAGCACAGAAATGCCTCATGGTGTTGCTAAGGGTTACATATATGTTTCTGAAAACGAAGTGCTTCGTTGAGTATCTGGTTGAAAAGAAATCCTGCTCTGACTGTCCTTTCTACGAAGTTGACAAAACATATTTTTTTTAAACACACTATTTGCTGAAATGCATGGAAGTTTGCTCACCAGGAGCTCTGAAGTTCTTAAGATCATCTGCTAAAGATAAAAAGGCAGAGGAAGCCGCATCAGCTTTGGCGTCAAGTAAGTGAGATGCAGAACTCCTTTGGCAGCATCGGGAACAGGACTGGGTCCTCACTGAGAGGGAGGACGACTTTAAAAATGTTCAGCTCCACTGGCAGTTCAGTCCTCCCTCAGAAACCCCCCAGCTTTGACATTCAAGTGTTGTTCACAGTATCTCAATTTGTTGTTGGAAGGAAAACAATTCCTTTTTTGAATCTCACACCAACACACATCACAAGTCATGGAACAGCTGACCTGGGAATGCTGTGAGGGCTGTAGGTGAGATGCCACAAATGCCTGTCCGTGCTCGTCATGACTGACGTGTCAGATTGTCGCGTATAGACACGGCTGACCCACACACTGCTCTCGTTCTCACTTCACTGACAATAGGCATTAAAATATTTAAGATCTGCTTCTAGCACTGCACCAAGCAGGCAGGAAATGTAGAAGCTGGAGTGTACAAGTTAATGAAATATGGTTGGGTGAACATAAGCTCTTCATTTAGACAATAACAGTTACCGCCACAGTGTCTTTGTATCCGCTTTATGAAAGTCATAAACTCTCCAAAGAAAAGCGCGAGCTATTTCACCCTGACGGTCTTTGACTCCTTCTCACTACCTGCTGGTGCAGTTAGAAAGTATCAACTGCCTTTGAACAGATTAGGACCAAGTTAAAGTGTGACAACATCTTAAGCTTTCTCCACATGTTGCCAATGATTTCCAACTAAAGATGTTACCCTCATCACTTCTGCCACAATGATAAGAATCTATAGCCCTCTCACTTGAGGAGATAAAAGCAGTTTAGCTGGAAGTATAAAGTACTCCGACTTGCTAAGCTGAGTGATTGGCTGTCCCAACCTGGCTGAATTTTTTCCTCTACAAAGCACGAAATCCTTATCATTAGGGGCTTAAGCTGCTTTTTATTTTGAGACAAAAAGAATACTGTTTATTGGCATCCAACTCAAACCAGCTGTAAACAGTTGCTTTGATGAAGAAGCAGCTACAACTTCAGGGTGCCTGAAGGCACAAACCTACCAAGTGTCAATCATTAAAGGAAGAATGTAAGGTGTATATAGGGTCAAAAGAAGGCCAAGGGACATTTACGACCTCAGGGATCCTGGACAGCTTGCTTTGCCTTCAGAGCCAGAAGAAGAATTGAAGCTATTCTGCTGTATGACCTCTGTCTCCTGTGCAGCTCTGGGCTCAGCTCAGCCCTGAGTTTATCCACAGGAGCAGCAGACCTGTAGCGTAAGGCTGTCCTCTCCACATGACTGTGGGAACCACGTGGTGAACTTTGATTTGACAGAGCCCGAACAGCTCCAGGATGCTGTACCTCACGTCACACCCAGGGCTCATGCAGAAGGCTCTGGCAGCAGGAATCCTGCTAGTGTCTGTAGACATTTGAATCACTGATGTGCAGGTAATTTTAATTCTTCTTGTAACTTACTTCTTTCATCAAGAAATACTTTACTGTCTGCAACAGCCATTTAAATTATAGATGCCCCACCAACAATTTTGGTGCCACAGCCAGACTGACATTGACCCTTACAGAGTTAAATGCCAGCTGCTCTGGGTAGCCCAGGAGGATGGGCTGGCATCTGCTGCTGGCCCTCCAGCTGCCCTTCCTCTTCCTCCCTGACCCTCTTCCTGGTGTCTGTCAATTGTTCTATACTTCCTCCCACTCCTCATCCCTGGCACAGCACCAGAGCTTTCCCAGAATGAATGGCAGTACAAAGGGTTTCAGCACAGAATGGCAGTGCTGGCTGGTGGGGTGTGGGGTTCCTGCTCTTTCAGAGCAACTATTCAGTGGGAATTCAAGTGCTGAATGAACTCAGCTACCAGGTGGGCCAGGCAAACCAGATCTCAGTCATGCCACATGAGCCGGAATATTTTACAGGAATGCTTTATTCCTGTAGAAGGCCCAGGTGCCACCAGAGATGTGGGTCCTCTAGGCACAGGCTCAGCAGCTCCTCCTCCTCCCAAGGGTGACAAGATACACATCAGCATTCGCAGTTTTTCAGGCAGAAACAGGGCACATGTCCCTGCCCACATTCTCACAGACACGACAAACAGACACCCTGGTTTGGGGGGATTCAGTTCAAAATTGCCACCCAGGCTTAGAGCCCTCTCCTGAGCTCCTGCCAACCTGGCAGCCTCTCCCTGGCCATACTTGCACCCCCTGCCCTGTCCCCCCACTGCCCACTTGCATAGCCACACTGGGAGACAGGCTGTCCTTACTGCTGCTCCCCCACCTCTTCACCCTCCACATCCTCGGTAAAATCCCTGGCCTTGCTGTCCCTGCCTGGCTTCAGCTCCCAAAGTCCATGCAATGCAGGGGTTCCTTCCAGGTATCCCAACACGACTGGAATTGCAAGTATTGTTTTGGGCTCACATGGCAGGCAAAAGGCAGTAAAACGTATGTGGTGCTGTTAGATTATACAACATTACACACATAATGCAAAAAAAAAAAGTCTTTGCAATTTATTCTGTTAAGAAATTTTCCTGCATAAAACCTCATAAAAATTTTTTTAAAAAGACAGTGGTTCATCTTTATTGTCACACTGATATCTTTATAAACTTACTCTAGTGATCTACAGGAAAAGCAAACCAGACAGCTCTGTATTTATGGGCATATTTTAAAAGCCTCTTATATTTAACAACTGCATTTAGCTGCGTTAACTGCAAGTTGCAGTAATAAAGGCTCTGCACACTTCGATGCTAAATTAAAAAAAGTTCTGCTGTTCAATAATACATAGATGCTGGTTTTTTCATTACTCTTTAATATCATTTCCATTTAGTTTATAAATAATTGTAGCTAGCTAATGAAACGAAATAAAACCTGCCTCCAACCCATTCCCTAGAGCAAACTAAACTCCTCTTTTTAAAGCTTCTTAATCACCGCCCAGTTCTTAGAAAATTAGCATAGTAATGGGCTTTAAATTGAGCCTCTTTGTTTTTTAATTAAGCTCCCAGCAGGTAAAAATAAAACAGATTATTGAAGAATATGCCAACACTAATAGCCTGCAACTCTTTTGACAATTAAAAAGATCCCATGTTAACCCTTTTTAGGAATTCTGCATGCTAATTAGTCACTCTGAGGCACAAATCCATCAATATTCCATCCAGACACCTTGTAAGGTTGGGATGGCAGAGCTGGCCTGTGCCCACACCTGCCCCATTCTCCACAGAAGGTGAGGCACAAACCCTTGGTGGTGGCCAGACTCTGCAGGTGACTGACTGCGAGCCAGGGTAGGATGGCATTGGCACGGGTGGAGCTGGAGCTGCCACCACCCTGCCCTGGTTGGTGCCCACTGAGCCCCCAGACTGGGCAGAGCTGCAGTTCAGGGCCTCCCAGCTGCCCTGCAGCTCACCCTGTGCCCACAAAGCCCCTCTCCAAACCCTGTCACTTCAGCACTCCCTGTTTGGCAATGCCTCCTTGGAGCCTGTGCCACATTTTGCACAACAAAAGGAATGGGGTGCCAACCGAGCAGTCCCAGTCCCAGCTCCTGGGCTGGTTTGGAGTGTGCACAGTAGCACCAGCACCCCAAACATGCCAGACACACGGTGACCCTCTTTTCCTTAGCAACATCAAGCTGCCCCAGAGGCAAAGGTAAATCTTGAGTAGAACAAAGGGGTTAAGAAAGAGCAACGTTGGAGCCATGTTGCAGACAGCAGTGATTCTCTGGGAAAATTTGCTTGACACTGCTGGCAGCCTAGAAATAGGAAGAGCACTGAGCTTCCCTGGCAGTTCTCTGTCAAATACTTGGAAAGCTCTGTCTGAGTCCCATGCTTAATCTTCAGTGGCTGCTCTGAGCATCAGTGGGAAGTGCTGGCTGCCCTCCACCTGCATCCAGCCAGGATGATGAACGCCCTCTGGTTGGGAGTACTGTGTCCATCCAGAAATGAAATCAGTAACACGAAAAGCCCATTCATTCCCACAGACACTGATCACTCTGCATCCTCCAGAAAATCCCTACAAATGGGCCCAGAAGCGTGAGGGTCATCGAGATGGAGTTAGGGACCCACAGAGGATGGAAGCAGATTTAAGAACTTACTCCAGCCATGAATATATGCTGTCTTCTTTGAAGCATTTGGGAGTCTCTAACATGTACTAACACTGCATTTTCAAAGATAAATGCAATGTTATACCAGTCTGATACCAGACAATTTGGAGAAAGAAGGATGCACTTTGCACTTTACTCATAATGAATAGAAATTCATTAGGCAAAGACCTTCATTTGTTCTCTGCACAGAGATAGGCCTTACCCACTTCACTGGGCACCTCTGGACCATGCCCTGTCACAAAAATTGCCAACAGAATCATTCAAAATGATGTAAATCAATCACAACTGAATTCACTTCCCGAGCTACACTTCAACAGATCACAGACAATGTACATCAGAACTGGAGAGGCTGGACTGCAAGATGGTGATAATGACTTGGAGTTTCTCAGGTGGGATTCTTGGTTCCAGTCCCCCCCACCCCTCCAACTCCCGTTGGGCCTAAAGGACAGAGAGCTAATGTGTACACAGATGCTAATTCCTCCTGGAGCAATTTCAATTATGGGAACCTCTCCAGAAATCTATTTTCTTTAAGGCAAGAAAACCACAATGTTGAGAGTAAGCTTGTAGTATTTCCATCACAACTGGTTGAGAACAGCTGGAGAGGCAATATTGGGTACAAACTTCTCTATCCTTATTCTTGAGGCTTGCCAGCTGTTGGTGGGGCTGCAGGGTGGCTGCAGAAGAGCAGCAACTTGTGAGTGATGCGTTTCCCAAATTCCCAAGAACTGACTTTAGAGAATACAGAATCCCCTGCAGCAAACAACCAAACTCCCACTGTTTCATGCTGAAAACTTCCCAGCAAACTGAGAACAACAATTCCCTATGCCTACAAGATTTATACAACAGATTTCAAGCTGGAAAGCATGCTTATATACATGGTACATTACATACCTCATGCCATGTCACATGAAACAAGCAATTCTATGAAACTGCTGGCAAAACCATTTTGGAAACATGCATTCACCCCAAAGTGTGTCAAGAACACAGAATGGTGCATTTAAAAATGCTTCTACCTTTTTTGAGGGTTTTTACCAGGCCCAGAGACATTCATTACTACATAACTCCTCCTCTACCACAGAATCAGTCAAAATGGGAGAAACTTTTTTCCATGTCTAATCCTGACTGGGTTTCAGCTGTGGCTACACATGGAGCTACAATGAACCCACCATCTTCTGCTCTGTGTGCACACCAGTGTCTGACCTTTCGCAAATGTGATCCAAGGCAACCTTTTACTATTACTGCAGCAGTAAATGCAGTTTTTCATGTAATTCTCACAGCAGCATGTTCTACATCAGTAATTAGTATGCAGCAGAAAATCTAAACTCTCTGCTGTGTTGGGTTTACTATAATGGCCACGTCTAAAGAGATGTACAATTTTATATGAACCTTATATGAACCTGGCATTCGTATTGCCAGGCCACTGGCCAGCAACACCTTTCAATGGGCAGTGCAGCTGTCCAAACAGTACCTGGTGTACCTGAGCAGCATAGAGGTACTTGTTTACTCTCTTCCAAAATACACAGAGGCAATTCTTCTGGATTTCATCACCATCCCTTGTTTTATGCTTTATATTCAACCTCTCAGGAAATCAGAGGGAGGTATTATTTCCTAACAAAAATATCTGTCATCTAATTGCAGCTAGCCTCAGTCTCTCTCTGCACCCTAAATGTAGGCTTTGGTTTAATGTCTCCTTGGCAGGAGTGTGTTTTATACTGGCACAGCGTGATATGGTTTCTTTTTGATAAAGAATATCCAACCATTGCTTGTTGAAAGCTCCAGTGACAAAACTGCTTTCATCTACCCAGTGAGGACAATTACACTCCCAGGGGTCTGGGGGCCTTTGAGAGCAGTTTCCAGGTGTGTGCCTGCTGTAGCCATTGGCACTCTGCACACAGGTAGCAGGTGAGAGAAATCCTGCCCTTTCAGCAGCTCCAGCTCATGCTTTCTTAACAAGAAATAAATGTAACTTGACAGCAACAAGGAAAGGAACAGGTCAGATGCCACTTCTTTCGGTCAGGAAGGCACTGTCTCATGGCTGTACACTATGAAAACCTGTGTTTGCTAATGCAAATGACTAAATCTTACCACTGACTAAATTTATGGGCTTTATTGAAATCTGATGCTTTCACACAAGTAAATCGTTACAATCAAAATAATTTGCCACAAAAATGCTAAGCACAAACCTAATCAGTCCCTCATCCACGCTCTTTACAACACATATTTAAGTGAGGTGACAGGTGGGTTGAACAACTGGCTTGCAGTCTCATTGGGAAAATATACTCCAATTTTTACTTCCAGATTTCTGTCAGAACTGGGAGAAAGACTGTGCAGGTTTGGTAGTAAGTAGCACTGCAGAAACCAGCATTTTCCAAACACAAGGCTCTGGATAGACGTTGAAATACCAAGACCACACGCAGTAGTCACCTGTAAGAAACTCCCAGACTGGTCAAGAAAAGTTCACGTCTCTTTATGATAAGTACAGGAGGAGCTTCCCCATGGTTGTGGCTCAATGCCAGCTACTCAGAGCCACTTGCTGCCCCTGGGTTTGCCTTGCTTGGTGTTAGCTGACTTTGGTCATCAGCTGCCAAATGGCAGAAACCACATAGGATGGAAGTACCTGGCACTGAGCACCAAGACCAGAGGTGTCATTTACTTCTGTGGTTTCTTCTGCTCTTTGCACACTCGTCTCTGACACATCACAGAACACACTGGCCACAGCTATCAGAGATTTCCAGTAATGGTCCCTTGGATAAGGGCAAACTGTGGCAAAGCTTCAGGCACTGATCACTTCAACTGAATCCAACTCTGAGAAAATCAACTATCCCTAAAGCTGTCATTTTGTCATATCATGACTGTTTCTGCTACCCAAAGCACACACATCACATCCTCCAAGTCCACCCTCTACCTGACCCCCATCAGCCCTTAGAATTCCAGCAGTTTTTGTGATTCCCATTAAAAAGACAAACTCTCGACAGTTTTGTGCATAAGGCAGACTTCTACCCGGCAGTAACTCAGCAAAAAATTCTGTAAATCTGAAGAAGATCATTAAATTAAAAGTAGCAAGATATGTCTCCTGTGCTCAAGACATTGTCTTCAAATTTTCACTCATATATTTTAAGCAATATTTTTCCAATTTAATTTTTGTCTATTTTAAATAATCTGAAAGTCAGAGAATCTACCATGAATATTTTATTAGACTTGCTGTTATGCAAATTAGAGAAGTTCAGACTTAACCGTAAATTACTTCTCAGACCCCAGAGGACTGTTCCCATGATTTCCTACTGACTAAACAATGACTCTCAGCATTCTTCTGCTCTGGAGGAGCTCAGTGCAGTTCTTGACTTGACCCTGTAGGGATAGAGAGAATGAGATAGGTTGGGACTTCAGGAACCAGACTGGAGAGCAGAGCTGGCTGCTGATGGAATCATGATTGTTTTAAAAAACCTTCCAATGTAAGTGAGACACAGCAAAGAGACAGAAACACTATTTGTATGATTCCCACACTCTAAAGCAGTGATTTTGATTGGGGTCATAGCACTGTAGCGAGTTACTTTAGCAATTCAACCACTCATCTCACAAATAGTAGGGAAATCCACAAAGTCCAATTGAAATGCTCAACTCCGAGACTTCCAACTTGCCTGTTCCTCCCCTGCAATGCAAGAACACAAATTTGAGCAGCACCTAAGTGCAAGCACAGCCCTGCACTAACCATCAGCCTCCTAAACCAAAAACTGAAGGAAACAAAAAGGTATTTCTTAGGGAACTCTCAAAATGTTCATTACTTAGAGCATACAGTTTATTTGCAACTACCAAACACTCCAGGGTGGATGAATCTCCAAGCTCTTCTTCTTGTTACCCTCCAGAATTAGAATTATGATATGCTTAATTTAAACCATATTTCTCCAACCTCTAAGGGCTTCAACAGAGCTGGAAAGCTTGTCATCCTGTAGAAAATGATTTTATGTAATTTTTCTACCAAAAATTCACAAGCACTAATAAGTTACAAACGTCTTTGCACATTCTTCCTTTCACACATATTTTCCTGAGCCCAAGCTCAGGGCAGACTTTCTAACAGCATGTTGCAGTATAGCAAGATGCATTTGCTACAGGTATGTAACTTAAAATTGTTTTTAAGAAACATCCTAAACATGTTCCTTGCCGTAAACGTGACATCTTTACAGCATATGCTTAGTAAATGAAAGCCCTGGGAAAAGGAGGAAAGTCAGGATACCTCCCATATAACTGATTGTAAATTCTTGGGCACCAGGTTTATATTCTTAATAACCTACTAGTTAGACTTAGTGTGTCTGTTCCATCTAAGTCAATTTAAATGAGGTGTACCAGATACAGTACATAAAGTGTTTCATACTTGTGGAGATATGTTTAAGTATTGTTTCTTTAGGAAAATCTAATAGCTAGCTCCAGTTAATCACTGTCAGATGTTCTACATGCTGCAAGTGGTAACTTCCTTGTCACAAACTGCTTTTAATCAGGAATCTCCAGCATATCTTGTATACATCTCAGACTGACTTTTGTGATACATTGAAAAGTTTTTATAGCATTTAGGTTTTGGTCATGCTACCCTGGTTTATTCTTTGGTTTACTGTGTGCCTAGGGAAAACCCTATAAGATAACTTCTTCTTTCCCTGGAAAAGGCCATGAATTCCATGGGACTTCATAAAAATTAAACCACAGATGCAACCCCTCCGCTCTCTCTTCCCAGTGGTGCTCACCACACTTACTTGGAGCCAGGGTTAATGCAACCAGCGCTGTGAAAGTATCACCAAGCCCGGCCATGGCCCAGGGCAGCGCTCCTGCTCCCCACAAGTCCCAGTGCTTGTTTGTAAACACAACTTGGCTGAGAGCATGCGGACAGAGCGCTGATAATAAGAGCCTTCAAACTACGTTCTTTAACTTCTCTGACTCTAAAAAGGCAATCAAAGCCACCCCACAATGTGTGATTAAATATACGCAGGGGATAATCTTGCCTCCAAAAAGCTGGAGAAAAGGTGATGTCGAGACTGGTTTGAAGTGGCCTCCTTAATAGAAAAGGACGGTCCCTTTCTGTGTATATCATGATTTGCTTTGGGATTTCTGTTGTGCCCCGTAAGCCTACAGGATATTACAGCAGCTTTTGTGTCGCTGGTGACCCAGCTGTTCATTATTGAAAAATTCCACTGCTTGATGCTAAGGGCAGGAAGGCTGACCCCTCATCTTATGGACGTTACTATCTTTCAAAAGATACAGGATTAAAGGGCCGAGCAAAATCTGGAGGAAAGCTATGTCTGGTTTTCTGTGTTTTCATTGTCTTTTGCTATATTGGCCCAGAGAGGGATGTTTGTACAGGATTTAATTAGTTGGAATCAGGCTGAGATTATTGTTGAGACTATTTACCCAGCAAATCTCCAGTCTGAGCTGGAGCTTGAAATGAGTCTGAATAAGAAAATCGAGGAGTGCTCAGTCTTACTGCTCATATTCTGTAGTGAGCAGCAAGACAGGCATAAAGGGTCTGATCATGTGAGGTGCTGAATGCCCTTTATTCCCACTGGGATCAATAAAGTGTGGGGGAAACTATCATTATATCACATGATTGAGTCTTAATTAGCTATAAATAGCAAGTGAGAAAATCACAGAGGCCCCCAAGGTTTAAGAACTTTTCCTGCATTCTCTTGGGGAGCTACAGCACTAGTGCACGATGCAGCACAGGAAGCAATAAAAGGCATGTTGCTATCACTCCTGCAGTTGTGGGGTTCCATTCCAATTTTTGTAACAGAAGAGGTTAGGAAGAGACTTTTTTTTACATATTTATTTTTTAAATTAAAGCATCAAGATTTGGACGTTAGACTTGACCCATCAGCTTGAGTGGCAAAGAAGACACTGCATCTGCTAGATACAAGTAAGCTAGAAGTAAGGTAGCTAGAAGAGACATGAATATGGAGAAAGCAAGGGATACTATTCTGCAGTACGACATGATGTCTCTGGGAACACAGCACATTTGCTGCCTCCCCTGGTCTGGGGAGGGAGGAGATTCTGTCAGGAGATTCCCAGGGATTCACATCTTAAACTCCTTAGTAATTCCAGGCCCTGAGCTCCCTGAATTTCAAGGGGAGGGCAGGCAGTCAATCTTAGGGAAGGTTTGTAAAGGTCAATAAGCTGCTGTTCATACTTTTTGCAATAACTGAGGTGCTTCAGCCCTACGTGCAAATGCAGCAATACAGACCGGGGTACTTCTGGAGCTCTAGAGGGTGCAAAAGTGGCTTCTCCATCCACTCTTCCAGTAGTACTTCTCTGCAGTGCTCAGGTGGGAACCACAGCAAAACAGACTTCCTGGGCTCCATTTCCTTGTAGGAGGACCTCTACCAAAATCATGAATAGCTGCTTGCAGACACAAGCAGTCACTCTCCAGTGATTAGAGGAGACACCAGAATTGCTGAGAGAAGAAAAATGTGTGGGGTCAGTTCCCCTTACACAGGCATAACACTCATAAAAAAATTACCCCTTGTGATTTACTAGGCTTGAAATCTTGATGATGACCCAGAGCTAGCTGCCAGGACCTCAATTTGAACACTAAACCAACCCAGCAGTATTACTGCAACAACATCCCATGGCTAGTTGAGAGTGCACAGAAATCAGACAGTTCCTGCCAGGCAGAGGATGTTTCAGGTGAGGCGGTCGTTGCTCGGGTTGCACTGGTTACTATGGCACGGACCTGGAGCTGCCGGCCAGGGGCCGGGAGCTCTACAGGCACGATGGGCTGCAGATGTTACCATTCACAAAGCTGCCCTCTGCGAAGGGGTAAAGCCCTTCCCGCAGGCCAGAGGCCCCTTGTTGCCTGGCGGCACTATTTCAGTTTAAATAATACTGTTTTAAACTTTCCAGACTGAAGAGTAAGAGATACAGTGAGAGCAAACATAAAACCACAGCGGATCCTCACCACGTCAGACACCAGCCGCTGCCTGCTCCAAAAGACAAAAGCAGGCTCTGACCCAGCCTCAAAGAAGGAGGCAGCAGGCATACTGAACATCTCCTCAGCCCCTGGAAAATTAAAATCAAGCAAGGAACTATAAGAAAATTTAGTGCTGTTCTTAGGTCCCAGATCGAACTTTTTACCAGTTTTGAGCAAACTCTTGGCATTAGCTCAAAAGGATTTTTGTGAGCAAGCATGTTGTCAGCATTTTTTCTTTAAAGACATATAACCTAAAGTAAAAGAATAAAGCCAGACTGAAATTTATGCTGCAGCTTTCTTTCGGACCTCCCCCTCACCACCCCCCCCTGCCCCCGTCCCCTCCTTTGGCAAATTACTGATGTTGCTGTATCAGTCAACTCTGCAAGCTGTGGGCATGAGACTTCAAAGGCAAGAGGACAGGATGGACTTTTCCAGCCCCAGGGGTGTGGATCCTGCAGCTGAGCAAGGCAGAAAGGCATCTTATCTGTAGCTGCTGTGTAGCACTGAGAACTTCCCCAGACCCTTGCCAACTGTTCTCAACATGCCTGACGGATAACAGGGCCTAAGGAAATTAGTGCCATGTTTATATTATCTGCTTGCAGAAACCACAGCCCCCTTGTGCACTTAGACTCTTTCTCCTAAAGAAAGGAAGAGAATTTGAAGAGAATAGTCTGAATAACAGTGAGATGCAGCATACAATGAACACAAAAATCTCTTTCAAATATTTTGCTGGTGATCCTGTACAAAACAGCAAGGCTGCATTCCTCCTTGAAATGCACTGAGCTTTTGTAAACAAGGATTCTTCTGAAAGTTCAGATTTTATAAAATTCAGAGTATGAAGGAAGATTTGTCCAGCTCAGCTCCCAGTCAGTGCTTGAGAGGCCTGATCCAGCTCTGCAGCCCAGGGGATGAGGCTGTGGGAGGGAGGTGGTGGGGTTGAGATCTGCAAGAGCCAAACAAGAGATCACATCCTGTAAAGTGGGAAAACTGTTCATCTCCTCCGAGAGGAAAATTGTATCTATTCATTGAATTATTGAGAAATTAACCAGGAAGGTCTCTTAGTTTTTTTAAGTAACAGGAAAAAAACTTGATAATTTTAAACAAGAAAAGGCTCTGTGAGGACTGGCTCATTTAAAACAGTCATGCCACAGAGGTTTGGGTAGATCGAAGCTTCAGTGAAACTCAGACTCTTCTGCTTTAAACCTCCAAAGCACAAAGGCAGGAACAGCACAGCCTGTGAGCATGCCTGCAGCATAGGCAATGACTGGATATAGCATTGCTGGAAAATGACCTGAGAACAGGTTTGGGGCTGGTATACCTGGGGGACCTGGAGTTTTGCTGTGCTTTGCCAGACACAGATAGATCACGGACAAACAGCAGTACCTCAAGGACAAACCATTTGAATCCTTTGCTAGTGATGTAAACAAATATATCACTGAGTGTTTGTGGAGCACCATAGCTCCAACTCCAGCTACAGGCCAACAAGCATCAGACCTTAATTGCCCCTCAGACAGTCAAATCAACCCACAGCACCAGCAACTTCAGGACCCCTGGCAGCTTTGGGACCTCCTGCCCTGGCCAGCCAGGTTCCTTGCACACATGCCAGCGCTGAGGAGTGGGGCTGTGTGGGCTGGAGGAAGGACAGTGTGGGCAGCTGAGGGGCAGGGTGCTCCTGCACAGCACCAACCCCTGGTTTGGCACAGCACCCACCCACGACTGCAGCACTGCAGCGGCAAGGATGCAGCAGCTCAGCTGTGGAGGGGATTCCATGCAGGCTGCAAATTCAGAGCTGTGGCTGTGTGGTCATCCATGAGATGACCAGAAAAGCACTGCAGTGAATGTTCGTTTGTTGGGCTTTGCAGCCACACTCACGCCTTTGTTGAGCCACAGGCACAGCTAAACGCCAGCGGAAGGTGTCTGGCTGCCAGTGCCATGCTCTGTCCATCACAGCCCTGGGTGCCCCGCTCATCCAGGCAGCCACGTAGTGCACCATGAACCAAATCTGTGAAAGCCCTTCCCTCTGTTTTCTCCCCCCTCTCTCCTCTTTCTCCTTTTCTTCTCAAAGGGCAAATCGATGGTTAAAAAGTCCCGATCTGATAGCTCTGTCTAGGCTCCACCTTGAGAGAATGGATGTCTGAGCTGCTGACAGCCTATTTCCCTATCGGTTCATCCTCCCATGGAGAGTGACCAGGGCCAACCAGGGTGATTTATAAAGAAAACTGTTTTCACAGACACAACGTGAAAGACACAAGCTCTAGATTACCACCAAGATTATCATGCAAAAATGTATTTGAATTTCTGATCAGCAGGAGGCTTCAAAGGGCCCAGGCGCAGATTAGCAGGTGTTACGTGAAAAAGGAGAGAGAGCTTTTGTGCTACAAAGTTGCACGAGTAAAACAAATATGTCTTTCACTTTGAAGAGCTGGAGAGGAATTTGTGGCCATTGCCATGGAAACTCAACAGGCCTTACACTGCAAAGCAGATTTTGGAACAGAACCGTTCTTATGTCTGTATGCTGCTGAATACGTGTCTTTATCAGAAGGCTGGTGGGGAAAGTGAAACAACAATGTGACACCATTATGACACCTTTGTTTGGTTCAGCTGAATTTCCATTATCTGGAAAAGGAAAGAACACAGCAGGCACTTGCTTTCAACAATGGATCCCCTGAAACCACATTAATTTGGAGAAAGTATATATAGGTTCCAGAGGACCTTGATTATCATTAACATCTAGCTACATTTTCTGAGCCAATACAGTCCCACCCAAAATTGTGTAGGGTCAGTCTTTGGCTATAAATTTTAAAATTCCTTTTCCACTTCTCTTTTCATTCATCCTGCTTCTGCATTGTAATTGAATGGCATTCAGGTGAAGCACAAGGCCCTGACTAGACAGCAGTGACCTTCAAACAAACCAAAGCATCCTGAAGAGCACACTGCCACTGTTCTCAACACCCTTGTTTAAGCTGTGACAAGACCACCTCCTCAGGCCCTCCAAATGGCTGGCCATGAGGACAGGTGATTCCACAGCCCCCACAGAGGTGCCCTCACGCACCTGGCCCCAGTGGCCACGAGCAGCTGACACATCCCCAAAAGGACAGGAGACAAGTCCCTCTCAGGGTAGCAGGGAACAGGAGTAAAGGGCAGGGCAGCAAAGGCAGTAGACAATGGAAAAGGGTCTGTGCAAGGGGCAGCAGGACTGCAGGCTCTGGAGCTGCTCCTGCCCCTGTGTGTCTGCCTTTGGCTGCCCTGTGTATCTGGCCCTGGTTAGAGGTGTTGTTTTATAAACAGAACACATCCACAATTAACCAGTTAGTCCACCACTAACTCATCACCATCAGCGCAGTTAAATTATACAATTAATTAACTGATCCAAGATATTATGCTGAAAGGTCACAGTATCTCCCTGGTTCCTCCACAGTTAGGCTGTGGCTCCCCTGGCAGGGACAACGATGGGGCCCTGCTCGCAAACCACTGTGTGGGGGCACAGACACCAGTCAGGGCACATGGGGCCTCCATCACCACAGGGCACCCAGCCGAGGCCCTACAACCACAGGAGGCCCCTTCATGCCTGCTGGAAAACAAGGAGGCAGTGAAGGCAGAGGCTTCCCCCAGGGCAGAGCATCCTGTCTCCAGGCACCTCTCTGAAGGTATTCAAGATGCTGTTCCATCCTCCCAGAGGACATTTTAACTCACAGGTTCCTGAGGGACTTCAGGGGTTTTAGGAGACTTGGGGGGTGGGCTGAGGCAGCATTGCTCCACTTACACCTGGCCTTCCTAGAAAACCCTGGACAGAGGGATCCTGGCACTGCATCAGACGTGGAGCCAACTCAGAGGGCCCTGCTCACACTGGGCAATGCTGCTTTCCTTGCTCTCACACAGGAATGTCAGAAGATACTTCTTATATGCACTGGGTTTTGGTTAGTCTGTTCCTGTTGAAAATTTGAATTGTTACTTTTAAAAAATAATCGACTGGCACCTGAGTGAGCTTTTTACAACACCTTAAAAGGCTCTGCTGCATTAAAGAAGAACATATTCTATGAGAGGCAAAGCAGCAGCACTGTCCAGACATTAGCTATCAACTACCTGTGAAAAAAAATGAGTGTTAACAATAGGCACTGTGAGTGCTTGAAACCCAGTATACTTGCTAGAACATGTATTCCCTGTCTTAGACCTCATTTTTAACTTCCACAACTCCTTGCATAAGAATACCGACTTCCTCTCCAACCAGCCCCACCTTTGCTGGCTCCATTCATGTTTGCAAGAATGCATTTTGCCCGGAGAAATCTGGCAGAAAACGAAAGTGCTGTCCTTCTCTCCTTGCTGGCTACTTATGAAAAGACTTACAGTATTAAAAGCTAAAGAACTGGTTCCACGGAATTCCACAGAGATAAACACACAATTTGATGCAGATACTGACTGAATTTCAGTGGCATTTCCATTCAGCTAAGAGGGAGCAAAGACTTTTGGTTTTTATCACTAACTAGTCACATGCCTGTATACACAAAGTAGAAGGCAACTAACACTTGCATGTGAAAAAACAAGCATGCTTTAAAACAATTCATCCTTGAAGCATACTTCATATGGGCCAAGCACTTTTAAACTAATTAGTTACACCCGTGTATATTTTGAAAGCTAGGAAGGGAACAGTTAGATCTTCCTCCACACCATGGGTTTCTGAAAAACTACTCCTTCAAGTGTAAGCATATGAGAAATATGCAAACACATAATTTATCTAAATGAAGTAAAAAAATGCAGTCCTTACATTTATGGCCTCTTTACATTTCTACTTAAAAATATTTAAGTTAATATTTAATTCCAATATATATATATGACACAATAAATATAATCAAACCAAACCAAATTAATATAAATTCAATGTATGAGTTGGAAATGCCCAAAGATTATTCTGAATGAAGGAAGAAAGAAATGTTATGATAGAAACCTAGAAGCTGAGGGAATAACTTACAGTCAAATGCCAAAGTTTTACACTGTCAGTTATGTAAAACAGGATAAGACAAGGCAGCTGAATTTGTAACTCACAAAACCCTGACAAGTGTGGTCAACCTCCTGAAAGCAATAATTTATTATCAGAAACGTCACGCCCACACAATAGCCTTATTGTTGATTCATTAGGTAATTTCCCTTGAAGACCAGCTGTTTCTAGTGTGGTGGGATGAATAATGAGAAAGATATTTAATGTTCAGGGTACAAATGACAGACATAAGGAGGTTCTAACACCACCAGCGTCCCACCGCCTAGGGCACCAGTTCTGTTCCAGGGGGTAAAGGTCCTACGCCTCCTACTTGCACAGAAAACCTCCCAGGTGTCAGATATGCTCAGAGGGCAGGTTGCTGTGCAATACCTTCAATAGAATCAGGAGACCCATGTGATATGGCCAAGCAGGCCTTGGGCTCATTGTCACCTTCTATTTCCACTGACATGCCCCAGGGGTAGATACTTTCTCCTCCCAGCAGACTCAATTTATTCCCAGGTGCTCCCGTGAATGTCTCACCACCAGTGCAGCTTGCAAAAGACAGTCCCCAAGGCTGTGCTCCAGGCAAGCTTTTATCTTATTTTGCAGAAGTGCCTCTTTTTTAACCTTAAGCCAAGTACTATCTAGATAATAATTATTAAACTGTAATTTACTACAGCTAGTAGTACTATCTGCTAGTTGTTTGGTTTATTTTTTTTAATTTTACACAAATACATTATTTGTCCCTCAAATGATCCCTCTGAGGGCTACATCTCCATCATGTTAAGTAACACTGCAATTAAAGTGAGTTAAATTCACCAATAAGCAGACAAGCGCCATGTGCTGTATGGCCAGTGTTCATTATGCTCAGTAAATTAATGCCAACAGTTTGTCACTGCTTCTCCTGCTACAGCCACCTCAATTGCAAGAACCAGGGGGGAAAAAAAAAAAAAAGGAAAACTTGTCTCAAGTCTGCAACTGATCAGCCCTTTAACAATCTGAAATACAAAATCAGGTGGAACCATTTCCTTGCCTTTCAGAATATATTTGTTTGGAAACATAACCGCATGCTGAGCAGGACCACAGAGCTGCCCTGAGCAGCTCCGAGGGGAAACGTCATGGCTGTGGTTGTGTTTCCGGAGACTGCAGCAGGATGGAGCCTGAACACTGACACGCTGGCAGCCGCCTCCACAGCTGAGTCAGGGAACCTAACAAGGTGCTGACACAAGGCCCAAGATTTTCCCTAAAATTTCAATAAAAATAAAAATAACCCCTCTCTACCTTGCCTGGTGATAGCTTAAACTCTGAGATGATGGAAGGACAATTCAAGTCCTAAAGGCCTGTCACTTGCAAGTGTCCCTATTCCTGCTATATTTTCCTTTAAGGTGCAATTATCGCAACACTTTCCATTACACATGGCTTTAGGAAAACCAATAGAAATGCCAGACAGTAAATATTCCTTCAGCATTTCTTTCTGAGGCCAGATGCACCAACATGGCATATCAAACATGATTGTTTTTCAGTGACAAAACTGTAAAAGGTAAATAATTTAGTAAATATCTTCCTCTCAAATCTTACTTGTGCTGTGGGTGAGTTCAAAACCTAGTTATTGCCTTTTCTACCTATGGGGGGGAGTCCTGGATTTACAGTTAATGAGATCTGCTGACTTTGTGACTTCTGTCTGCATTTTAGTACTGCATCATTCCTGAGTAACTTCTCGTCCTTTGACACCAGAGGAGGAGTTCTGTGTCACCACAACCACACTGTAGTAATTCTGTTCTCCTAAACGCTTTAAATGAATGCAAAGCAGAGTATTTTTATTATTACAAGAAAAGATCTGTGAAGACCTTTTCCCCCTCACACAGAGGAACACCAGTCCTTAGTGCAAGCTCCCCACACTGAGCTCTGTGTCTCGCCCCACAGAAAGGTGCCCATTGCTTTGGCTGTTCTGGCCTCACTTGGCAAGCTGGAAACCTTCCTTCAAATTTTAAGCATGGTTTCCAAGATCCTTAAAATATTGGCAGAAATCATGGCCTGACACTGTTCTCTATAGCAGGATTTTAAATTTGAAGCCACTATTTGTCTAAATATAAATAGAGCTGAGAGAACTGATTGGGATTAATATTGCTAAAACCTTGCCCTTGTATTCCCTTCAGTCTGCCTCTTTAAAACAAGGTTATAGATCCTCATTTCCTTAAGTCACAGGGGAAAATCACAGCTGCTCATGAGAGGGTGTCACTGCAGCTCCAGGTGTGCTCCTAGGACTCACATATTCCACACCCTCCTGTCCAGGGAGGATGGGAACGTGGTCCTCCAAAAACGTCCTGCAACCAGTGCTGCAGCCACTGGCCCTTCTCATCTCAGTAGAATATCACTGCAGTTAGGATTTAATCATGTGCTTCTTTCTATCCGAGAAAGGCATTTTTGATCACCAAAAATCCCACCAGAGAAACCTGTTTGCCCTTCCAAGATGCCTCCCACAGCAGAAGCATCCCTTCTGTCTTGGTGCAAGCCTCCGTTCCATGCATGACAGAGGACACTGTATTAGGATCTGTACACATCACGAACCACCAAGAGCTGAAGAACCCCTCCCTGGTCACTTGGCTCAGCAGTCCTACACAGACACAAGCCATGCCACTGGGTGCTGTGAGATCTCACCACGTTTGAAGAAGGGAATTGGACCCTCTTTGCTATTTTTTGGCCTGTTGGACTTTCAAGTCCAAACATGGAGATATGCTCAGTGTGATATCTCCATATGAAAATTTATAAACTGTGCCCCATAAGAGAGTTCTCCCAGAAGAAGAGGTTTCACAATTAACAAAACCTTGTCCACATCTCAGTTTTAGAATCTGATTATTGTTCCACATTTATCTTAAGCAAAGTGGCTGACAAATAACTGCAAAATAATGTGATAAAAACCATTCATAATGCCAACTTATTCCAGGTCTTCCTCCCTAACTATTTATGACAAGGTAATAATGCTGGTTATGCATTTGTCTGACTTTAAATTGGTTACTTAGAACCATGATGGATGAGGGGAAGGATAGCCTTATTTGGAAAAGCAGTCTTGATTTCTGATCTCAGTCCTGCAGGTAATGAATTATATCTAATTAGTAGGTTCCAAATCTAATCAAGAGGTTGAGATGTTGACCCAGAGCAGCAGAAGAGGGTGAGAAGGCCTACTTTTATGTTTTTGCTTATCTTAAATAAAGAATACTTCATAAATACGGTCTTCAGGAAAGCACTGACTACACTGGCTAAAGATGGAATCAATTTTAAAAGTCACTGTTTCAGTTAACAGTTTAATGAAACTCATCTCCGCAGATGTATTCTTTCCATTGGGAATGTAAACTCCTTATTCCCCATTAGGATCTATTTATTTTATTATTTAGGAAAAGTATGAGAAATTGTTGCTGTTGTAAGCAAATCAGGCTCTGAGTGAAAGAATTTACTTTTGATTCTATGAAAAAATTGCGTGAGTTAAGAAAAATTTCCATTGGAATTCTTGATAAATAAACATTTAAAAAAAATAAGGGAGCTGGAATGGAAAATATAGCTGGATGGATTAAAAAAAATGTTTTTCAGTTTTACATCATAATAGCTGCAAAGCAAACAGAGTTCCACTTCTAATCACATTTTGCTCTTATAACTGCAATTTTCTCCACCAGAGCCAGCAAAGTGAATATAGGAGTACAAAATCTGCCCCGCAATTCTGTCAATCAGCAAGTCATGTTTGTTACCCTTTGGTTTTCACACTATTTACACCTAAACAGGTTCAAAGGTACCTTTGCAGTGTTAATACCCGTGCAATAACCTTCCACCACCTGCCCTGTCCTGCCTGTGCCCAGGGATGGGCCTGCAGGAGGATCCATTGCCTCTCCACTGAGCCTGAAATGCAGAAGGACCTTACACAGCTTCTCTCTTACTTTCCCTTTAAGATTATTTTTAAACTCTCTGTTTGGATCTTTTAAGAAGCGTCAGTTATTAAAATAAAATGCGTATTTAAAAGAGAAATATCTTCTGAATTAGTAATCAGAACTTATTCCATATGGCTTATGTTCACAAAAAAAGACAATATATTATACAAGTTCTTGAGATGCTGTAGTTAAAGCTAAAATAAATCTCTGTTTCAACTGAAGTCTTAAATAGGCCTACAATCTTCCTAAATATTCCCTAAATATCGATTTAGTCTTTCTACCTAAAACTTCCACAAATCCTAAGTATAGCAATAAAGCTTAGTCTAAAAAGAACAAAACCCTAATCCCTTATTTATAACTTGTGTATTTATCCCTATCCACAGCAAGCTCCAGCTGAGCATGACCACAGAGCTCAGAGCCCTTCTGACAGAAAGCCTCCCTGGCCCAGTGGCATCCAGACAAGGGCACCTTTGGCCATGAGGTCTGCTAGGGGAAGGCTAGCAAAGACAGGGTGGAAAGCAATGTCCAGAAAGTACAGTGGCATCAGGAAACGCCCTGAGTGCTCAGCTGAGCCCAACGCTTTAACTGGAGCTGCTGCACCAGCAGCCGTGGATCAGACAAATTGCCTGATCTGAGAGGAAGGTGCTTCCCCAGGGACTAAGCCACGGGCACAGCAGCCCACTCTGCCTGGGCTGGTCCAGCCTCTGCCTGGCTTGGTACATGCCGGGGTCAGCTCCTCCTGTGGGGCAGGAAGCAGGAGAAGCTTCAGGTGCTTCATTTGGATTCACAGCTTCTGCTACACATCCCAGGGATGACTTGGCTTCACTCAAACAAGAGACTTTTGCTGTGTGGATCAAATTATTCCCCAGAGAAGGATTTTGAGTGCAGCAGCCAGACTTCCCCCCAAGTTTGAAGCAAGGTGAGAGATAAAAGGGCAAAACCCAAACTGCAGTTCCACACACAGTGAGCTGTGCTGCACCTGCAGCAAGTGCTTTGGGGTAACAAGCTGTCAGGTCTCACTGCTTGCAGGGGTCAGAGGCAAAGCACTTCTGATTCATTACAGCGTAACTTTTCCACAGCAAAACAGAGATGTACTTGGAAGACTAAAAGTATATAGGGGTGATCTAAATCCCTGCATTTGTGTGGTGACACTGCGAGCATGTAGAAACTCCCTCCATGATCCGGGCAGGCTGAGTGCACCAGTCTCAGAACTGCTAACTGACCTTCACTTTCCCAGGAGTAAGCAAAATTTTATGTGATCTATGAAAAGTGAAGCTATCATCAGTCCTCTGGTATTTTTACCTGCCAGTTACTATATAATTTTTATTTCTTATTCTGACCAGAATCTGAGAATCTCTTCAGTGCTTGGCACACAGTGTTCCGATCACTGCCCTTTTCCAAGGATGTTCTGCCAAGCTGCAGACCAGCTTTATGTAGTCAAACACAACACAATGAGACACTTACAAATCCCTAATGACTGCAAAGGGAGCATTGAACAGAATGAGCTGGAACCATCCAGTGTCCTGCTTATGCTTAACATTGCTAAAACAATGCTACAGAGAATGTTACTGAAAGGAACAGGACTTTATTGTTTTGTACTGGAGCACTCGTGCTCCCAGGTATTAAGTCTGCAGAGCTCACCTTGTTCCAGGGCATGGCAAAAAGGTACGATGCAATAGCTCTTGGGGAAGAGGAGCATTTGCTTGCCAGGCAGACTAGTAAAATGGCAGACTCACAGTGGTCTGTCTTTCATCGAACGAGGTTAAGTGACCAGTTCCAACTATGCCTGTTTCTCAGGCAGTACCAGTTTTAAGAGCTCATTTTTAAAGCCACACAACTCTATTTTTGCTTTTATCTATTTATTTATGCATTTCCAAAGATCACCACAACATTTACTCTGTTATTAAACTCTGTGTGTCAGGCACTAATGGCCTGTAATTATCTTTGAAACTGGATTTGATGTTGCAAAGTTACACAGTGGAGACAAGTGTCCTAATGATGTCAGTTTCATCATTAAAAACTGTTCTGCTGCTGCAATTCATTTAGAAAACACAGCTCCCATGCAGATACATGAAAACAGATCAACAGTAAGCCTGACTTAAAAACTAAACCAAAGACCAAGTATCCCAAGTCTGTATGCCAATCCACATGAAAACGTCCAAGAAAACCCTGTTACCCATGCTCACATTCTGCTGCCTGTACTCCCCTGCACAGGCCTACGTGAACACATTACTACTTTTTCTTATTTAACAAAATAGTTCACAACATAATTCCACAAAATTATCATAAAATCAAATGTTTGTGAGTGGTATTCCTTTGTTCCCCTCGAGCCTGGCCAAACCAGCATGTTCTGCCATTCTTTCCTGTGAACAAATGGCTGAGAGCTATCGCCGCCAATTCCCCATTAGAGCCCTAGTGCTCACTCATTCTGTCTGCAGAGAGACCAGAACCCCCCCAGCACCGAAACACGCTTCCATTAATTGAGTTACCCTGGGAATTTCACACCTTTGCCAGGCCCTTTACGGTTCTCATTTTAGTGCAACCTAATCTCCAATGGATGCTGAAAGCTGTGAAGAAGGGCAGCTCAAGCTGAAGGCGGCAATTAAATGATAATTAGGGCTTTACTTCTTTTTGTGATTGATAGAGGTTTACCGGACCCAAACTGCATCTTGTCATCTGCTAATGAGCAAGATACTCCACTAAGTCTGAAGGATTCAGCCTTATCTCAAGAGAGATAATCTACTCAACAAGTCATCTCATGCCTGTGGTAAAGTGCCATTTTGTATTTAGCAGGCCAGTATTCTTCATGCTTCAGCTCTGAACAAACCCTAGGACTTCCTTAATAGGAAGGAAGCCAGGGCTTTGCTTTCCCATTTTTATGCTTTTGGGTGCCCAGTTTTTGGGTCTCCCAGTTCAGCTGCTTCATCTTCCTTGAGCATGGCCCTTCCCAGCACAGACCCTCACAGGAGCATCCCAGGCATGGAAAACTTTTGACTGGTTTTTAGTCTATTTACGGTTCCCGAGGAAGTGACCTGCCCTGCAGCCCCAGCGCTGAGCGAGGCGTGGTGGGCGGGAGGCAGGGCCAGGTGCCCGTGGTCCGGTGCTGCAGCTCCCATGCTCCTCTCTGTCTTTTGGGCCTTTGTCAGCCCAATTACTTATTATAAACAATTCAGTTTATCTTTATCAGAATCATTATCTAAATTGGCTACATGACACATGCTGTTCTCCTAACTGTACTCCTGGGAAGGTCTGCTATAAAATCTGTGATTTTGTACTTTGTAATTATCCCTCTATGGGCTATAAAGCATTACACTGGTGTTTAAAATAGGTATAGCTAGCATTTTCTACTGCTCGAATGAGAACATTTATTCTACCTCAGAAAATAAAATGCAGCAAAATATTTGGTGCAATCAAGCAGAGGTTTGCTGCAGCAAAGTCCTGGTTGTTGGGCCAACTCCACACACAAAGGGGTTTCTCATGATGTGCTACATTTTTATTATGGAGTTTCTTTTTCTCCGGGCAAGGCAAAGATGACCTAAGTTAGTGTCAAGTGAAACATGGCCCTAGCTGGCATTTTAGTCTGGAAATGATGAGGTGTCAACAGTAACAGCTAACAGGATCATACTCCCAGTGCCATTAATTTTCTCTTTTCAAAATCCTCCACATTTCCTGTTGTAAAAATGCTGGCCAATTCTTCCCTCTTGCTGACTTTTGTTTTCTTTACTGTTTTGAGAAATTCCTCCTTCCTCAGGATTTCTAAATCTATTTCACGCAGTGCCAAGCCAGCAGCTCTCCCCATGATTAAAACAAAACACTTTAGTTCTAAAGAGCAAAGACCTCACCTCCCATCTTGCACAACATGAGGTGTCCCTGGCCTCCCTTTTTAGATGATTCTGCTTGCTTGATGTACTTTCAGAAGTTCAGTAACTAGCAGTGGAGGGGTCATGTTTGCCCTCAAGTTGCTGCTTTTCATGCTTGACATGTTTTTCTACTGTCCGGTCCCTTGGCTGCAGCAGGGTCAAGAGGATGGAGGGAAGGGTGGGGGTTACAGAAAGGGTATTGTATTACACAAACCCCAAAAGGTTTTGGTTACAGAACGTATATTGTCCATGTCTATTGGGCTTGTGGAGAAGTATCAAGTTCACCACATTCTCATTTGATGACTTTGATCCTTTCAGTTAAAAAGAAGCTGCTGAGAATTACTCTGCAGAGCAAAGAAATGAATCAGTTGTACTCTCTCACCCAGCACTGAGGAATGCCAATATTTCTGTTAGCCAGCCCAATCCTAGAGAGATTTACCCAGCTGCAGAGAGGCTGGAAGGGGCTTAAGTCTATCAACACAACCACAGGCTCCCCCCTCCTTTCAGCAGGGCTCAAGCACCTTTTATGTTGCCTGACTTTCAATGACGTGGAGCCCTTTAAAATCTCTGGAAACGCCTGTAACGCCAAGCTGGGTTTGAGTATTTTTATGTTTCTTCTGCAGCTAAAGTAGCCACAGGGACAGCAGCCATGCATCTTGTCTCCTCTCCCCACCTCTGCTTCTCTAGGTTATCCCTGATCACCCATGTATTCCTGCTTCGGTAATTTATCAGACAGACAAAAATCTATCTGGAATCATCACAACAGTTGTTTCTGCCACTCTAACTTTCCTGTCCCCCCAGGAAAGGCTGACATGTTTCATAAACATTTATTCTCCCCAAAAGTACAAAATTCAGTAACTGTTTTGTCCCCTAGGAGTCCCTGCATTTTTTTGCCCAGACCATATTTATGCATATACTGACAATGTTTTGGGGTTTATTTCCTTGCATTTACATCAGCAATCTTTGTCAATCTAGTTTTTATAGCCTGGTGAGCTGTGATGTGCATTTTAGCATTGTTAAGTCAGGGAGACCTTATTTATATATAGGGGTTTTGTCTGCATTTACTAAAATAAGAGAGATTGGGAGCCATCATGTGTTTCAAGGTCCATGCTTGAGCTTTATCCTGAGGGCAGAATCTACCCATGACCTAGATAGGGCCTCAGAAACTGCTGTAATACAAAGAATAGGAGTGTTAGGAACTGGCTTTCCTTTTGCTGTGGAACAGTTGTGTCTGGGCTCCGCCTGACCAGGACAGAGGCCTGAGCTCTGCTGGGGAGGTGCAGGCCCCCGTGCAGCGCTTGGAGGGACCGTAAGAGATGCCTTTCAGCATTCCAGGATCCTGGGGAACAGCCACAGAGACACCCACCCAGTGCCAACTGTTCTGTGGGGAGTGATGCTCCTGTGAACAGGGTCAGAAGGGACCCAGAAAAGCATCATGAGGCATTAGCTGATTTTTCAAGGGGCTCTGGTTTGTTGCACTAGCAATTTTCTACAGCATTAAGCGGTTTCACGGTACATTGTACTGCTTTGCCTGAGATGGGACACAAACTATTTTCAGCCCAGAAAGTTAAGCAATTTGAAACTTTAAACATCATGTTAGGTAGGGAGACTTAGAACAGAAGAGCAGCCGTCCACCATAAGCTTTCTATTCACCATACCTGGTCTCTCTTCCCAGGCCTGCAGTCCCATCAGAGCCCTTCTTAAGCCTTTCAGTGAGCTGCAGCACCAGTGCCTGGGAGAGTCCACATCTTCTTTAATCACCACGTGGGCCTGCCTAATCTGTTCTCTCTCCTTGCTCTAGCTCTCCATCCTTTCCCTTCTTTCTTCCTTGCTTTTTCTCTTCTTTATCTTGGGGAATTTTTTCAGATTACTTTAGTAATCTGAAGAGTTACTTTTGGTATCTGAACTGTTAGCTTCAGATACTAACAATAAATAGAATAGCTTAGAACTGTAGGGTCAAAAGCTACCTTTTTATATGACAAATGCAATATATGTATTTCAATCACTATTTTCAGTTAAATTACGATTTCCACTTGTCCCTTCCAGTTACACAAGAACAGCCAGCTACTGGTGCGTCCACAGCACAAGCAGCTGTACAAGAGGTGTCTTCAGATGGATTTGCAGGAAAAAAAGTTAGTTAGGACTTGGGGAAAAAGAAAAAGTTACAGAAGGGCTAGATGATATATCACCTGTATGCCATAAGCTGCACTCTGGACTTTCAAGAAACAAACCAGACCACCAGATCTGGGCATTTTAAAAACAGCACTCAAGAGCAGCATGAGACACGACACAATTTGCACAGCACAACTGGGCTCCACTAAATGAAATGGAGCATCATGAAGGGCCACACCAATGCACAAGAACTGCACTGCACCTGGCTGAGCCCCTTCACATGGGACATGAAGGAGAATCTGGGAATATCTGCAGGCTTGAAGGGAGGAGAGGAATTCTGCCTGGCTACAGAAGTTTTTATTCTTTAAGATCTTGCCTTTCAGAATCACACAGCATTTCTAAAAGTAACAACAATGATAATTTTTATTGCTGCTTGATTTCCAGTATATGAATCAGGTTATAAAAGCTATGTCCCACTTGAAATTTCACAAACATTATTAGAAATTATGGTTATATAATTGTCACTGGAATATTTCATAGAATATGTTGAGTTGGAAGGGACCCATCAGGATCATTAAGTCCAGTTCCTGGCCCTGTGTAGGACACCCCAAGAATCACACTATGTGCCTGAGAGCACTGTCCAAATGCCTCTTGAACTCAGACAGGCTTGGTACTGTGACCACTGCCCTGGGGAGCTTGTTCCCATGGCTCAGTCACTCTCTGGGTGAAAACTGTCTTCCTGATATCCCACTTAAACCTCTCCTGACTCTGCTTCCGTTGTTTCCTTGGGTCCTGTCACTGGTCACAGCAGAGGATGGTGCTCCCCTCCACTGCTCCTTGTGAGGATACTGAAGACCACAACGAGGTCCCCTCTCAGTCTCCTCCAGGATAAACAAGCCAAATGACTCAGCTGCTTCTCAAAAGGCTTCTCTTCCTGACTTTTCACCATCCTTGTGGGCTCCTTTGGATACTTTCTAATGGATTCATGTCTTTTTTTATATTATGGTGCCCAAAACAGCCCCAGCACTCAAGGTGAGACCACACCAGTGCAGAGCAGAGTGCAACAATCCCCCACTTTGACTGGCTGGTGATGCTTTGCCTGATGCCCCCCCCGGACACAGCTGGCCCTCCTGGCTGCTGGGGCACTGCTGATTCATATTCAGCTTGCCACTGACCAGGACTCCCAGGTCCCTTCCCACAGCTGCTCTCCAGCCTCTCATTCCCCATTCTATACATACAACCAGGGTTGCCCCATCCCAGACGCAGAATCTGGCACTTGCCTATGTTAAACTTCACATAGTTGGTGATTGTCCATGGCTCTGATTTGTCATGGTCTTTTTGAAGGGCCTCTCTGTCCTCAAGGGAGTTGACAGCTCCTCCCAATTTAGTGTCATCATCACACTTGCCTAGTATTTGTTCAAGTCCTGTGTCCAAGGCACTTACGAAGATGCTGAAGAGCAGAGGGTCTAAGATGAAGCCCTGCGGAACCCCACTAGTGACTGGTGCCAGGCAGATGTCACCCCAGTCACTGTCACTTTTTGTGTCTGACGTGTGAGCCTGTTGCTCACCTATCAAGTGTTATCCAGCTCTGGGCTGCACATTTTGTCCAGAAGGATCCTGGGAGAGACAGTATCAAAAGGTCTACTGAAATCCAAAAATATGACATCTACGACTTCCTTTGATCAGCTAGGTGGGTTACCTTGTCGTAGAAGGAAATCAGGTTTGATAAGCGTGACTTCCACCTCACCTCATGAAGCCGTGCTGGCTGCGACTGATGACCGCACTGTCCTCTAGGTTTTTTTCAATATTTCCCCAAATAATCTTTTCAATGATTTTACCAGTAAATGCTACATTTCTGGTAACCTTCTAGAAAACAACTTGACTAAATGGAACTCACCAAACTCGAATTTCCCTCACAGAGTAGCAGAAGGCTGCCTTTTTTGTTAATCTTCATAAATTGTCACTAAAACAACATTTTTAACAGGCAGTCCTCTCTTCTCAGCCAGACAAATTCTGAATAAAAGAACACATTAAAAGGCATATAAAAGTACACACGTGAAGGAAGAGCTGTTAGCTGGAAATGGCCAGAGATGGAAATCCCTAGAAATGTCATCACAGCACTGTTTGTAGATACAGCTGTACCCCTATCACTAAATTACAAATGATAATGAGGTGTAAAGATTTTATCAGATACCTGGCCAGCTTGAAAGGCCTTTGTGTGTTGCCTGGTGTAGTTTCATATTAGGTGGTAGGAATTTTGTTTTCTTTTCTAAGTGGAACATCAGATTACACAGGTCTTATTTCACTGCTGATTGCAGTCATCCACTTAACATCTTGACAGACATTCAAGAATGGAGAAAGGCTGGTAGCACTGCCGAGTGAGGTGCACATCCATCCATCATCTGCTAGCAGATCATTTCAAGGGCCAGGCCTCATGTCATTAGCCTGCCATACACCACAATGTGGTGGCCTTTTTTTTTGTTTTGTTTTTGGGTTTTTTTTGTTTGTTTGTTTGTTTTGTTTTTGTTTTTAATTCCTGCTAACTAGGTTTCTCAACAATTTTGTGACAGCCTATTAGCTGTCATTCCTACAAACAAAAACATCAACTGAAATATCCTAGGCCAGAGCTTGAGTAACACAGTGGGGTTTTGGTACATTTTCTAGAGATAACAGAGTTGTGTGATGTTTTAGCTCACTTTTTCAAGTGAGTGCTGCCACTGCAGTTTGTGTACCACCGAGTAATCTCCAAATGCTTTGTTTACTTTTTCACAGCAGCAGGACTATCATTACCCATTGTGCCATCTCCTGTGCTCCCATCCCAGCCTATTCTGGTCCCTCCTGTGGAAGCAGATGGGCTCCTAGTTGAGGCCATGACTCTGCTGTCCGAGGAGACAGCAGACAAGTCAAGGGCAGGACAGTGCTTCCAGCAGCCCTGGTCTCCAGCACCCCACTGACATCATGCCACTGCTCTTGCCTGTGCTTTGGCAAAGGTGCCTGAAGAACAGTTGCTGCCTGTGATCTGATTCCTGACTGGTCTTCCTTAAAAGTAGGTTTCCAGAAGGGTTTGGCAGAGGTTCTCCCCGACTCCAGGTGACCTCCACACCACCTCCACTGGCACTGGCAAACCAAGTCCCCAGCCATGCTGCAAAGCATACAGGACAAAAGGAGGATCTGAGAAGGACTTTTGCCCCATCAAAGAAAACGCAGCAGTTGACAGTTTCTCTTCTCTAGGTGATTGCTTGTGCTCTTGCTATCGAGTAAGTTCAGAGAAAAACCGGAGGTTTTTTAAGGAAAATTTATTTGGGGGAAAGATTTGAGGTGAGTTACAAATATCGGTGCTTGTCACTGCTGCCATGTACAGTGCAAGCGGTAGGAGCATCCCTCCCACCATGCTCTGAGAGGCACTGGGAACCTGTGCTTCAGTAGGAATCTCACCCAGAAAGCAAAAGGATCAGTCAGCCTAATACTGAAATGTTTTGTGAAACACAAAGTTGATTGTTCTATATTCATTCATTAGCGCTTCTGGCACCTTGTTCACACTCCTTTGTGACTCCTTATTTCTGTCCACTTTTCTACTTGGTTACATTAAAAGAGGAATTCTCTCGAATCTGTTTAATGTTCTTAAACTCAGAAACCACAAAGCATGTTCTAGTTCTGTCAGCCTGTAAGATTTATAACACAAACTGGCCTTGTGTTCACACCCCTGTTGAAAGACAGAAAAGATTTTTCAGCACGCAAGAAAGAGAATCGTTTCTTGTTAATATGCCACTGCGTAGCTTGACTTCACTGGCCATCAGGGGAGAGTGAGGTTTCTCTCTAACAGTGTTCTCTATGACAAAGTCCCTAACAAGAAGCAATGAATACAGAAACTCGATGCTACATGCTCAGGTGAAATGGTTATCACCCTGCCTGCTTTCATCTAACACTGCCAAACCACGTTTGCTTCTATTTGGGAAAAACTCAATGAAATCATGAAAAGCCGTGGATGAAACCATGCAAAAAAATTCATGTTTCCTTGTCCCAGAATATTTGACATAACGAAGGGCATATACTCCTTAATGTAAATAGATCACACTTGCACAACACTATTCTAAATAAATCTGGGGCTAATGTAGTTTATGAGATACACCAAGGAGGTTAAATTGTTTCTGACTAGGTGGTTAATTAAAGGATTTATTTTGCAGTTGCAGAGGACCCATAACTCATGAGTTACTGCACAATAAAAGTGTTGTAGATGTGTAAAATAACACCACGATTAACTCCCCAAGCCACCCAGCCCCACACAGCTTTGTGTGCCCCTTCATTCTGTCAGTGGCCCCAACCCAAAATAAGACCACACTGTGGTTTCAGTTGGGGTTGTTGTTGGTAGTGGGATTGGGTCCTGTTTTGGTTTTTTTTTTAGTGAAATAGATGCATCTAATCAAGTGGCTGGGTCAGGGCTTTTGCCAGCTACAAAAGAGGAAAAACATACATGGAGAATTAATTATCAAGCAAAAGTGGTCTGGAACAGAAGAGAGAAACAGCCAGGGAAGATTTTTTAATAGATGATTCTCATTCTGTTTCTCTCTCAAAAGGCTCCTGAGGAGCTTTGAGCTGTACAGTGAAGCTTCCATCATACAACACACTGCAATTGTGTTTCATTTGGCAAGGTCTGGCATTTGTTTTACCATTTCGTCAAAGTAATCTTAATGTTTAATGAAAAGTGACAAAGGAAGTGTGAAAAAATGCAACATGGTTTTCCTTTTAGTTAAAATTCTGTTTGCTGTGGTCCATATTAAAAAAATTATTATCCTGTATATTTAGCCCTCTAAAATCCATGCCATTCGGCTACCAGAATTAATGATGTTAGGGTGAATTATACAGAGAAATCAAATTTTCCGTAGCATTTGAACGCCATTAAAATGCCAAACAATAAACTACCAGACTGCAAATTAGATCAGTGGAAATATCAAACACATTGCGGTATAAAATCCATAATTGCATTTAGCGCTTGGGCTCCCAGGGGACAGACTGCTAAAGATCATCACCGTGCCACATATGAGAAGCTATTGACAGAACGATAAAAATCGACAGGCTAACCAAATAAACACTGCAGGCTTCATTAAATATTCAGCAACTGAAATTTGACTATCATGTGCCTTTTTTCCCACTAGATGTGTCCTGCTGCAGTGCTCAGGGTTTCACCGTGACAGCGGTGTGGGCGGCTGTGCCCTGGAGGGCTCATGGCCACGCAGGGCGCAGGCAGCACCGGCAGGTACCGGCGCCATCAATAAACACGCTGCAGCCCAGACAGGATGATTATTCTCCTGAATTCATTATTAGCCTTGGCCCTGGGAATACCTGGCTCCAAAGACTTTAATTAGAGGAAGTATAATATCTGCAAAAGTTTAGCACTCCTGTTAGGAGGACAGGGACATCTTGTCCCTAATGAGGTCAAGCACTTCCTCTGTGGCCCCTCTGCAGGTGGGTCACACAGCAACCATGGAACCCTGCACACCTGAGACAGGAGCATGCCCAGCTGTTCCAGGCTGGCCAGGATTCCAGTGGAGTCCAGGACCCACGTCTGAGGAGCACAGAGTACGGCATCCACTCCAACAGCCCAACCCCAACCCTTGCAGAAGGCACCTGCGAGTGCAGGCTCTGGGATGCCCAGCTCTGCCTGGCTCTGGTCTGGGGAAGGGTAATCTGCTTTGTGTAGCTCCAGCTTTACACAGAAAGAGGGACACAAACAGAATGAGTATCCCTGGCAGAAGACAGGATGGTGTTAATTTTAAATTTTATTAATTACTTATTTTTTGTTGCTCTCTTGGATCACCTGCTGCCAGGAAGAGTACCCCTGTGCCTTTCACAGCCATTCTTTCTGGTGACAGTGAGATAAATAGAGCCATAGGAGAGTTGGTATAGGCAGAGGGCACAGAGCCATGCCATGTGCTTGTGGAAGAAAAAGGAGCTCAGAAAGCCAATGTGTCCCAAGGAGTTCTAGAACCCAACAGTACCTGCTGCTTGTGGACCTGGCCTGACCGAAAAGGCAAGAGACTTAGGTACCTGGGAGAGAGTTTAGGTACCACACCGTTTAAAATACTTAAAATAAACTGTTGTACTTCTTAAAATGTATTTCTTAAAATTACATTGAACATTTCAAATCCTGGAAATGATTCCCAAAACCCTGTCAAGACATGTTTTTGCCTGCTTGTATGCTCACATGTACAGAGTGGCACACTTACTGCTGCAAGACTGAAAACGACAACAACAACAAAAAGTCTGCACATTTCCTCTCTGTTCCTACAGGCCTTGAGCCTGAAATTAGAACAAATAAAATGTATAATGCATGCTCTGGAAGCACCCAATAGGGTTATAAGCAGCCATTCCCTCTTCATGGAGAAAAAGTTTATGTAAATGACTGATGACAGTGTTATTGTGTGAGGAATATCAATGGAGTAATTACAGTTACATAGCTTGCTGCTGCACTGCTGCTCTAAGCCTGTGTTAATTTTTCACACCACTCCCCTGGGAAGGATCGCAGTGTGCTCCTAAGAGCAGAGCTAATAATCGGAGCTCTGAGCCACTGCCGCTGAAACTAGCCCCAAGGTCTTTCTGAGCAGACTGCTAAACACTGCCTGTCTCCCCAGAGAGAAGAGAACAGAGATAAAATGATTAAAAACTGCCAAATTGGACTGGCAATCACTTGGCTATACTGTCAGCCCAAGACAAGACAAATCTCAGTTATTTTTCCTTTTGTGAGCTGGAGAACGAGGCCAGCACAAAGCAGCACAGCTGCAAGCAGAGCAGTGGGCTGCCCACATTCCACGTCCTCACCAGTTCTGTGTCAACATCTGCAGACACAAATGATGTGTCAGTGATTGTATTTAACACCAACACAAATCCAGAATCTGAGAAAACCAAGTTCCATTTAAGCCTACTGGGACCCTTATTATTAGGAGTCAATTCCACTTGTTTGATCCCAGGGATAATTTCAGAACTGAGCAGATCACAGACTCAGAAACTACATCTTCCTCTATATGAGCAGTTCCCTGAGGTTAGATACTGCTGATACTATTTGTCCTAAAATTTTAGATAAATGACAGATTCTGTCGAGCTCCACATTGTGAGAGGCAATGCAAGGATTAAGTGACAGAACACATCTTAAATTGTCCAGTAAACGCACTTTTAAAGACTCGGGTAAGATATCTGCACCTCGGCTGTGTGATCACAGCAAGAGCCTCTCAAGCCACAGCTGATGATCAGTAACACAAGGTACCACTTCTCACAGTTGGCAGAAATTCTCCATAACAAAAGAGAAAAGTAGCCATAATTAGCCTACCAGCTAAAAGCAGCAGCCCATATAAAGCGAGCCTGCAGTCCTGACACAAACCACCTAACAAAGGTGCACATACCTTTCTTGGTGAGAGCACACAGAAGAACAACAGCCAGATGGCTGTGGAGAATCTCATGCACTGAACTCTTGCATGGTTGGTCCACAAGCCCTGTGCAAACTAAATTTCCTGTGTGAAACCCATCAAAAAAAGCCAACATAGCTTCATTCCTGTAAAGGGGCAAAAGGGTGACAGCCAGTGATCTCTTCTACTGTCCCAAAAAAGTATTTTTAGTTTGAATTCACTGCATGAAATCATAAGTGCAGGTGTCAGGATTTGTGCAACCATCTATGCAGGCCCTTTTCCAGAGTCCAATTGTCAAGTGGCTCATGGGTAATAATAACAAAAGTCACCCCAATCTGAAACCAGGGCTCCCCAACCCCCTCCTATTTATCCACAGAGAGGGGGATGACATAGGGGCTTTTCTCCTAGGCCTCACAAATTTCTCAAACATTTGTTTGTGATTAAAAATACTTTAGCCAATTCCCTTTCAAAGCAAGAGGAAGAAATCTGGCAAGATTGAACACTAGCAGCTGGTTGGGATAAACTTGGGCTACAGGAGGCAACTTGTTTTGACAAATCCTCCAACTTTTCCAGTTTTCACTGAAACATGCCTGCTCCCCAAATATCTTATTTACAGGACAACTACTGGAGTTTCCCAGGGATTAAGATGACCTCTCGTTTCCCTATAAGCCTGTAGCAGTCTACCCCGGGCAGGGTTGCCAGGGCACCCACGTGTGCCTGGGCACTGCAGCCGCCTGCACATGTTTGCTGCACTGAGGGAGCAAACCCTGCACCTGGGGCTCTGCCAGCCCCAAAAACCCTGTCCAGAGCCATGCCCAAAAACAGCTTTGTGCATGAACAAACAGGGTTTTGGTCCTTCAGCTCCCTACAGAGATTTGGAAACAGGACACTTGAAAAGCACCAAGTGAAGGAGGGAAGGAGGAAAGCAGAGCACCCCTAGCACAGGAATTATTTTACTCCGTTTCCATTTCACAATAGACCTGGTATAATGTTTTTGCATTCAGCTCTGGATAATGTCTGGGGTGGGTAGAAGGGATTCACAAGGGGAAGGTCTGCAGCAAGTCCTTCTCTCTGCCCCAGAGTGGGAAGCAGGAAGGAGTCTGCTAAGAGCTATGCCCCGAGGGTTGCCTGCCATGAAGGGCACGCAGGGACGCTCGGGGCTGAAACACTTCCCCACGGGGGATCAGCAGTGCTGCTGAACTGCCGAGTGCAGCCTGTTCCCCAGGAGAGCAGCGTACTGGGGCTGGGCTCTGCACTACTGAACGAAACCCACATCTGAGATGGAGTACCCCGAAGTTATTAAATAGGTTTTAGTTTATTTCACTGATAGCTCATTTTTGGCTGATTCTTTTTGATGTCTCAGTGTCTTGTCTGACATGTCCTGCAGGTCCACCACAGCTCTCTTTCTGGCTGTGTTGAAAAGCCCCATCCCTCTCTATGGCTTTTGTTTTTCATCAGACTAAGAGAAGTTGAATCCTTTCCACCTATTCCAAAACTGATCTCACACAGAGAAGCAGCAGAACCACGACACAGAGCTCTGCAAAATCCCATTTATTACCCCCAGGTATTTATCAGTTAAAGCAAATATTTCCTCTGCAAAAAGAAACTGTTAGGGCAAGTCTCTAAAATACAGTCGTAAATGATACAACCCCTTTCCCCTCAACTACACACACTGGTACATTCACACACAAACTACTCAATTAAGAGAAGCTAAATAGGCATGCACTTGCAGTCTGGAAAAGTTTAAGTTGCTGGAGGTCTCTGCGGGGCGTTTGTGGAGTGGAAACACTTTAGGCTGCTGCAGCTCCAGTATAGTAAGGCCAGTCTTTGTGGATGAGACACAGCCCTGACAGGCATCCCTCACCTCCTGTCTTCAACATAACACAGCCATCCAGACAGCTGACAGACATTTTCCAGTGTTAACAACATGCTCTTGCTTACTGTGTTTGTTTTCTCATTTCCTATCTTAAAAAAAAGAATCACTTTAATCTTAAGTTTCATACGCAGAAATACATCTTCTCACACATTAAATACATAGCTAACACACACCCAAGATGCACTTAAAGTTATTATGAGCAGAGGGTCATATTGTAAACAGAAAACCAACTTTCTACTTCAGCTGTTCTAGATCCAGATGCTTTCTCTGTTCTGCAACACTACAGACACATATGATTAAAAAGAACATACCAGGTATTACAACTATTAAACTGTTAGATACAATTTACAATGGCAATAACTCCCTTGTCGTTGGTCCTTCCTAAAGTTAACCAGAAGTTTGTCAGATGTTTAACAGCTCACGGAGTGAACTGAGTTTGTGACTTGTTTCACAGAAGTTTGGTCAGTTATTTCTTACAATCACCAGCTTTTGTTCTAACTCAGTTTGTTCAAATTAAGGAAAACATGAGGCTAACTGGTATAAGGCTTCTTACTTTCCATCCATTTATACGAAGTGTCACTTGTACTCAGAGCACCTCAGACCAAGCCCTGCTTGGAGCTTGTAGAGTTGGGCCCAAGCATCTCCTGGGGGAAGCAGGCAAAGGATGCTGTGGCAGTGCCAGAGCCAGTGCCTCAAGACTCAGCTCTGGACAAAACCATCCCCGAGCCCCAGAGGCTGACAACACACACTGGGCACAGGGGTTTGCAGCAGGGCCACCAGCCTGTCCCCTCAGGGCTGCCCGCCCCACACGGGTACAGGCCATGCCCATATGTCCCACCGCAGAAACACAGCTGGGGACGGTCACCCTTGGTGTCCCTCCAGGAGTGTCCGAAGGGATCACTCAGAGAAAGAGGGATGTCTGGTGGAACATTCTCCAGAACAAAGGCAGGAAAAGGAAGCAGACAGGCCTGACTGATGCACTTCGCTGGCCTCCCAGCACACCAGGAGATGCAGGGCACAGCTTTAGCATGGAGTGAGATGGCCAAGGGTGGTAGGACTAGCCAAAAGATGAGAGGGAAACAAGCATCCAGTTGTGTCCTCATTTTATGGGAAATTTAATAACTTTGGTAGAGAAGTACAAACTAGGAAAGCTGACAGTGCTCATTCACTGAAAGTAATGAGGTTTGACAGATTTTTCTCAAGGATTACGGGTTATAGGCTCCTCTACTCATCCAAAGCAAGATGTTGTCTGGGGTGGATATCTACCTTTCCTACAAAATCTGAACAATTTAAACATGTGAGAGCACGTAGAAGTCATCATAAAGTTACTGTCATCTGTGTCCCCCTGGGGCGACCACTGCAAATGCAAACCAGCCTGGCCTAGGGACACTCACTAGCAAAATGCAGATGCAGCCTTGGAAAGGACTGGTAAGAGCTGAAGATGAGACAACAACCGGATTAACATTTTCTCACTACAAGTCCCCAAGCCACCCCTGACTAAATTCTCACAGAATTTAGCCCCAAGTTTCCCTGGATTTTTAGCTTAGCAGAGGATTGCTGGGCTTAGCAATTCCATCAGATGATGAGAAGAGCAGTTTACAAAATGCCTTAACTTTCTAAATGTATTTCTGGAGAGTTGATAATTTAGGGCCTGACACCATGTGCAAGTCTTTCCTGAGCAGGAACCCTGCATGGTGTAATCGCTTCCTGCTGCGAGGGCACGGTGTCTGGATCAAGGCTCACAGCCGACACGCTCCTGCCTAACATCAGGCTGGATCAGCTGCCTCTCCATGCCATCAGCACACTCTTGACACCGTTCCTCACCAGCTAACTTTCTCTTTCAGCGGCACAAGTGATGTCAGTGTATAAGCTGACGGTCTTTTTGATTTTGCTTCAGTTCTCAGGGGAATGAACCAGGAGGTGCAGATTTTATTATGCTAATGAAATAAGATCACAACAGTCCTCTGAAGCGTGCGAGCCAGAGTCCAGGGGCAGTGCTAAAAACTTCTCCCACAGGAAAAACAGATACAAGGCTGGCTTTGAGAGTGGGCGTCTTCTACACGGACCACCACATTGTCAGAAACCACAGCTGTCCACCACATGAGCGAGCTCAGATGGGACTGCCCTGGGCATGCTGACTGGTCAGTGCCTGCAGCATGGTGCTCCGCTGCAACACAGGACAGCTCCTCAGCTTCTCACCGGCAGCCTCGCAGCCCAGCACCCGTGAGGAGAGGGAAGGCACCAAGCAGAGCTGTGCCAGTGTTTCCCTGTCTGTCTTCCTAAAGGCACAGGGCTAAATGGCCTTCCTAAGAGTTTCTAAAATAGGAACTTACACACTCACACGCTTCTTTCTGACCCTTCTATATCTGACAATTTTTATGGGTGCATGTCTTGCAGCACTGCACCAACTTGAGTCCGCAGAGTAAAGTAAACCTCCAGCTGAGCACCTGCACGATCCCCATGGGCTTCCCCAGCTTTCGAGGTGCTGTGCGCGATCCTTCTCTCGATCTGTTGTTTGCCCTGTCATGCTTTTACAGTACATGCAAAACAGCTTGGGTCTTCCAAGAGAAAAAACACACAACAAGCCATTATTAAAATGAGTTTAGTAAACAATAATCAGAGGAATAGTTAATAAGCACAGCTTTGCTGCGTTAAGTAGGAAATTAGATCCACTGCCCCATTACTATTTTGAGTGAGAAAGCAATGATGCCTTTAATTATGCATAGTCTGCTTTATTTGAACTGTGTTGGCTGTTGTGAGGGAAATAATCAATGTAAACGCCTCCCGAGGTCGCTCCTGAGGCAGCCGTGAAATGAACTAAGTGAGCAGAGCTGTGTGTATAATCATATCAAGCAAATCCCCAGGTACCAGCCCAAGAATCACAGACACATATGATTTATACACTCTCCACAACTCAACACTGACACCCCGAGCCATTTTAACAGCAAAGCCTGCAAATTGCCCTGAGTTCTTACCTACACAGAATAAGTCAGATTTCTGAAGCTGGAATTAATCCTATGCATTTTAAAATTACACAGTCTACCCTGAACTCTGCTTGATTAGAGATCGTGAAACTCAACTCCTGTTTAAAACCAGTTTGTATTCTGGGGGCTTTAAGCAGAACTCCCTCAAGAATTTCTTCAGACTAAAGTTAATCTTCAGCAGAAGTTCAGTATGAAATAAAACTTTTCAAACCAAAGCCTACTGTAGTGAGAGGAGCAAGAATCAGACTGGAGGAATTATCTTTTAATTTCTGTATTTATCCAATGGCAAACTTTGATCTCAATTTGTTTACAAATCTACCCAGGTTTTTGTTTGTTTTTCACGTTTTTAAATTCAAGCAAATATTTTAAATACAAGTATCTATCTTTAACGTGAATTGGCAGCACCTGTGTTAAACTCCCAAGGAGAGAACACAACATCCAAACAAGACTTTCTGGGCAGGTTCCTTCCCCAGCCGCTTTTCAGTGATTTTCACCCCTCACGCACGTTTTAATTGCTGAAGAAGCCCCACTGAGAAACTTAGTTAAAAAAAGAAAAAGAAACATGGGAAAAGTGGAGTGATGCTGTTATTCAGATCTGTTTGGCTGCAACAGCTTGCAGGGAAACCGCAGCGTACACTTTCCCCAGAACAGCGACCGGAGCCCACCCTGCCCTGCACGAGCCCACCCTGCCCTGCACGAGCCCACCCTGCCCTGGGCAGTGGCACGGGGGGTGGGGGGGCTGCACCCCTCACCCCCCCCCAGCACCACCCACCCTCTGCTCGCATGGGTTCGGTTGGGCAGCCGCAGTGCCCGGTAAGGCCACGCTGCACCCACCCCTACAGAGCCAAGAGCCTTGTGCCCCTCACGCTTCCCTTCCTGACACCTGCATCCTCACACATCCCCGTCTCTGCTGAACTCTCACACCGGTGTAGTGTCCCCCCCTCAGACAAAGTTTTTAGCTGTCCTATGCAAGGCCTCCTGCTCCAAAAAGCACAAGAGGAAGATTTTTTTCCTTGCAGCTGACCTGCCACAGCATTTGCTCAGCGCAGTTCCCGGACGTTTCATCACTGCCGGGGCAGGGACCATGTCATAGCAACACAGAGGTTTCCCAGTGTACATTTGGGTGTTTGCATATGGACATCTGCTCTCCACTCCACACTCAGGATTTCTGCAGGTCCCTCAGCCATGTGCTAAAGGGAGTTTGATCTTTCACAGAGACATGCACCGGCGTGAACTTCACCCTAAGGAGTTAAATCAGCTTTTGCTGTGGAAACTCACATAATAAAAATAGATCCTCCTGCTCTAAAAGATTTGCACTGTGTGTGATTTAAGGGCCCTTATTGAACCGTCCTGTGTGGTTTGTTTTGTTGCACAAAAATCATATTTGTCAAAAATTTCTTTCTTTCACCAAGATTCATTTGGATAGGTGCTGCTGTACTAGCAGGATGGGAAAACACCAGCCTCTTCTTCCCAAATGGAAAAGGCAAGCTTACGCTTCTTAGCATTTTGGCTAGAAACAGGAGTGTTAAGGAGTAAGAGCATATAGTGCTAAAAATATCAAACAAGAGGCTAGGGGCTATTATGTAAGTTCTTTGGTGGATTTGACTATTTAATGCACTTAAAACTGAAACACTGTAATGATGATTCTAAAAAAAAAATATTCAGTCCCATGTTTTCTGAGAGTTGGGTAAACACAGAGTTGGGTCTCAGGAGTTTATACTGTTGATTGATTTTAGCTTTTGGGTTTTGGTTTGGTGGGGGTTTTTTGTCACAGGGTTTTTGTTTGTTTGGTTGGGTTTTTTTGTTTGTTTGTTTTTTAGTTTTGGTTTTGGTTTTTTTTTTTAAGAGTGTCACAGGCGCTGCCACCCCCCCACACACCTGCAGGGCTGCACTGCCCAGGAGCACGGCAGGCAGCCCCACAGGCTTCTCCTTCAGGCGGAACGTGAGGATCACACAGCCATACACATGTGCACACAAACACATCTGCACACGCTCACATTTTGCAGCCCCTTAAAGAATATAAATCGCATGAACGTCGTGCATATTTTAAGCTGATACCCTGGGGGATTTTCAGACCAAAAATGCCCTAACCAGAAAACTTTGTGTTTTCCTTGCTCTCAAAAACTCAGAAGAATTCATATACAAACGATGACAAATACTTCATTCAAACAGTTACTCTCAGAGCAGAAGGAACAGGGCCAGCTCAAGTAGTTGGGATGACTGCATGCAGCTAGCCCCTTTGCTTCAAGACCACAGGAATTGTTTATCACTGAGACTCTCCTAGGCTAATTGAAACCAGCCCTGACTTTTGAACCTGCCAGCACTAAAGAAACTTTAAGTGTTTTCTCCTACTGAGATTTGGCCTATGGGGACCGCTCACCCCTCAGTTATTTTCAGTTCATTTTATTTCCACCTTGAATGAATCCTTCGTCTAAAAGATGCTTAAGCAATTCTTCGGCAAAACACTTTATTTTTATGACAATGAAATTTTGAGACCACATTGCTCATGTTGCATCCTTCTAAGAACGTTAAATCCAAATTTTGATTCATCATTAAGGACTCCCCTTATAAGATAGTTTCAATAAGTTTCAATAGTTGGCGTTTTTTGTGGTTTGCAACTTGCTGACATTTGCAACTTTCAGAATACTCTCACTTAGGATTTTCACAAGGTCTTGGTAGCAGAAATTTGAGCAGGGAAATGGAAAGACAGTTCAGTTAACATGAAGCTGGTTTAACATTTTCTAAAAGCAGCCTGAAGAACATTTCCATCCAAAGGCAGACCTGCATAGTCTGGACTGGAAGAGTATGCTGGCCTACCCTACACAAATGGGGAATGATTTTTATCTAGTACATATCTTCATTTGGATGCTGTGATAACAGGAACACCAGTGTCTAACGCTGCCCTACAAAAAACCACATTGGAAAACGCTGCAACCATGACTAGCTCTATTGCTAACATGTAATCCACAGACTTATCATTGACAGAGAAACTGATACAGGTCACAGCACCAAGTCCTGGCAGCCTGACATCCCAAGCTCACTTCCAGCCCTCCTGATTCCCCCAGGACACTGCTCGGTGCATCACAGATTAAGTCAGGACAAGCAGGCAGGCAGCAGCACATTTATCTTCTCTGCAAACATCAGTTCCAAGAGAGATTCCACAGATAAGACAAGTTCATTCAAATTCATTCATCTGAGAATAGAAACCTGAGCCAAAACTAACATGCATTTTATGCTTATTTACAGACCACCAGAGACTAAAGGATTCATCAAGAAATTCACAGGTACCTTCTCTGCAGCAGTAGTGAAATGCCAGAGACTCATTCTCCTGGGAGGTTCACTGCACACCAACCTGAAGTTCAGCCTCTTCCCAGGGCTCTTCTCCTCCTGTGGTCCTGCTTGTGCCGCATAGCTGACCTTGGCCCATGCATCAGCAAGGAGGGCACTCTGTGCTTGGTGCTGTCTGGTCAGATGATCCACCTTGGTACCACTGCAGCCAAAACAACTGCAAGTCCACAGACCCTAAGAAATGCTTGCAACAGGATAACAAAAATAACTTCCGTGCACTCTTAAGACTTGAGCACATTTGCCTGCCCAGGAACTCAGGGTGCCCTGAAGAGCAGCACTACCCTTGTGCCTGCAGCCTGGCCCAGCACCCAAGGAACAGTCAGGGCGGAGTCACCATTTTCAAACTTCTGGAGAACTTGGCAGCAGGTGAAGCCGGTAACAAGGAGCTTCTGCCCTCACCTGTGCCTCTTGGGGGAAGAGGAGCAGAGGCTCAGGGAAGAGTGATAAAATGTTTTAGATGTTTGTCTTCAGGATGGTTTCAAGATGCAGTCATGATACACTGCGGGATCCCTTGCTTAAAGTCCTTGCAAAGATCAGCTTCTTCCCTGACTTTTTGTACATAGTACACACCGATATTCATTGCCTCAATACACGGAATACAACTGATGGCTTGAAAAAAAGAGGCCAGTAAAGTTTAAAACTTCATATGGGTTGTGTCCAGAGGAACCCTGTGCCCAGATGTTGACAGTTCATAGACAATCAGTAGTCAGGCCATGTCGTATGTGAATAAGATAGTCATGATGCGATTGATGTCAAGGAACAGGAGAGAGGGAAGAAGAAAAGAACTTTCTCAGTGAACATATATCATAGTCTATTGCAGAGAAAAGGACAAACCCAACCCTCTTTTTCTCGTTATGCACCTTTTTCCAACCTTGCCTCTTTTGAATGTGTCGCTGACAGTCCAAGGACCTCATCAAAAGAGGACACAGAGCAGCCATACCTGTCCTTGTGGGAAAGACATGGGAGAGTAAACAGCGTCTGACAAATGTTAGTCATAGTGCTGACACAGAGTGAGATGATATTTGGGTCTGGAGACTCTAAATGCTGAGACATTTAACTACTAATAGCAGTAAGGCAAGAGGACTATGTGCCTTAGAGCTCTATGTGCCCCAAGCTTCAGTCAGTCACTGCAGCAGGGAGAGCTGGAACAACAGCTGGAGAGACAAAACTGTCCAGGGATGTAACGGGGCTCCAGTGAAAAGGGGCACATGGGCTGGACTGTGTGGATGCATGCATATGGCTGAACCAATATAACTCCTGTGTTCAGTCAGGGTCCTGTTCACTGTGCCCACAGACACAGCACACAGGTTCAGACAGGGAGGCTGATGGCTGTCTACTGTTCACCTCACCAGAACCTCTCCAACAGGCCGCCAGTCGTGCTGGTGCACATCAGCAGGAATAACAACTTCCAGGAGCTCTGCAGACCAAAGCACCAGTATTTTCCACACATGCCAATACTTTCAAACTGTGGGTACTCCCTCTTGACAGGATTCAGGAATGCTTGGGGGCTTTGGATTAGCTCTTGGAGCTGGAACAGCCATGTCAGCAAGGCACTGTGCCCAGGCTGAGAAACATGGGGGCGTAAGAGTCAAGTTCACGTGGAAGTGGGACAGGGGGTAAAACAGCTTGGGAAATGCTGACAGAGCGTGTTTGACACTAAACCTGTCCTGAGGAAGCCTCAGGAATCTTGCTCGGTATCGTGCAGGGGATCAGCCCGGCAGGCTCACACGTGCACACCAGTTGTTTCCCCCAGGACTGAAGCAGCAGCAGCAACATCTCTTCACCTTGTGCGAGGGAGCAGTTCCAGTGCCAGTGTTGATGCAAGTGGATAGTCACCCCCAGGTGGCAACAGGCCAGCCTGCCAAATCTCCTCCCCGCCCCACACATTCCCAGCCCCGAGGACGGGAAGAGCTTTCCTGTTCAGGCTGCACTGCAGCATCTGTGCTCCAGTGCGGGGGCACGTGTGCGACATCTCACCATGTGCAGCACACAGCACTTCCTCTGCCAGGAGGATGTCACCTTTGTAACACACACAGACAGTTCCACACAGACCTGGGAAGAGTACGGTGCAAAGGGGCTGCTCATTCTTCCTTTGTGGGACACACATCAATGTATGTTGCCCTGCAACACTGTAAAGAGCATTTCGGGCTTGACTACACGGTCCTATGGAGAGGCCCTCACCTGCAGGCTGCCAAAATGATTGTGGACTGCAAGTTTGTGGTTTTAGGACATGGGAAATATCAGCTCTCCCCTCCCTTTGAGGGGTTCACAGCTTTCAGCAGCCTGGAGAACACCCGCACCTGCAAGCTATGGGGTGTCTGGGACAGGTTCCGTCTTTACCCTCCACTGCACAGAGGAATCACTGGGTGAGCCCCCAGGGCCTGGTGTGATCCGGGTGGGCAGTGATGAGGGCACTCATCTGGCCAAGGCCGCAGGTACCAGCCCCTGCTCAGGGCTGCCCACCACTGTGGCCAGGCTGCTGTCTCGGGAGCCTGGCGCCCGTGACCAACCTGGATGCTGGAGGAGGGAAGAGACGGGGGGTGCACCACTAGATTCTCTCGTGGCAGTGCTTTAAGAGAAGGTTTTGACTGCTGCTGCCTTTTGTGCGAAACCTGATCGTGTCAGCGTATAGGGTGAGCTCTCTGCATGCCTGTTTGCCTACCGCGGCGTCGAACCCCGCGGGCCCGGGCGCAGCCACAGCTCCTCTTGGCGCGCAGTCCCCTGGGAATGGGCCAGGGCCTCTGGAGAGGCCGATAGCCCCAGCATCCACAGAGCGCTGTCCCGGCACCCACAGAGTGCTGACACTGTGCCAATGCAGCAGGCCTGATGCAAGGGACAGCTGCCCTGCACAGTACACATGTTCACAGAACACACTGACTCCCAGACTGACTCGACACCTTCAGCTCAGCGCTCAGTTGGACCAAACTGCTCACCTCCACCAGGGCTCCACGGCAGCTCCTCTGCCAGGTTCTCCCTGACCACAGGCAAGACAACGAGCTGGATGCCACATCCTACTGACCCAGTCTCCCTGGGCCTCCAGAACAAAGCGTGTTCCAGGTGTCAGCAGGAGCAGGAGCATGGATCTGCCCCAGGGCAGTGCCACATGCAAAGCTCACACCACCTTGCAGTACTGCTGCCACTGGAACACCCCAGGTCCTCAGCCCTGTGCCACAGAACAAAACAACACCCAGGACAGCGTTTGCACCAGTAGTAGATGTACCCTGATTGTTACCTGCATTCACTTGCTTCACCGGAATGAGATGGAACAGGGAATTTGAGTCAAATCTTCAGAATAAATAGCTATATATTGAAACTGTACAGCCCAAAGCTTTGAAAGGCTCGATCCCCCACCCTGGAAGTCTTCAAATTACAATTCCTCTGAGGCTGAGAGAGGTCATGGGGCAGCATCTTCCCTGTCTCACCCTCTCTTCTCCTGCTCACTATCCTCACCATTGTCAGCACCTGCTCTGACCCTCACAGCCACTTGCACTCCTTACGCTCTTCAAGTGAACCAAGTAAATCTCCTGCCTTCCAAACAGGAACACAAAACCTGTTTCTATTCATTTAAAACAACAACACATGTTAATTATAGCTATTAAAAGCTACTCTCTATTTATACTTAATAACAGCACCTTTATTGGGGGATTGAGAGTTCTCACTGATCTGACAGCCTTGTTCTGGAAGGTCTGAGCTAGATGAAGTTGCATAAACTTTGCACTGGCTTTGCTCTGCGTCAGTGAAAGTATTGTAGATTTACACTGCTGCAAGACAAAAATTTGGCTGTAAAAATGTGAAATTACAAATCTAAACGCTAAAAAATCCCAGCATAACACAAGCTGAATTCAAATTCCAGACACAAAATATTTTCTTTTAAAACTCTTACATTTTTAAGCATGAATCCATTCCAGCCCACGTGACTCTTGCTGGCAGCCAGCTTAGCACTGCTCCCTACTGTCAGTCCCAAACCCAACAGGAATTTACAGCCTCTCCTCCACTCAGTGTTGTCACTGAGCAAATTGCCGAAAATGAGCAGCGTTCCTCACCACAATTGCTCCATCTCTCTTTTGCACATTTTCCCTATTCTAACCCCAGCATTTGTACTCTGGTCATTATCCACTGTAAGCCACCGCACACTGCATACATGTGTTACTTTGGACAACCTTTACTCCCAGCCATCCCAGCATTACTAAATACACATTGTGAGATTCATTTTGAAGAATAAACAAATAGTTTATTTGTTTTGTTTTCCACAAACACATGTACCAGTAAAGCTTAATGGCCAACTTAATGGCCAGCCTGCTTCAAAAAGGGGATGCAAAAGCATATTTAAAATAACCGCTTCAAAATAAAAAGCCAAGAGAAATGTTTCCTGCCATTCCCCACTGACAGCATACAGGGAATGCTGCTCTAACATCCCTCAGGGAGGGAGCCAGGATCATGTCCCTGGCTCTGGCCACTTGCTTCCTTATGCTGCAAGTCTGTGACTAGTCTGGAAGAACAGATATGGCAAGAAAAGGCGAGGAAACTGCAGCTAAGGTGATGCAGAACAGCCAAATGCTCCTATCTGCCTGACCAGCCTCACTGACACAGAGGATCCACGTGGATTCACTCCAAGGGGGAGATTCAATTAGTTCCCACCTGTTAGTACAGCAGCTGGCTAAATGTGGAATCATCCTGCACCTACATAACTTAATTTATGTGGTTCAGCAGCATCCCAGCCCCCATTCCCTAGCCAGCCATCTTGGCAGGAGCTAAAACATAAGATGGCACTGATCCTGAGCTGTGACTGACCCCAACTTGATAGTCCTGTTTTTTTCATCCATAAAAGATTCCACAGATCCACCTAAAGCTCCTTCCTCTCTGAATTTCCTCATGATGCAGTTCATTGAAGTTTCAGCATGGCCTTTATTACAGCATATGCTGAGGCTTCAAATGTAAAGCTACATTTTGAAAAGGCAGCATCTGTCTGCAGGCAGGAAAACCCTTTTGTTGCCATGTTGAACTCTTACACATAGCAAGGGATGCAGTGCAAGCAGTAAACTCTTGATCTTCACTCAGAAGTGTCTACTTTCACTTATCAGCCTGACATCTCACAGTGGGGCCACCTGAGCAGATGATGGGGTTGGCTCCAGGGCTTGCAGACTAGAACCAGACCTCTGAGGGATGGAGGTGGCCAGCACCAAGGGACCCTCCAACACAGTTCAAAGTGACACATTTCAAACAGCCCTCTCCTGCATACCCCACGGCCTTCAAAGCACTAACAACTTTATTGCCTGGAGCACGTTGAAGATCCGCTCGGGGATGTGTGGCAGTTGCTCTGAGCTGAGGACGGAGCGTGGCTCGGCAGGGACCTTTGCATCCTGCACTCCCAGGGCTGTTCCTAAACGAGTTTAAAGCTGACTCCATTCTTTGATTTCTGCCATCCTATTTCTGCCAGATCCTTGCAGTTCTCTGTCAGAGCTCACACACAAAGAATTTTAAGCAGAAATACAGTAACAAAAAAAAAAATAGCTCCCCAGCTGTTGGACTCCGATGTTCAAGACAAAACTTCTCTGAAGTAGAAAATGAGTTAACACATAATTAGGGGTTTTCCCAAAGAGACTAAATAATTTATGGAAAGTTACTGACATGTTCCTGACATGTTTGGTCCAGTTACGCCTTCGCACAATGTTAGGCTGTGACATCACAGCACTAAAAGACAATGTTTTCACACGAAAAATCAGTTATTGTGAAGCCACCAGAGCAGAAGCTCCAGAAACTGTTAAACCATTTTCCTAAATCGCTTTTTTATAAAAGGAAAAGGAAAACATTCCTGGCTGTGTGCAATGTGTGCAGAAGTCACAGGATCCCACTTGTAACAACTTTCTTTCCCTTTGTCACAGCTCAAACTAATGGTGCTTGGGGGGCAGTGAGCAGAACCGGAGCACACTGCACAGCTCCTTCAGCAATTTGTTACCAGAACTGTTCCCGGAGCAAAGACCTACTCACCACTGGCCAAAGAGTCACTCTATATAAATGGACAAGTTTTCCATACTGATAAATGGATTAACAGAGCACACGTTTTGCAGAGAGCTGTAGGAAAACAACTGTCCTCAAACAACGTGAGGGTGCTGCTCTGTGTGAAGACACAGACACTGTTTATCTAATGGCTGGAAAGTTTACAAGAAAACAGCAAACTTCGTGCTGTGGTTGTTGAACTGAAGTAGTACTTTACTAGAACCAGGTTTTTCAGTAATTTTGCGGTTGTAACAACTATTTTCTTTACATACTGCTATAGAAAAGGGACTCTTTTTAACTTAATTGAAGACACTATCAAGAGTAAATATACTGAGGCTTTTAATAAAAACAGTATGAGGAGAACATTCAAAGCTAAATAATCAGAAGCAATTTGTGTTCATGAGCAGAATGATGTGTCATTTTTTTCCCTTGCAATGCTCTGTACTGGATCAGTTTTGAGACTGTGGCAAACTTTAAACCTATCTTAAAATAATGAACAGCAGTGAGGGTTGAAGATATTTTGAAAAATACACTGGAAAGAGAAAACATATGCCACAGAGTGTGGTGCAAAAGTCGTATTTCATGCATGACTTTAGAGAATGTTAATAAGGATTAGAACCATACTTCAGCAGAATAACAATCAGTCAAAGAAGTGTAATTAATTTTTCTTTAGATCTCTGTTAGACAAAAATACAGGAGAGATGGTAATGTTGCCTATAGATTTTGAGCCAGTGAAGAAATACAGCCCTGAAATACTCCTTGTAATTTTACACTGTAACTGCAGTGTAGTACATGACTCATTTGCTTCTAGTTGTTGGTTTTATAATATTATGAATCCAAAAATATTTTAAACTTTTTTTTTTTTGGCCAATAACTATGATTAAGATAATACATCCAAAAACATATGTAAGTTGTGTATGTGGGACATATGGAAAGCAGATGTGTTCTTAATTTACATATGACCTAAAAAATCAGCTGATTACCAGAGATGGTACTCTGTGGAGCTGTTTTGGATGCAGAAGCACTGTTGCTAGCTCAGCACCATTTTAAAGTAGGCAGTTTGCTTCTCTTGTGTCTGAAATCCCAAAGCCAGTGCAGCAGACAGACTATCCCTGGAAGAGGGTTGTTTGGCTTCACAAAGGACAGCCCAGAAATAGAAAACCAAGGTTATTCGTTTCTAAACACAACTGTTATTGAAAACTTCTTTTTAATATAAGTGTATGCTCCAGTATATGCTTACAAAACTCCAGTTGTGCCCGTAACTATGCTCCTTCAAGCTTAATGACAATAGGGGCCATGCTCAGATTCCATGATAAGCCCAATGCTGAATGCCAAAATCAAAAGGCAAAGCTGTGTCTGCACAACTGGTGGGGATACACACTGAGGTGGCAGTCACCTCTCCAAAATCACAAAGTCACTTCTACAATCACAACAGATCAGGGAAGTGGCTTTTTAATTAAACCCCTGTGACAGACGTTCTCTGGGGCCTGAGTTCTGGTTTCATTTATTTAGCTATACCCCTTAAGAGAACAGTAACTTATACGAAAGGCCCAAAAAACTTCGCTCTCGGTAGCAAACACAACCAAGAAGGGATGTTCCCATTCCAGTTAGCATCAGAAGCCAAAGCTGGGTTGTGAGGAGGAGCACCAGAAATAAGGGGTTCCTAATTTTTTTAAAGCAAAACATTATCTAGCCCTTTTTCTGAGCAGAGGTGGTTCAAATTGCAGGGGGGACTGTCAGAGGGATGAGACAGCTTTTCCAAAGCTCAAGCTAATTGAACACACCACTGGTAAATAAAGACACATTTTTTTCAGGCAGGCGTTTGTCACAGTTAGGAAATTCTCACTCTTCTGCCAAGCTCCAGCTTGGCAGCATCCACGGGAATCGCTCCAGCCAGAGTCCCCCTCACAGCAGTGCCAAGACGCAAACCCACCATTGCCTGGTGCTCGCAGTGCCCCACAGCCCTGCCTGGAGCCACGGTGAGGGGCTGTGCAGGGTCAGTGAGGGGCTGTGCAGGGTCAGTGAGGGGCTGTGCAGGGTCAGGCACTCGCACTGAGGGTGGCAGCTCCAGGCGACTCTGCTGCACCCCTTCACCACCCTCTCCTGCAGCGGGTGCATGGAGCATCCTCCTCCCAGCAAGACAGATTCTGGGAAGACCTTGCACAGCCTACACACTCCCCCTAGCTAACAGGCAGCTGGCTTTTTTTTTAAGCAAACAATATTTTAAAATCTGTCTCCTCCCTCCTTGCTGCAGACATGTAATTTGGGATCTGCTAGTGCAGTAGTGGCTGCAGTGGACCTGGTGAGGTGAGTCCTGGCCCAGCCCCTGCTCACCTGCTCCAGTAGCAGCACAGGATGGGGCTTGCCTCCATGGCTTCAGGGAGTCTCACCAAGAAAAAGTGCCCACTGTCACTTCCAGATGCGCTGGGACTGCCAGTTAGAGTCTGAGGTGCTTGCACCTGTGTCTGCCTCAGTGCCCAGGGTGATGTCTCGGGCATCTTCCCATTGTGATTCCTGCCTGGGGCTGAAGCCATGGTGAGGAGCCATCCTTGAGTCCCACAGGGCCCCTGGAACGTAAGCCCCACATTGGGCCTGGGTATGGACATGTTCTCTAGCCAGCAAAGACCCCAGCATGCACCCAAGCACAGCAGGACTGGTATCTGCTGACTCTCATGTGTCAAACCTTAAACCAGATAGAATTGGAGATTGTTTCCCCAACATGGGCTCCACAGCCTTTGTCACTCTCCTGGTGCTTGTACACATGTACAGCTGGCCCATTTTTTTTCATAAATCTGAATGTGAGACTCACCCACCTCTCTGGCCCAGCAGTGATGCTGAGGGATACTTCGCCCTGGATGCAGTGCAGGTTCAAATCCCTGTGCCAGGGCTGGCTCCCACAACTCCTGTCTACAGGGTGAGTGCTGCTCCAATTGTTCCTCTCCACTCCTCCCAAGGGCAAGAACACCAAGATCAACAGGCTGGCACTGGACAGAGCTGGCATGACCAGTGCTCCGTGCCTAGATGTTCAGCAGACATTTTGCTCAATCAGGATCCTGAATGATTGATTTCTCCTCCTCCTCCTAACTCCACCAGTATTTTTCTTTCCTTGTCCTAGAATATGTCCTCCTTCCAGGAAATCTCTGTTTATATCAGAAAAGGCAATAGGACATGCCGTTATTGTTGGACCCTTATCCAAAAACTCTTGCTCCTCTGGCTCAGCTCCTCTCAGACAACCCTCCTCCCTGGGCCACTGGCATGACTGGCAGCATCCACAGCCCACCCCCGACATTTATGGGGTAGAGAAGTAACACACTTCCCAGTGAGAAATTAAAATCCCACACTGCTCATCAGAGCTACCTAATGCAATAAGCACAGAAATTCTTCTATGATAAATCCTAAAAACATAATCCTGTGAGATGTGGCATCACTACACCAAGAAAAAAGGGCTGCAGAGAAGATCCCAGCACAGAGGCTATTTGGGGCATTTTCTCATTGTCATCAAAGACTTTATGATCTGAAACATCTGCATTGTCTTACGCTGATCAACAAGACCCACTGTCCCTCTGAACTCCAAATGTTTCCCTTCTCTGCTGCTTGATGCCTCCTTGGGTCACAGGCCCTGGCTCACAAATCATTTCAGCCTTCAGAGGGGGCTGAGAGGAAGGCAGGGAGGCTCTGAAATTCAATCCCAAAAGGTTTTTTGTATTTTTTTTTTTTGGTTGAATGAAAGTTATTTTTCTTTCAGTGAGAATGCTGTAGTATCAAGTCCTGCTAACACAGAAGCACCACCCCAAACTCACCGTGGGTAGATGGTTTTCCCCTGTTTACTGACCTTCTTCCTCAGAGAAGGGCAAAACGCATCAAGAGGAGCAGAGAAGCTGTTGTGTAAAGTGTCAGGGCACACAGTGAGGACGAGGTTTGGTTCCCTCTGGAAGATGCAGAATGTGCTGCGTTTCCTATATCCTTCTGAACCAGACACGTTCTGTGTTAGGGTAGGACACTACACACAGGCACCACTGTTAGTGGATCCGAAGAGAGCAGTGAACAGCCTTCAGATTCAAACCCAGGAGAGTAACAGGATCTCAGGTGCTTTCTGAAGCCCCCTTCTCTGACATACATGCAGCCTCATACCACATTGATTCTGTCTGCATTTAACACTTCAGATGTGTTAAACGCTCCTACTCTTGCATTTCAGTAATGCTTTTGATGATGTTTTGATGTCCTTTACAGTTTTACTGGACTGTCTCCCCAAGCTCACCCTGATATCACACTGCCTGCTCAATTCACCTATCAGTTAACTGACCTGAGAAGTTTATAGACACTAACAGACTCCTGCACTGGCCTCAAGGATTCCCAGGGTATATAACGCTGTGTTCAGCTCAGCACCTCCAGCCCTGTCTGTCCTGCATAGGCCACAGCAAAGTGACGGAGGATCACCCTCCTGAGATCTCAGCAGAGCTGGCTGTTCAAAGCAAATGTGCTCTGCTACAGGGAGGCTGCAGCCTTGAGAGCTCCTCTGCATGCCGGGTTTTCTAAATAAGGCCCTGTGTAGGTTCCCCTGTTTGCACTGCATGTTAGCAGCCACTGGCGCTTACAGTGGAAAAACAAACCCAGGTGAAGCAGCAGCAAACGACTCTGCACGCCCCAAACATGAGAACCTCCCGGGGCAGCCTGGTCCTAAGAAGACATGGGAAGAAACAGTGTGTCCCAGGGATAAGCGCGCCCAGGACAAGCCCCAGCCTGCAGAAACCCCAGGCAGGTCGCTCTGCAAAGGACTTTGATATCTGCTGGAGCAAAGTGCCACGTGAGACGAAGCATCTGCCCAGGACGAGATGTGAGCACCCACTGGGGTGCACAAGGTCGCCAGGAGCCGGGGCGGGGGACAGGGAGGAGAAAGGGGAATTCCTGAGGAATGATTTCGTAAAACATTTAATTAGCACTGGACTTTTTACATCTAAAATTACTTTAAAAATGTGCATAGAGATGAAAAATACAGAGGAGCTGGACACGCCCTCCCAAATGAGGACAGTGAGTAGTGCCGATGGCACCAGCTTGTAGCAGATGAGTTGGAGGAAGTTTGACACAGTTTCTCTGCCAGTGGTGCCAGGTTGGATGAAAAGAAAAAAAATTGTAAAACTTTCCCATTCCCTTGATTTTGATTACAGCTTGAAAAAATACTTAATGCAAGAAAAAAAGTAATTAACTAGACTGTGCCCCAGAATGCATCATTCTTTCATAATTTCCCAGACTTCTGTTTCAAAAATTACAGCAACCGGTATAAACTCCGCAAATCCACCAAGGAGGCAACTCTTCAAATACCTGTGGTTTCCCACATTTTCCAAGGAAAACAAAAAGATTTATAGTTTCTCATGTTAAATCTGAGGGGCTAAATTTTGAGAGATGTACTTGCCCACCTGCTGCACATGTATTAGTTCTAGCTGAAGAGAAGTCAATAAAAATGGAGAAAGAAGAATTTGCAGAGCTGGTTAAAGTAATAAGATTTGTTTCAGAGCATCTGATCTTTAGACTAACAGACTTCCAAACAGTTGGACAAGTAAATAAAGCACCACAGGGAACTGCTGGTTCCACTAGGTTACCACAGGGATATGCACAAAGGAATTCCTACAACTAAGAAAGGGCTGGTCCTATGAAAGCTAAAATACCAGCACTGGGATGGATTGCTGACTTCTACAACATTGATCCTATGCTTCTGAAAAGATAGGGGGGTTAGTTCCACTTACTCTTTTGCCTGGGTGCAAAGTTTGAAGAAGCTCAATGACACATTTCGCTACATGATCTTACAGACACAACGCAAAAGAAAATGTTTCCTTCACAGGCCTTCCTTTCTTCATATATATAAACAAATTTATATATAAATAAAAGCAGAATCCAAACAAAAGCAGTTAACCTGTAAATCTCCTACCATCTCCCTGGGATTTTCCTGCACCGTGTGCACGACTTCCCCAGGGCAGCAGCAGGGCCAGCAGGGCAGTGCTGGGCAGGGCACGCGAAGCCCAGGCTGGGAGCAGGGCTGCACTGCCCTGGGCAGGAGCACAGTGCAGCTGGAGAACAAAGCCTCCCATGTCCCATGTCCATCCAGCGCCGAGGGGGTGGAGGTGACACTGTTGTAAGGTGCCATCTGATCAGGACTTCTTTTCTGTGCTTGACATGAATAAGGGGATTAGGACGGCAAGTTTCCGTGAGCTCACTCTATCGGACAAAAGGCCCCAAGGTTTAGTGTCACACTGCCTGATAAAAGTACAGGAGGCTGTCAATCACAGGCTCCTAGGTACTTGTGTTAGTGACATAATCTTATTAGAAGATAAACCAGTGAAATCCTTTTCATGATGAAAAGTTACATTTAATTGCTCCTTTGCTTTTCCACTCTTTCTCTTGTTCATTTGCCCATTTAACTTTGTTAATGTTGGCTATTACAAGAATATAACAGCATACAAATGCCAGACATTCACACCACAGCCACGCTCCAAATACATGAACAACCAAGGGTGCTGAGGGATGGTGGTGTCTGGGCAGGAACAGAACCAGCTGTGATCCTTTAAACAGAAGGTCAAAAGAGTTACTGAATTAATTAGCACAAGTGCTCATGCACAGGGATAAAGTTAAATTTTTTGTCAGTTGCTTTAATAGCAAAAAAAGCTGACAAAAAGACTAACACATGGTAAAGCTCAGTCTCTGTACAACAAACAAAAGGACTTTTAACATCCTCTTATGGGACCAAATGCATATTAGCCTCAGTAATGGGACTGTTTCATTTCCAGGTTGCTTCTTTTCAGTTTCACAAACAGGCAGCTGATGCTGACAGCATGAATCACCCGGGAATGAATCAGGAGAAACTTCACAGAACCCGGAGGGGCAGTTCAGGGAGCGTCAGCGTCTGCACCCCCCCCATACCCGCCGTGGTGCCTGGGCCCTGCCGTGCTATGCCGTGGGCATCGCCAGGAGCATGTCAGAGTCAGCCTGTGTCACACGGGCCAGGGTGACCAGAGGAGCCCTGGGAGCACGGCACTCCCCCAGCCGAGGAAGGCTTGAGAGGACACACGCAAGGTCTGCACAGGACTTGTTTCTGGGAGAGAGGAGGAGGACAGCACACTGCCCATCAGGCCTTGAACCCTGGTGCAGAAGAGGAGGCTACACTGCCGCTGCCCCTGGACACCCTGCAGCTGTGACCTGCATGACAGTGCAGCCACTCGCGAGCCCAGACACGGGTACCTGCCCTGGACAGTGGGCAGGAAACAATGCACAGCAAGTTGCACCTGAGCATGAGGTCTCTGCTGTGTGGGTGACCACACATGGGAACAGATTGCCCAGAGAGGGTGTGGAGTGTCCCTCACCAAAGATACTCCAGAATCATGTGGACACAGCACTATGCCACATGTTCTAGAATGACCCTGCTTGAACAGGGAGGTGGGACCAGGTGACTCCCTGTAGTCCCTTCTTGCCTTATCCATCCTGTGATTCTGTGAACAGCCAAGCCCTTGCTGGTAAAAGAGCTGCTCAGGTTTCTTCACTCCAGACTGCCCCAGAAAATGCCTCTGGGAAGTAAGTGATCACTCTTCTACCACTGGCGAATGCAACTTTGCCGTGTAAATTGCCACTGAAGAGACTGAGTAAAATTAACCAGCTTCTAACTGCGAGAGTGCAGCCCAAGCCAGAAGCTTTGATTCTCAAAATATAGATTTTTAAAGCATCATACAATCGTCACAATTAATAAACTACAAGCATATTCTCAGTAAACTAGTGCCATTTAGTGCCATGGAGTCCCACTAAAATAAGCTTTAAACAAAGCACCTGAATGTCCACGTTATTAAAAAAATTTAGCTCCACAAATGCAAAATGTTCAAAGAAAAAATTAATTCCACTCATTTTACACATCCAAGTGCCTGGCAGACTGAGAATAAACTAGTACTTGGAGCTGAAATGCTTTGAGAAATTAAATGTGTAACTCTCTCCCATAACTCTGATGATCTTAAAGGGAGTAACTCCTCCAGAGTTCTTCTAGAAAACCACATTTTCATTTAAGGACTAACAACAAAATGTCTGATAAGTGACTTAATACTTTGCTTGCTTACTAAACCTTGCTTGTTTAGTAAGAGTTTGCATGAAAAATCATAAGAGAAAAGGATCAGAGTGGTTGATGGCAGAACAAAGGCAGCTGAAAAATGTGATTTAACATTGTTAAATCAGTAGTAGTTGGTAATTTAGTGAAAAGACAATTGTTGGCTTACTGGGCTACTGATCACATGTCACTGGCATTCCACAAACTCTTTGCCAGTGGAAATCCAACTCCAGCTTTTGCGAAGGCAATTTCAAAACAGTGCAACATACATATAATAATAAATTAATTACCTCACTATTTTCTCTAAAAACAGCAGTTTCTATATCATGCATATTTACAAAATCCTTTATTACATTTTCAAATATTTAATCACGTTTCATACCTGCCAGTTCTACGTTTATCTTTAGAGACTCCCATTACTACACTGAAAGCTTGTCCAAAATATTTGTATACAGGTTATTTGCTCGGCACCCAAATTCCTCTGACATTTTTTCTGAAATCAAAAGGAGACTCAGAACAAGTTCAGCCCCGCTCAGCCCCACTCAGCCCTGCTCAGCTCCTGTCCTGGCCACCTCCATTTGGAGGCTGCAGAGAGCAGCGTGATTCATACAAAAAAACATTTCAAAGCTTTCAAAGCAGCGATGAGGGAAGGACGATGGGTGAGCTCAGTGCAGAAATTTATTTTTACTGATGGAACTTAAGCAAATCCAAGGAACAATTAGGAAGTGCTGTCAAGTAAAGCCTGAAATCTAAGCAAGTCGCCATTCAAAGCACAGTAGGCCCTTATAAACAGTTAATCCACGCAGCTGCAGTAGTTAAAGCAAACACGCTGCCCTTCACTGCGCCATCAATTACACCTTCCCAGAAAAAAATTACACAAACTTGGTAGGATTTTTCAGAGAGAAGATGGATTCTTTTGGAGACTTGAGGTCAAGGCTGGACTTTTTAAAGTATATTATTAACAAATAAACATTTATTGCAAAAAAACCCTATAGGCCTTTGGGGAGGAAAACTGTGTTATTTTTGGCATCAAATGACACAAGCCATTTATGACATGAATGGCTATCACCAACACCCTGATGAAATGGCAAATGTCTCCCACTTAACTTCCCCTGGCTTCCTGAATAAACTTTTTCAAACACTTTTTTCCTTCTGAAATGGCAATAAACTCCATGTAATTTTGGTTTTCTCTCTGTTCTAGCTATTTCAAGATCTGTAGCTGGAAAGGGTTGAAGGTACTTCCAGATGGAAGCTGAAAACTCCCTAAAGACTGGTAAGGTGATGAAAATCACATTGTTGGCATCCAGGGCCACCACAGACTGCCCTTGTTTGTGTATATTCCTGTCTGATTGAAAATGTGCAATTGGCTTTCAGATGGTTGGGTGAAAAATCCGAGGTTTAATTGTGGCATCCAACAAATTGAATGTTATAGCTCTTGTCACTGAACGTATCCACTACACACTCAGATAAACCCCTGCCAAAATATGAGCGGATTTTTTAAGTAAGAAAAAAGCCACAAATGGGACAGGCTTCAGTTACTCAAGACAACTAGTGTTCAAGGGACATGTATGAAACCAAGACAGCACACTTGCCCTGGGCCTGTTTTCCAGCCATTCTGAAGGACACAGACCAGCAGAGTGAGCTCCACTGCTGCTGGTGCTCAGTCCCAGTGCCCTGGGCCAGCCATGGAGCACAATGGGACCATGGACCACCTGCTCTGGGCTGTGCCACAGGGGATGCTGCGGGTGCCAGTGATGCTTTGCTCAGCACTCCTGTCCCCTCTATGGGGAGCAGTGGTGGGATGGGGAGGACGCTGCACTGGGCAAGGCTGTTCTCCCTGTAATTGCCCTGGAATCCCAGGGGATTCTTGCACATAAAATTAATGCAGGTGCCATCATGGCTAATTTATTCCACTCTCACAAAACCATGCTGGGAACTGGACCTACCATGGGCAGTGAGGCCGAGGCAGTGCGATCGAAGGAGGTGGCGGGAGATGTGCACCCCAGAGCAGTTTGGGACACCCCCATGGGAGCTCAGGGACCCCACAAACGTCATGCAAGCCCCACAGCCTCTAGTGCAGGACACGAGGGACACCAGGGAAAGCTGCCACTGAAATACAAACTCTGCCTCCTCCATGGAACCTTGTTCCACAGCAGCTCCAGCCAGAAGCAGCCAGGGCACAGTGGGAATCCCTGTCAGTGCGATCCGCCTGTTCTCCACTACCCAAGTAGCTCTCTGTTAACACTTTCTGCTCCCATCAGCTGAATCACTTGCTTGTTGCAGCTCTAAGCACCAAGCCCAGAAGTTTCAAACTAATAATGCCAAGCAGCGATAGCATCGCTGCAACATTTCACAGGCCATTTCTTCCTTCAAAGTGTTTTACTCCACTTGCACTTTCGCATCATTTCATAAATTACTTTTAACAATAACCAGCCTCACTGCCAGTGCCAACATTCGTGTAGGGCCCGACCACACTTCACACATCAACTCCAGTGTGAGTGGGGGCTGACCCCATAGGGTCACTCTCCACAGGGGAAACTTGTCACCAGATGAAGCCCATGCCAATATCCAACTGCAAAGACAACCCATAATGTTAAACTGTGACTTCTACTTAGGGTGTGTTTCACCTGTGAAGAGCCACATCCCCAAAAACTTCAGCGAGCAACTCCACTGAGCTCTCACTAGACACTCACTGTCAGGTAAACTGACCTTGCATGACACCACAAGCCTCAGCATGTCAGAGCAATTTGCTTCACTGGCACTACTGGGAGCAGGGATTTGCCGGCTCAGACCCTTGCTAGGGCCTGTCAAGTGGCAGCATCAGCCCTTCTGTGCAGGGAATGTTCCCAGCTGGTGATGGGCTGCTGGAGACTGTACTGCCAGTTCCTGCAAGCACTCACACCTGCTGTGCACACTGCCCATTGAGGAGGGCTCCAAAGGTGAGACAGGTACTGACTCAAGCTTGCAGGTACACACCTTCGTGGAACGGATACTTAGTCTGTAAACCACGATTATTAACAGCAGGGGTGGAGGAGGAGGGAGGATCAGCTCTTTCTCCCCCAGAAAGTCAGAAATGCCAACCTCTGAAAGACCAGCAGACTGACCTGCACAAGTGACCTGCATGGCCCCACCCCACACAGGCAGGGAGCACCAGCTTGCTCCCTCCAGCCAGCAGCCATCCACCCACCACAGCCTGTGGCTTTGGATCTCTGTGAGCCACCAGCCACACCAGAACAGCTCCAGCATCCTGAACACGTCACTTGACTAGTGGGGAGGATGGATGGTGCCTGGCCAGTTCCAGCCTGTGTGGCCACGGTGAGGCCTGGGGAGCTGGGTCAACCCTTCCTCCCCATGCCCACCACTTTCCCATAGCCCTCCCACAGCATTCGGTACCTCTCCTGTGGCTCCTGACCATTCAAAAGGTTGGGACTGGGCTCATGAACTGGCAGGGTCTGCTCCCGGCCACGATCTGCCACAGACCCAGGGCACAGCACCACTGAGGGGCACAGCCAAGGCACTGCTGCACTCTAAGATGGCTCAGCACAAAGCAACATCTCAGCACCAAGTAACATCTGCAGAAGACCCTGAATATTTGCGGTCAATGCTGGGGTTACCAGATTGTCACGTACAGCTGGACCTTGCTGCACCAGGTATCCCCATGACCAAGGTAGCTTACCTCTTGGGCAGCCATTTCAATGTTTTGTTTTGAGGTTTTCGTCTTGGTTTCATGATTTCCTACAGTGCTTTATTGTCATTTGCTAATAAACGTCTTACCACTAGTCTCACTTTACATGGATTATCAAAATAAACCTCAGCAAGTGCACCTACATCCCCCCAAAACTAGATTAAAATTGTGACATGAAAGAAAAAAATCAGAACAGAGAGAAGCTGATTCCATTGGGAAGGAAGGAACTGCACTATCAGAGGATAGAAAAATACAAGCTCTTGTCAAGCTGGTTCTGTCAAAAGGCAGGATCCCACAGGTTGGAAACAATTGTTCTAGGAGGGTAGATGTAAATGACAACTGTAACTTTTCTCAGTAATGAGTTTTGGCAGGTATGGTGCTGCAGCCCAAGGGTCTGGTTCCACGGAGCTGGCCAGAATCCCGGCTCCAGCTGTGCAGGTGGCAGTGCCCAGTGCCCTGCCAAGCTCCACTGCTGGGGAGCAAGTACTGTCCCCACCACACCATCATGCTATCCCCACCGCACCATCGCTGTCCCCAAGCACTGTGCCCATCACAAAGTGCTGTCCTCACCACACCATTGTGCTGGCCCCATCACACTGTCACGCTGTCCCCATCACACCATCCCCATCCACAGGCTGCGACACGTGTGCTCCCTCAGTAACACACAATGAATGTACCTGTGCTGTAAGGAGAAACGGTGCTTCTCTCCATCACAGTAACCACTGGCTGTAAGCAGAAATGTTTTAAAACAATATTCATCATTTCTTCTGCAAATTCAAGCTTGCTTTCTCGCTATCATAATACCAACCTATGACAAAAGCAACAACTGCAAAAAAAAAAAAAAATTATGCAGACTATTATTCTTTGTTTGGCTTTGTTTTGGTTTTGTAATCAGTGAATGGTAAGTCAGGTTACACCAAGGAATGAGCACGTGACAGTAAACTTCCTAACAGATAGCAGGAGGATTTAGTCCTCAGCATGTGCACGTAAATCCCATCAGCTCTCACTGGGAGAGTGGACATGCACTCTTGTACATTACACATAAAACACTGATTGCAGTAAAATCAAGAGCCAAATTCATTCCTTTGATGAGCGAGGATGGCTGTCACTGAAGCCAGTATAATTGCATGTTCACAAGTTCATGTCAATGTTTGCAGAAGAAAGTTTTGGGCATATTAAAAAAAAATTATGTTTTGGAAGCAAAGCAAATGACCCCCACGATACAGGTTCTCTGTAAACCTATTTGCCTGTTATAGGAGAATCACAGCACAGACCTCTATCAAGTCCCCAGGAAACGTGCTATACCTTGTCATGTTGATCTAATGTTGGCATTTAATTGATTTGTGCCATAGCAGTTCTGCTGTACCTGTGAGGAAGATCACTGTAAAATTTCAAACCCAAGAAAATAATGAGCTGAAATTAGTCATATTAACAATTCCTTTACTGTAATACAATCTCACAAAAGTCTACTTGTTCAGTTGCCCACAGGCAAATAGTTTGCGAAAGGTGAGTAAAAGCCCCTGTTCTGTGGGAGTGAGGCGATGAGCCGTGCACAGGTGGGCTGCGGCAGCTCCTGGAGTCCCAGCTCGGTGTAACAGACCCCGTGGGCCTCTGTCAATGCTGACCTCAACACTATAGCCCCCCGAGATGGCACACAGTTAAGGGTGACTACAAGTACTTCATTTTAAGGATTTTGCTTCAGCATAATCTGCATTAAAACTGCATGATATGGCACACACGGTGTTTCTACCTACAAGAGATATTGAGTATGCGATAAAGGGCCATGGCAGCACACCTATTCCGGGTACGTGTTGGTCATATAAAAGGAGAAAACACTTATCAGTACTTTGTTTGGTCAGAACCAGAGCCTATTTTGCAAAATGGCTGCTTTGGGAGCAGCGTGTTGAGGCTGAGGTGCAGGAGCCCTTGTCCATCCAGCCCCGCTCCTGGCAGTGTCACTGGTGCCAGGGGGCTGTCTCTGGGCTCGGGGCTTCGGCAGCCACGGCCACTGGATGCAGCTGTCACAGAGTGGCCAGAGCAACTGTAAGACAGTAAAGCAAGGGTAATACAATATTTCATTTCAGTAGCATCAGTCTAGCCAAAGCAAATCGAGGAACATACAGTAAATGTAAGGTTACTATTTTAAAATAATTAAAAAAAAAAAAAAAAGAAAAACTGCCTCAATTTTACATTGAATTTGTAGAGGCATCTAAAACCAATGAATAATTTGCCTGAACAAGGCACTGAAGATTCAGATCTATATTAACATCCATGTTAGAAACACTAATATTACATTTCAAACGAAAAATCAGGCTCATTTTACCTTACGAGTATTGTGATTTTTTTTCTCTTTTATGGTCTCTACTCTCGAACTCAGAAGTCTAGCTTGACTTTCAACATTTATTTTAAATTAGATCTGAAGCTGTTCATAGATTTTTTTTTTTTTACTTAGCTACTAATGGAGAAAAGCGCCGTCTCCTCCCTGAATGCTACTCGTGCTGTTAAAGCTTCCACTGTTGCAAAATGGTCTTACCACCCAGTTACATTTTATAAAATACTGTTATTCAGAAAAGACCTCTGCTTTTTAACAAAATTCTCATACCTTTTTATCAAAAAGATCAGTTTTCATTCATAGCTTTTGCTATAATATACCATAACTACACAGCCTACAAGGTAGATACTTGATTAAAACTTCCTGCCCACTTCATTTACTTGTTTCAGATCACCCGGAGAAAGGAAATTTCTGTTCCTAATCGCACCCACTTGACTCCAAAGTAACTCCTTTAATTCCATCATTCGGCTGCTGCAGACTCGGCTGTTGGGGCTCACAACACATTGTTACTTATAACTAACTGTGTCCTTTGTTTCAAAACAAACGTGGAAGTTTTATGTTCTGCAACGAACAAGAAACTGTCATTTTATTATGAGTCAATCTTTGCCTTGTGAGTAACGTAATCATCCCAAATCACGCCAAAACCCCTTCCTACCACACCAAACCATCCCAGAGCAATACCTGGTTTGTTTACTTTTACTGGAGATTGCTCTCCAAGTCATTTTACAGTTTTATTTACTTGCTTGTTTCTTACTTCACTAGAGCAATAACATGACTTATCATGTGGGAAAAAAACTGTAGGCAAAGAGAAGCATTTTTCGCTGTTTTTTCTGCAAGTCTGTCATTTAGCCTCATACACCTCTACAGAGGACACAGCAATGGCCCTTTTGCATCTTGCTGTGGTTTAAAATTCACAGCCTTTCTCTGACTTTGCATTTTATGCAACTCATGGCATGGTCCAAGCCAGCCCAAGCAGTAGAAAATCCTTTTCTAATTTTGTCATGAAATGTTGCTGTTATATTTACACTCCACACTCTCCCCAAACTGCCACAAACACCACGCAGCACAGGGAGCTCCATGCACGGCACGCAGACATGGACCCTCCTGCTCTGCCTGGCAATGACAACAAACATGAAGTATTTACTGACCCCTCTCTCCCTCCAAAACTGCCCCACTGAACCACATCAGTAGACATCCCTGGGTGCTCGGGGTGCCTGTGCGTGTCCCTGCGTGGGCCCCAGGGCGGCCGCTGGCACAGGGACTTTGTCGAGTGTTTCATTACAGCCAGGAGGGCCCCAGTTGCTCCTACCACACCAAAACCTCCCGAACCTCCCACTGGCCTCCACACCGAGCACGCAGGGGTTCAGGCCTCCTCTAATCACTCCCTGTATCTGCTGCACTCTCCATTCCAGGAAGAGGTATTAAATAAAATAAAATCAATTCCTATTACTGCAAGAAGTAGTCGATTTAGTATAAATCCAAATTTTGTCTGGAATAAAAAATAAAAATCACAGCTGTGTTAGGGAAAAGCATACTCCTTTTTCTCCTGAATATTTCTGCCCAGATATCTGACCAAAGGACACAGCCTCTCCCACTACTAAAGCTGATTCCCCCCAACCCCCACTTTCAGGTTCACCAGAGCGGAGAGCAGTTTAGAATGTACCAGGCTTTACAGTCTGTTCCACAACAGAGAGAAGCAAGAGGGGTGTATATTTACCATTGAAATACACTACTAACATAATTAATCTAAGAAGAGACATTATAATCCAGCTGTTTTATCATGATATATTATCGATAGTTGGAAAGGTGACATATGCCTTTGAACTTCAAAAGTTTAGGCCAAAAAATAACAGACCTGACCTCTAAATAGAATACAAAATATTCCTGTTTATTATAATACTCAGTGAAGAAATTTTTGTAGGGTATTTCACATCTATAGGTTATTTTTTCTCAGGTTAGTAGTAAAGCATTTTAAATTACACTCCTGTTAATTTAATTGCATACTGCCTACACTGCACAAAAATCCTCCCTTTGGTTTTCTGCCACAGATCAGTGCAAATCGCATCTTTTCCTTGCAACTACTTCGTTCAGTGTTACCACGATTGCAGTAGAAAACCAAAATGTCTCCCCAAATTCTCAAAGCACAGCCCGTCCCAGATCCCTGCTAGCATTCCGGCAGCCCAGCCCGACCCAGCGGGTGGCCGGTGCCCGGCGCTGCCGAGGTGCCGCTGAGGCCCGTGCCATTCCCACCCGCGGGGACGGAGCCGCGGCCACGGGGGACCCGCGGGGGCTCAGCCCCAGCACGGCCACTCTGCTGACGTCACCGACTGAAATAACAGCCACATTTCCTCAGCACTCCCGCTTTCGGGACTATTTCGAGGTGCCACGAAAGCCTAATCGTAGAGGATTTTTGATGGGGCTGATGTGACTGATGGTGCAGGAGTGGTGGGATTTTCAGCAAAAATGCCAGAGTATTTCAGCGACTTTTAAAAGCATTTTTAGTGGAGGACATAACTTTATTCATTACTTCACGTCCAGAGCATGGGCTTAGGCTACTCCTGTCTCTGAGTTTCACCCCGTTTCTGTGCTGTCTCCTAGTGACCCGCGCACAAGGACCAGTGCTCCTTCAGCACAAGGCAAGGGCAGCTGTAGGGACCCCGTGCTCCACATTATTCTGCCGAGCTCACGGTGCTGCACAACTGCACTCGTGAGCAGAACGGCACGGCTGGTGCTCCTCGGTTAAAAATAAAACAGGAAAACTGAAAGCAGATCAAATCCTGTCGTTAGCAGATTGCAATTGAATGCGGGCAGCAGAATGCAGCAGAATCCGGGAGCTCCGCTCCCTCCTGCACGGGGCTCCTGCCACATTCCACAGCCCGCGCTCTGCGAGAAAAATAACAGTCACAAAACCAAGAGACACTCACTGACGGGAAGCTTTTGTTGTATTTTGAATATAAAACGCAACTCAACTGGGAAACATCAGCCTCAGAGTTATGCTCGTGTGAAAGCATTCCCAAAATCTGGAGAAGGGAAGATTTCCCCACAGCACTGAGGCTTCGTGGGGTTTTCTTTCCTTCCTGCGGGGGACGTGCTGCTCCGTGCTGACTGCACAGCAAAAACAAGCGCAGCCACCGACAAGAAAGAATTCAAAGATGAAGAACAGCACAAAACCATACCAGAAATACATGGTGGGTCTTTTGTAATAGCATCCAAACGTGATGCTAAAACAATGCCTGACCATATTTAAAAGAACAAAAACCTGAATATTTATCTTTCCCACCCTAAGCAAAACTTAGAATGCATTAATGAAAACTTACAAGATAGCTACTCTGAGCATTTGCTATCCAGTCCCTTGAATAAAAATCTCTTTTACAGCCTTTATTTCCAAAGCTAGAATAGGAATACAGATATTTCTATAAATTATATGCATTGCTTACGTATGAAACATGTAACCCGAAACAGTTATTTTTCATAACATATCCTTTTTTACTATCAGCAATAACTAGGACAAATTGCTACGTAAAACTGAGCAGTTGAAAGAAAAACAAACCAGAAAAGAACAATCACAAAAACATGAAAATATACAAATGGGAAAAATTGTAGTATCTATAAATACTAATGTTTTTTAGAAGGAAGCACTATCATGAATGGTGCAATAGATAAATCAATTTAAGCAAAGTGCCAAAATACAACTACTGCAAGCCTTCTATTTTTGAAAAACAATCACTCTGTTCACTCAGTTTATCTGAAAAAAAAAAATCTTTAAAAAAAACACACCAGTGTTAAGTATAAGGTTCCAAATGTGCAGCAATTTGTTAAAGCTCTAATTAAAATCAAAGAGATTCTGATTGACTTAGGCTTGCGAGAGCCAGCCTCCCTGGTGCTATTGTACTGCTCTGGACTTTTTCCCTTAAAAACCTTGTCATCAAATGCACCTGATCCTCAAAATCCTAAATTTTAGCAAAATAAGTACTTAAATGTATTGAATTCCTTCTTTAAAAAAAGACCAAAATACGTGTCCAGCTTGTCCCACTGGTTCCATTGACATAGTAATGATATTTTTGTGATAAATTACATTTATCAGGTACCTCTGAGTACTTCAAACTGGACTTGGGCCACTAATCCACCTCCCCAAGGATTTATTCTAATGTTCCAGGGTAGCTTCACACAGCCAACATTTTTATTAAAAAAAAAAAAAAAGAAAAAGAAAAAAAGAAAAACTGTTTTCACCCTTCCCCCTAATGTGAAATGCCCTCATCCAAGGATGGGCAGCAATCATTCCTGACCCAGGGAAAGGTGTAAGGTCTGATATCTGACCCATCAGAAGCTTGCTTTCATTAGAAAGATGAGACACCAGTTTCCCAAAGATATACACACAGTGCTTGATTATAGTCCTGGGAGTTCTGGAGAAATCTGACCTTTAAAATTGCATTACTACGTACAGAAAAATCTATTTAAAGCAAATTTCAGGAACTGAGATATTTAAGTAAACTTTATTCTCCCTCTTCTTTTCCTTTTTTTTCTTTCTCCCCCCTCCCCCCCCAGAGATCTGTAAATAAGACTCAGGATAACAAAAAGTGTCTGGTATTACTGATCCCTGTCTTCCTCTGTGCCGATCCTATTCCATCTCACTACCCCAAGGCATGCTCACTGAGCACACAGGCATTTCCCATCCCGGTGTTCCAGCACAGGACCGTGGCTGTGCCCACTCCGCCTCGCACAGCTCGCTCATGGTTTCACCCTCTCCCCCCAGTCTGATGGATAAAACTGACCCTCTGCATCGCACAGCCCAGAGCCACTCGCACGGATGGACAGCTATTTTTATCTTCTAGTTACCATAAACGAATTATTTCTCCAAGTCTGAAAGGGTGCATAATCTATGTCAGCATAGTTTCACATGTTTGCTCTTTTGGGCTAATAAAATCCCAGAGAAAACAAATTCTGATTTACCGTGTCTCCCCTCCCCTTCCCTTTTCGTGAGCCGCTGCCGCTGTCAGTCCTCGGGGGCACACACAGCAGGGCAGCATGTCATGTCACACTAGGTGCTGGGATTCAACAAAGGCCAACATGTTGATATCTTTTTATTGTTCAGCAGCCTGGTTACTCTGTTTCCCCCCCTCTACAATTGGACACCTTTGATAATATGGGAAGTTCTGAAGCAGTAACATTTCTATTTTCAGTCAGGAAAGTATTTTTGTTTTTACAAAGAAATAGTCTCTGATCTTGCTTTTTAGGTTTCTACATATGATCTTTTATTTTACAGAAACTAATGATGGGACTTGGGAGGGTACATTTCTTTGCAAATAATGTAAATATTTACATTGCCAAATAACGCTTCCTTAGGTAGCCTGAAGACTGTTCTAAATTCTTTCCTAATCAACAAAAATATCTAAGGTGTTACTACCCACAGAGGCAGAAGTTTCACTGATCTACAACTACAGCTACCACAGGGTGGTTTATTTTGTGTAGAAGTAAAAGGTAAAGCCTGTGGACGTGCTCCCTGCCCCACGAGGGTGGGATGGCAGTGGCCCACGGGCAAGCTCCGGGCTATTCCATGTGCAGCGCCTGGGCCATGGACGAATCTCTGGGAGCTGATGAGGGCTGCGGCACGAAATAACGTGTTTTGTTGTAATTCCTAAACAGGGGGACATTTATCTGGGCCATTTATACAAGAGTTATAACCCTCACAATATTTATACTCAGCATGCCATGTTAGCATTTACTACCCGTTTCCATGGAGATGGATTTTCATGCTGTAGCTATGAAATGCACATTGTTGCCACTAAGCCACTTCAGGCCTTTCTGGAAGCCTGCTGAATGCCTGACAAAAGTTGATGCAAACCAATAGTTGTTGTTCTTTGTTTGTTGCCAGACTTCTAGCAGAGCCATATTATGTCCTAGTGATTGAAGTGCCCATGTTCGCCCCCCTCCCGGCACAAAAAGGATCCTCAATTTCGGTGACAAGCATGAAGTGGGCTTCTGCTGGGGAGGGCGGCCCGGCGCGGGGCCGGGCTCTGTCCCCGCGCGGGGCCGCGGCGCGGCGGGGGCCGCTCCCGACAGCGCCTGACATTTGGGGATAAAGCCGGAGTAACAGAGAGCGGCCAGCGCCGGGGCCAGCGCCGAGCTCAGCTCCGGGCTCTTCCCGCTGCTGCGCTGGTCTCTCGGCCGGGCCCCGCCGCGCCTCCTCCGTGCCCGACGGCCGCTCCGCCGGGCCGGCCCGCGGCCCCGCACCGACGGCCCCGCCGAGCCCCCAGCCCCGCCGCCGGGCAGTGCCAGCGGGTGCTCCGCGGGCCGGGCGGTGCTGGGACGGGTGCGGGACGGGGCTCGCCTCGGGCAGGAGGGATCCCCAGGGCGGTTCCGGGCGCGGCGCTGCCTGCGGAGCCCAGGCCGGGCTGCCCCACCGCTGTCCCCTCCGACGGCGCCGCAGGGTCCCAGACCGCGGCGGGCCCGGGGGCAGCGCCCTTCCCGCGTCGGACGCCGCGGCTTGGTGTCTCCGGTCCCGTCCGTGCCCGCCGCGCCGCCTGCACCGGGGTCCCCGCTCGCCGGAGCAGCCACCCTGTAGCCGTGGGCCCCGGCGCGGGGCTGTTCCGCTCCGCCGGGCTCGGCCCGACCGGGAACACGCTCGCAACCCGCAGCGCACCCCGGGCTGCCCCGGCGGGACCCCCGTCGCCCCCCACGCCCTTACTGTTGGTAGTCCTGCTTGCAGTAGAGCTTGCGGTCCCGGAAGTAGCAGCTGGTGGTAAGCGCCTGCTGGCAAGCGGCGCACTGTAGGCACTCCTCGTGCCAGGAGGACTCGTTCACCCGCATCAGGAACCGGTCCGAGATGGGCCGCTGGCAGCCCTCGCAGACGGCCTGGTGCTGGCACTCCGACCCTGCAACGGCAGACGACGGCGTCAAGTGCCGGCTCTGGTCCCGACCCGGCCCCGCTCCCAGCCCCGACAGAGCCCGGCCCCGCTCCCCAGCCCCGGTCCCGGGCAGCCCAGCACGCCCGGCCCAGTCGCTCGGCGAGACCGAGCTCGACGGCTGCCGCCGGCACTGCGTCCCGCACACGCGGCGAGACAGTCCCGCGCCCGGCGCCGGTCCGGGACTGAGCGGCTACAGCCCACATCAGCCCAGGCCCCTCGGACCGCAGCCCCGGGTACCGAGCGGAGCGCGGGGGCCGCTTTCGGGATAGCCAAGAAGCGACCGGCAACTCACCCAGCAGCACTCCCAGCGTGGCCGGCCCCGAACGCAGGGGGTGGTCTTCCATTTTAATACCGTCCAGCATCTTGGCGCAGTCCGGCGGGCCCCGCGGGAAGCACCTCTCCAAGGACTCAGGACCCGTCGCGATGTCCATGGGCGGCGGCGCGGCCCGGCGCTCTGGGCGGCGGGGCGAGGCGCTGCCGGGCGGCGGGGCCGGCTCAGCCCCGCGTCGGGCCAGGCGCGTGGACACTCTGCGGCCGGGAGGAGGGAGTCGCTTTTATTTTTATCTGGGAGACATGAGGAGCGTTTCCTGCCCAGGCTTCCAGAGACGGGGGGCAGAGGCAGGAGCCGGCGCCGCCGCCCATGGGGCCGCCCCGCTACACGGGCGCGCACATGCCGCGCACACGGCGCCGGGCAGCCGCGGTGTCACCTGCTCGCCGGCAGCGCCGGACCCACGCCCTGCGCGGCGCGGAGGGCCCTCCCGCGGCGGGCCGGGCCGGGCGGAGCGCGGGCGCGGCGGGCCGGGCGGGGCGCGGGGCTCCCGGCGCTCCCAGCCCCTGAGCCGTGCGGCGGCTCGAGGAGCCGCGCCGTTTAGAGCAGGGGCCGCCGCGGAGGAACACACCCCCCGGCGCCTCACCCCTCCTCAAACTTGCTGACATTTGAACTCCATTGGTGCGCGCCGTATCGCTGCGCCGCGGTGATCCGTCTCCTCGACGTCAAATAGTGCCCCGGCCCCGCCGGGCCCCTGCGGCCCCCGACGCGCGGCGGCGCCCGGGGCGCGGGGCGGACAGCTCCGCGCACCCCGGAGCGGCCGAGAGGCGCGGGCACTGCGGGCCCGGGGCGCGCCCCCGCGGGCCGGGGAGGGGGAGAACGATCTTGGTCGAGGGTAGCGGCGGAGC
>JAYRBT010000038.1:369688-425316 GCA_036023395.1 Myiotriccus ornatus
GCTCCGCTCCCCCCTCCGCGCCCCGCGCCGCTCCCGGCCCGACGGCGGCTCCTGGCTCCTGCCCTGTCCGGGGTAGGTAGCAGCGCGCGTCCAGCGCCGGGCCACGGGCAGGTGGCGGCGGAACCCTCCCTCCGGCCCCGGCGGGGCCGCGGGTCTGTCCCGCGGACGGCGGCGGCGCAACCGGCCCCGGCGGGGGCGCGGAATGGGGCGCGGGGGGTTGCGCCTCTGAAAGGCGTCTCCGAACCGTCGCGGCGGGGCTGCGGGCGGGAGAGCTCGGGCGGAGCAGCGGCCTGAGGGCTGCGGATGCTTCCTCGGCGGCGACCCCGCGCCCGCTCCTGTGGCAGCGCTGCTCGCTCGGGTTGGCCGCTAACGCGTTTGAACGCGCAGAGACTCGGTCAGGAGCGCAGTGCGAGTGTTCACACACCCGGTGTGGGTGCCGGACAGCCCTGTCCGAACTCAACACGCCGGGATTCCCTCTGAGGAAACAAAACCGACGGGAAAAGCGCTCCCCACTAGCCTGCCCGTGTGCACGGAGCGCCGGACCCCGCGCCACCGCCTCCCTTTCGATTTTGTGGGTTTTGTTTTTGGGTTTTTTTTTTTTTTTTTGTTTTGTTTTTTTTTTGAGGGAGTTGTGTTTTAGTTTTTTTGTGGGTTTTTTTTGTTTGTTTGTGGGTTTTTTTCCTGTTTGTTTGTTTTGCTGTCTTTTTCTATCCGATACCGTTAAAAATCTAAATCTGAGGAAATGAAAATCCCGAAAGGATTCCGTCCGGAGATTCTTAATGTGACCGGTGATATGCCATGACCCTGCCAAACGAAAGAGTTTATTTTGTAATGCTCCCGAAATATTGATACATAATAAGCAGAGCAAGAGTTAACTTGAATTACTTAATGCTTCTTTTTGGGGGGTCTTAAGATAAAGCCTCTTTTTATGCCGTTTTCGTACGCAAAAATCTCTGAAAGAAATTCGTGACTACGTTTTACTTAAATATTTTGGAAAGGGTTTTCAGTAATAGAGCTTATTTGGTTTTTGTTCTGGAGAGTACAAATCTGAAAATCTTTGTCGCTAATGCTGAAAAAATAATATATGATTATTTAATTCTGAGATCAAGATAAAGGCTGCTAAAATTTCAGAGTTCAATCAGAGGCGAAAAAGCTGCTCGTTCACATTAATATTTTATGTTCCCTTCCTATTTTCTCTTAAGGATTCAAAGTTCTCCATCACAGAGGGCTTCCGTCAAATTATCTTCCACAGTTACGAGGAAAATTAGAGCCCCCGTTTCCGCAGGAGTTTTCGTAAATTCTCGTTATAAAAAGAAGAACGAAAAGAAGAAAACCCAAAACCCAGCCAAAAGGCAGCTCTAAGTGGCAGGGCTGTGAAGCGGAGCGGGAGTCCCTAGCCCCGCAGCCGCAGCAGTAATTCCAGCTTTGTTCCTGGGTTTTTACTCGCAAGTATCACACCAAATTGCTTCTTGCTGTGTGTGTGTACGAACACTGCGCCGGGTAAATGTTATCCCCGCTTCTGCCCTGAGAACAATTCGATGAGGTGTTATATCGGTTTATATGATGCTTTTAAAGAAAAACAAAATGCAATTAAAACACCCACGCGCAAAACCATCACAAAAATAAACCCAAACCAGACTAACACAGCCCCACCTCCCCGCGGCTTCCTTCGAATTCTCCGTTTATTTGCAAGGCACATCTCCTTGTTTTGGGTTAATTTTGAGAGTCGAACAAGAAACGCAGCAGGTCCCAGTCCTGCCCTTCCCAAAAGAGGCAGGAGGAAGAAGCACCGGTTTAACGAACAGTGGTCGAACCCGCGGAGGAGCCGCCGCACCGAACCCGCTGCACCAAATCTCCGCCGGCCGCCGGGACGAGCCGCCCGATCCCCGCTCCTCGCCCGTCGGTCCCGCCCCGGTGCACACGCACGCGGGCAGCCGGCGCTACGGGGAGCGCAGCGGGACCCCGGCGGTGTGCGGGACAGAACGGCGCGTGAGCCGGGGGGGCCGCGGGCGTCTTGGCACGAGGGCAGGGTGGCGCCGGGCGTTTTACGCGTAAGCGTGCGGGCCCGGCGGGTACGTGTCTGTGCACTCTGGCTGCCGCACGCCCCATTTCTGCCCAAGCGCATTCTCCGGTGCCTGCACGCGGATTTTTCCCCATACCAACGCGCACCGCCCGCTACCGCGGTTAGGCGGGGGCGAGCCGCGGTGTGGTGCGCGCCGTGCGGTCCAGCCGTGCGGCGGGGCTGCCCCGCGAGGTGCGCGACCGGACCCGCGCGTGCGGGGGTGCCCCCGGGCGGGGCGGCGGTGACGGCGCTGCCCGGCCCGGCTGAGCCCGCTCGGCAGGGCCCGGTGCCCGGTGCGCGGGGCTCGGGCGCAGCCTGCCCCCTGCCGGCGCGCGACAGCACGGCCAGGGCTCCGCGGGCGCGGGGTCAGCCGGGGCGAGCGGTGGGGCCGAGGGGAACAGGGTCGACCGGCCCAGGTGCTGCCCAGCGCGGAGACGGCGGCACTTCCCGACCCTGGGCGGGGTGGATCGGTCTGCCGCCTCGCCGTGCGCTGCCACCGGCCCCGACTCTGCAGCACCTCGGCGGCGGGGCGAGGGGGGACAACCGAGGCAGCCGGGGACCACCGGCTCACTTTGTCCTGTTTTTCTCCACCCACAGCTGGACCGTGCACCTCGCTGCCCTGCGAAGCCCCGACCTTCCCCGCTCGCCAGCCGAACGCCGAAGCATCGGTGCACGGAAAAAGGCTCACGGCAGGAGCACTCAGGGAGCGCTGGGCACGGGGCCGCTGGCACGGCGGACAGCTGCCGAGGTTCGGCACCGCCACAGAGACCGGCGAGCGCCCCTCTGGAGGACTCGCTGCCGATTGCCCGCGGAGCTCCCCATACTCCCCAGAACTGGGCGCTCCCCAGACCGGCTCTGCAGCCCGCAGCTCCGACTGAGCCTCCGGCGGCGGCACCCGCGGCACGGTGCCTCCCTGTCGCCGGGCTTCTGCCCCCGGCCGCCGTGCGGGGCAGTCCCACTACCTGTCCCCGCGGGCTCGGTAGCCCCGGCGGAGCGGCTCCGGCCCGGGAGGAGCCGCTGCAGGCCACGCATGGAGGCAACTGATCCAACCCACACTCCCCTCCTCGGAAGGATGGATGTGAACGAGATGCGAAGTGTAGTTACCAATAACAATAACAATAAATTATCGGGCTGTTGCTCAGTAGCGCAAACAAATGCTTCGTGAACCACGCGGAGCCTCCCCGTGCACCGCAGCCGCCCTACTGAGACCGGCCCGTCCACCGACCGGCTGGGCCCTAGCCCCGGAAAGGGACCCTGTTCGCCCGGCGGCCTCACGGAGCAGGTGACCGGGCCGGCCAGAGCGGCCGATGGGGGAGGGGGAGCCGGCGGGAGCCGGCGGTATCCGGCAGAACGCGGTCGGAGGCCACGCCGCGTGAAAAGCGGCGAGCACCGAGCCGGTATTTTAATTAAGCAGGATCTCTTTGATACAGGCCGCCCGATGCTATCTCTGCTCTCTGTTCCCGTCACGGCAGCATTTGGGTAGGAAAATTGCTGAGAGAGGCGGATCAGGCAGGGCGCCGGGGCCGCGCCGAAAAGCCGGAAAGCCCCGGGGAGCAGCGGGTGCCGCGCGGCGCTGGGAGTCCCAGCCCCGCCACGATGCGGTGCCGCCCCGTGCGCCTCTTCGGGGGGCCTGGAGGAACGGGAGCCAATTTACCATGATTAAAGGCACAGGCGAGGAGGCGCCACGCATTTGCATGTGCCTTCATCTTCCCTAAATAGATTTTTGAGGGCAGCGCGGCAGACAGGCTCGGGCTTCGCATACCCTCCGCCGGCGGAGAGCCCGGCCGGGCGGCTTCAGAGAATGGAGATCTTAAGCTCCCCGCCCGCCCGACGGAGTCGCAGGACCTGCGCCGGCACCAAGGCCCTGCGGGGTGGAGCTGCTCGGGCGCGGAGCCGTTCAGCCGCCAGGCCCCCGCTGCGGCTCCGCGCTGTCCCCGAGGCTCCCACGGAGCCGGGCACGACGCGCAGTGGCTGCGCCTGTGATAAGGGCTGCGCCTCGGCCTGACCAGGTCCCCGGCTCTCGCTGCTGCTCGCCCGGTTCTAGCACGGCCCGTGTTACCGGCGCAGCCCTGTCCCTCACCCGCCCTGAGCTATACGGCCCAGCGGTCCGGGCAGGCGGCAGAGGCGCCGCAGCAGCAGTGGCGGATACCTGGCTCAGGCCCGGCTCGGTCCGAACGGAAGTGCTTTCGCTCCGGTCGCTCACTCTCCAGGGGCTCCCGGGGTCAGGGACCCAACGGAGCGGACGGGCCGAGCCCTGTCTGGCAGCAGCGTGTCGCGCACATGTGCCCCCGCGGCGACCGATGCCAGGTGCGAGGCTGGGGGTAGAGTTTACCGCCAGTCTCTGACGGCTCCCCGGGTTTCCCAGCATGGGTGCTGGGGGGGTGTCTTTTCCCAGTTCAGGGCAAATACCTTCGTTTCACTGGGAAATTTAACCTCTCCTTGGAGCTGGATCCATTATACGGGTTTAATATCCGCTCTTTTACAGCTCGGTGTTGTAAAAGGCAGCAGCCAGGTCTGTGAACTCTGACATGTGCACCCGCGGGGGGAATGCGGGGGGAACAGGACCTGCCGGCGCGGGGCACGCCTGCGAGCGCAGCCTTTCATCTGCGGGGCCCCTGCACCAGCCCCACCGGCCGGAGCGGGACGGGGACGGCTGCGGCCCCCAGCCGTGCGGCCCGCAAGACCCTCGGGGCCCCCGCCGAGGTCGCGGGGTTCGGCAGCCCCTGAGGCGCCCCCGGGGGTCTGGCGCAGCCCCATCGCTCCTGGGGAGTGGACTGGGCCGACGCGGCAGAGGCCGTGCCCGCATCGGTGGCCTCCCCCGCGCCACCATATGGCAGGTGCCCAAGCAGCGCGGGCAGAGGCCGGGAGCCCCAGTGAGCGGGTCCGGGAGCTGCTTGGCCCGGGGCTGTCGCTGCCAGCGGGACGCGCTCCCGCAGAGACCAGCTCGGCAGAGCCGCGATTACAGCACTGGTGTGAGCGGTGCGGTGCGACGGAGGGACGGGAGAGGACGCGGCCACCCCGACTTTCCGCTTTTTTCTCCCAAGAATTGTCAGGTGCGTGGAGCAGCCCGGGCGGGGGCACTGGGCCAGGGCTGTCGGCGGGAAACGGCGAGCGCACAGTGCCGGGCGGGCGGCGCCGCGAAACGGGCGGGAGCCACCTCCGCCGGTGCGGCGGCCGCGCCATTCCGGCACCCGCGGGACCCGCCGCTCCCCGAGCAGCACCTCCTGCTCCTGGTGCGGGCGGGCTGCCTGTGCCAAGTTGCGCTGGAGGGCGTCGGGCCGGGGCGGCGGCGGGAGCGCCCGGCTGGCGAGGGCGGCGGGACCTCTAGACGGGTGGAAGCGGTTCCCGTCAGAGGGGCCAGCTCCTCGGAGGCGGAGGGAGCTGGCCGCTCCTCTGCTTATCCGAGGCGCTGCGGAAACATTTCCGTAGGTTTTATCGAGGAACTTTAATACAACTCGATTTTGCGGGGGAAAAAAATTAAAACAACGAGAAATCGTTTCCTCCTGGTGCTGGGAGCCCTCTCTGTTATGATTAACGTTTCCCCTCGCCGTGCCGAGGGGACCGCGGGCCGCGGCCGCCCTGACCCTCTTTCCATCCCACCGGGGCTCCGAGAGCCCCGCGTGCGTCCAGTGTGGCGTGTGGGCCAGGCAGGACCGTGCAGACACCGCTTCGCCGTCGCGCCGTTCGCTCGCCCACGCAGCGCCGCTATCCCGGCGCTTCTTGAAGAGAGACATGAAAAACAACGCGTTTGGGAGGAAGAGAAGAGCGGAGAGGGCTCTATCTGCAGACGGCGTCGCTCTTACGTAAAGATATGAACAGCAGGAGCTGCAGTCGGGGGTGACGGAATTGCAATGGCTGTTGGGGCTCTCCGGAGCTGACTTTGTCAGTACAGAACGATCACGTAAAATGGGAAATATCAGAAGCCGCGCGAATAAGCAGTGCTGCCCTGAGCCGAGCTCTCCGCTCTGGTTTGTATTAGCGATTATTGCGCTGTCATTGAGGAATGCAGGGGTGGAAGGATTTGCTTTGGAACTCCAAGTACACGCGGTACAACAGAGAAGCGAAACGCTGCAACTTGCGTGCCTCACGGAAAGCGGGATAACGCTGAACAACCCCCGAGAGGCTGAGGGGAGCTGGGGGAGGCCGCCCTCCTTCTCTCCCCCCACTCTACCAGTCGACTCGTCCCGAGGGCTGCTCCTGCCCCGCTCCCCTCAGACCCTCCTGCTCCCTAGTACCACGCGCCTGGTAGCTTGTCACGCCGAGCGGTGTGTGATGCAGTTCCCAGCGTGGGATTCCTCACCTGCTGCCAGCTGATCGCTCGGGAGATGCACGCGAGGCTGCAGGCTCTCCTGGCAAAGTTTCCTTGTCCTCTCGCCTTTTCTTGCATGTCTGCCTTATCTGACATGTGGAGTGCTGGCAAGGCGAAACCTGGAGCAGCCCTTTGAGGGCTCCCATCGCCCCTCAGCCGCTGCCCCCGCTGCTGCCCGCACTTCTGCTCCGTTCCGGGACACCAGCGGGCCTAGAGAAACACGGATAATTTTTCTCTCCCGTTATCAATAAGCCCAAATTATTGCTTACTATTTATATTTATCCCGAAACGTAAATTTCAGCTGTGGCATTGGATTGACGAGGAATCCCTTCCCAAGGTGTTTTCCTAAAATAACCCCTCTGATTCCTCGGCTCAGAGGTTATCACGGACAATAAACACTTTCACCTTCAGCCTCAGTTACTTAAGGACAGATGAGCCTATCTTGCCCCCCTCCCCGCACCACAGACTCGCTCCTCTCAAAGCGAGGAACCTGCATGGTTTTCACTGGAATCGCGGTGCCCGATTCTGCCTCAGCTGAGGGGTTTTGGTGTCTCCGCGTGTGAAAAACGGGGGGAAGGAGTCAGAGGGCGACAGAGCTGGGTCCCCGTTCCTACTCCAGTCTCTCCTTTGCTCTTCCCATAGAGATTCCCTGGGTATTTCTGAAGTTCAGTATTTGCATAACACATGGAAAGGTGTTCCCCAGGAACAGCCAGGTTATCCGACACACGCGTACCGAAACGGTCACATCTACCACTGATTGGAGCACCACTCCAACCTGGGCGAAAAGGGACTATAAAGAGAGAAAAACAGTGGATGGAGAACTTCAAAGTGTGAATTTCGATGTGACCCCTGCAGATGTGAACAAATTCGTTTGCAGTCTCGGTCACCTGAAAGCTCGGGGTCAGCATATCAACCCCCACACCCCGGCCCCGGTGATGATCTTATACTTTAGAAACAGCGAGTTCCATAACACAAACTCCGATTTGTTCAGTCAATTGTCCACGCAGAACGAGTTTCGCTCGCTGAGTGTGCTCAACCCGCATCGTTGCTTAAGCCGGCTTTAGAAAACAAAACAAAAACAACCCCCAACCCCAAATAGCCCGTCATATAAACTGATCGATAAATGCATTTACACTCCTGATTCTGGCTGCAGCAGTACGATTGAGGCAGCGGGGCACCACAGCAGAGCAGACTCTCTGCTCCACGGCCGTGGGCGAGCCCCGCACCGCACCTCTGCACCGCTCCGCCGGGCTCGAAAGGGGTATTAACAGAAGGAAAGGCAAGAGAGACCCGGCCTGCCCCCCGCCCGCTGAGGGCTCCATGCCTTCCCCCAGTGGAGGCTCCCGTGCCGCAGAGCCCCGGCCGGCGGTGCAGAACCCTGGGGCAGCTCCGGTCTCGCCCCGGCGACGGAGCCAGGATTTGCCGAGACAGACACTGAGCTCAGATTCTTAAATAGCAACAGTACACGAGCGCCTCGGTCTTAATTTTTACTAGTGTCAAGGAATAAACCCATTGCTCATAAACGTAGGGGAAGACCGAGTATGTTGATGTTTTTTTATACAACAGGTTATAAGATTACTCTGGAGGCCAATGCAGGCCGTTAAAGGGGCTCCCACGTTATGTTTTCCTTAGCTGTGAAAGCTGGTGAAGGATGAGGGGTCACACACTCAGGTTCCCTCTCTCGCACGGAGGAATCTCCCCGCAGAGCGCATTGAGGGCAGGGTTCCTCCCTGAGCTGGTTCCCAGCCACCAGCACACCCTGAGAGCCCGCAGTGCCTTCAGAACTTAGTTTCTGACACCTTTTACGCTAGAGAATATTTTCCCTGCCTTTGTGAAGTCAAGGATGCTAAGAAAAAGTGTGGCTAATTAGTAAAATATACTAAAATAAGATATTAGTAAGATACATTAATAGAAGTTATTGGAAAGACATTAAAATGCTGCTGTTGAATGTGAAAAGACAGTTGTGAAGCCTGCTAGACTTTGAATTTCAAGCTCAATTCCACAAAGAAGATGGAGAAACGTTGCACATTATCATTTTGTTGTGAAGTCCTAAAACATTGCTGCTGCCATAGCAGGAGGTTTAGAAGGCAAAACATAGTAAAGATGAAGAGGAATTTTCAGGGTAACATTTTGATTCCTTGTGGGAAATGAAAGACATACAGAGTGGTTGGTATTGGTGGCTAAACAAAGTTTTCAGTGCTCTGAGATGCACAGAAAGAATGTGTGCTTCTAAAATACTATTACCTTGGAAAAAAATATCATTTTCATTTCAATTACAATTGTTCTATGAGAGACAGATGTGAACTGCTAAAATGTTTATAACGTGCCTAACAGTAAAAAAGCAAATATTAATGAAATGTGTTTCACTGATGGGATTTGATTGGCATGCTGTATTAATTACAGGACTTTCACCTCTGAAATTGCTGTTCTAATCCTGACAGCGTCCAGGGAAAACAATTTAAACCTTGTTTATATAATCTAAAATGATATAGAATCATGTAAGCATCTTAAAAAAAAAAAAAAAAAAAGAAAAAAAAGATAGGGAAAAAAAGATGCATTTCATCATTGGTTGCACTACAGTGAAATACTTAATCATCTGCGGACACATACATTCTGGTCACCATGCTACAACACCAACCTGCAATATTTCAGACACTACTACATGCAAATCATATCTGCTGGTAATTTGGAATGAAAAGCAAGATGTTACCCGAATTTCTCTTGCGTGACACACCAAGACCCGCAAATCTCCAGCAGGTGGAGGCAGGAATACTGCTTGTTGTTAGTGAAATAATAGGAATAAAAGAATCATCGGGGAGAAGCTGGTTCCAGTAGCACTAAGCCAAGGTGCTCGAAGTGCATCGCTTAGCCTTAGAGAGCTCACAAATGCAGTTTAAAAGCACGGGATATGAAAGCATCCTTTATTTTCATTCCTAGTTCCTAAAGCAGAGGGTCCTTTCTGGTCATATTGGTAAGTTTTTCTTCTCAGGAAGAAAAAGAAAGGACTTTCTTAACCTTAAAACATTGCTCGGGGTGTGCCTTTATGCAGGGAAAAGGCACACTTCTCTCTGCTGAGCATCCCATGTGTATTCTGCACAGACTGAGAGGAAATGGGACCCTGGAGCAAGAACCAACATTCACACCTGCATTCCCGGGGCAGGGATTCTGTCCCTTCCCATCCTCAGGCACTTCACATCCCAGCGCACCCACAAGCAGGGAGATGCCAGGGTCTTCTTTCTGTGCCCGTGAGAGCACACACTGCTCTGCCAGGCTCAGAGGGCACCTGCAGACTGTGGGGGAGGAGAGCTGAGCTCTGCCGAGGGAAGAGCATTCAAAACTTTTCCATAGCTAAGGGATGGAAACAGAGATGGAATAAGCCCAGAGACCTTCAGTGCAAAGAACCTCTTTGGCCCTTGGCCCTTAAGCTTTCACCAAATATTAGGGTACCCTCTGCACAGAGTGGAGCAGAATGAACCAGCACTGCTAACTGGCGTTGCTAACCAGCAGTGCTACCGTGCAGGCATGACAAGAAGCACAGGCAGCCCAAGTCCTGCAGCCACCCCCTCCTCAAAACCTCAACCCACACTCTGCTTGTCGTGGGGCTGCATCTGTGTCACAGGTCACATCCAGGGAGCCAATGGTCCATCAGCTGCCTGATGAGGAATCCCATGTGGGATCCCAAGGGGTCTGCACCACCTGTGGACTGATTTAGGTAAATTAAGGCAATCAGTCTGCAAAGAGCAAGGCTGTTTTTTTCTCTGGAGCAGAAACCAACATTTGAAGTACCATCATGTCATAAGCAATTTAGTCCCTGTGTCAAAATGGGAGTGGAAAGAAACAAATCTGCACTAGGATAATATTTTGAACCATAAATCCCATTTTAGTCTACTCAACATGTTCTGTGGCCGGACATTTTATGTGATTTGGATACAACTCCACTAGCACGTTAAAGTTTATTTGCCTTGAAAACAGTGGCTGCATCACTGCTGATAGAAGACTTGGTGTTACACTGTTAGTGCATATTTTATTTGATCTCTGTCTTAAATAGAACTCAGACCTTTGGGCTCCGTACAGAGTTGGACTCTAGCCTTTTCCTGTAATTATTTGTTGTCTTGTTAATGTTTTATGAGCACATCTGCTTAAATAAACTTATCTGATGTGCATTTGTTTTGGCTGTAGCATGCTGCATATGATGGATGTGCTTTTCTCTTTGTCTTTTGAAAGAAATCAAAATAAAGCTGAACAATAGAACTGCAAGGGGAATAAATTTAAATATAGTGTTCATTTCATTTAATAACAATACAATACAGTTGAAATCACATAGATCTGACGACTTTTTACTAGGATTTAATATTTATATGCTAAGAGTAGAACATTTGGATACTTACAACAGTAAAGCATTGATTTGTTTGCCAGTTGCATTGACTGATTGACACTGGAGCACCATAGGCACAGTGCGTTTGTAGTAATGGACTGTAAAAAAGACTAGAGCTCTATAGGCTTTCTAAACCACACTTATACTCTTTTTATTCACCTTCTGAATACTTCTAGAGAAATAGAATATCTTCAGAATTCTTCCCTGTTTGCGTGAAAAGATCTTACTCATTTGTTGCTGTTTCTGCAATGGTCACAGCATGTGGAGAAGGGGCATGGGGAAGCTGAGGCACGGCCAGCCCTTCCCAGCCACCTGCCCAGGAGTGTGTGGAAGGAGAGCACATACCTATCCTCCTGCTGCCATGCTCTTCTCCTCCCCCAGATCGCCTGCAACCAAGAAGCCCTCCACAGCCCTCTGAATACTGCTTCAAGAATTCATTAAGCTGAGCAGATTGTGCGCTCTCTGTACCTTTTAAAAACATCTGATTCATGTCCTTTGGATCTGTCAGTACCTTTGGTCATGTACTAAAAGCGTTGTTTGAGAATTCAGAGCTGCCTGCCAACCTCTGCCTCAAGTGTCCCACCTCCGGAGTGAAGCTGGCCTTGTCACAGCCAGCGCAGCCCCAGGAAGGGAGAATGACAAGTAATAGCAGAGAAAGCTTGGAATAATGTTAATTTGTCTTTCTCATTTTTTCCCATACAAAGTATTCCTGGTAAGTATTTAGACCTCAGATGCTGAAAATAAAACAAATGCAGAAAACAAAAAGAACTGGACTAAATTATGTCTTGTCTTTCTCCATCGCCTTTCACCACAAGATGTTCAACTTCCAAATAAACAGCATCCTCACAGAGCAAAATTCAGCATGAGTTAAACCCAATCAAAGACATTAAACAAAGAAATAGTCTTAATTTCTCAGAGTTGCAGGGAGGGTTTGATACAGTCTCCTTCATCCTTTTTTGTTTCAGCTCCAGTAATAGTCCCTTACTCAACCTGCTTGAGCTACTCAATGCAAGCAGGTTCTGATGGTCCCTGCCCAGCCCTGGCCAGCCATCTCCTGCTCCCAGGGCCAAGAGAAGTTCTGCCTGGCACAAGGTCACCAGGGTGGTGGGGACAAATACTCCCACTGGCTTTGCCGAGCTCTGACCTGGACGTTCACCTGCCCCAGTCCCCAAGTTCTGGGATTGGCCAAGCCAGAGTAGTCAGTGCAAGACAGGACAGCCCTGGGTGGGAGGACGGCTCTGCTCCCTCAGCGAGGCACAGCCCAAGCAGCCGAGCTCTGCAGAACCATCAGGTCAGTTGTTAACTATCCTGCACCAAAACCAAAGGCTTTTGTGAGCACTTGACTTGAGTTTTTTTCTATTTCTCCTGTAAGTAAAGATTTTTTCCCTCAAATGTGGAATTAGCTTGCTTACAGCAAATCAGCGCATATTCTAGAATGTCCTTGGGGCAAAATGCTACTGTTCCAACACCTTTCTTAATGAAGCAGTCTGCTGGTCATTGTGGATGTGGCCTTTTGTTTTGGTGCAACAGGTACTAATGTACAGGTTACTCAGTGTGCAGAAAGCAAACATCCTCTGTTTTTCTAGCAATTATGATACAATCTCCTCACAGACTGTCACTGTTAGATTGTAGCAGAAAGAAGCAAAAGAGTCATATTTTTCTTGCTTTAATCCTTGCGTTCTCTATATCACACCTTGCACAGCAGTGTCAGGGGCTCCTCCTGGGTTCCCGTCTGATGTGGTCAATACACCAAATCGACAGCACTGTCAAGAAGGCACAGTCTAATAAAATCACTGCCATCAGGTTGGAAAGGACTGTCAGACGTCAGAGAATGTGACAAAAATTATGGATGACTCTTGAGCATGAATTTGCATGTGAGCATCTTCACTGATGCAAGTAGGACCAAGAGTTCTCAGACTCTGCTGTGCACAGCCCAAGCATTTTGCAGCAGATTTCACTGAGCATACCCCACCTCTGTGGCTTGGGAAGATGTACAGCCCATGGTTACAGAATGCTGCACCAGCCCCAGTTTGTTCAGATCAGAGAGCACCAGAACAAGCTCATGCCAGTCCATTACAGAACATGAATGTCACCTTCCATGTACCTCCTTCTATTGCTGTTGAGAAGGCAGTATCTCTGGGGAAGGCCTGGACAGAGGGTGATGGCACCGATGCTGTACCCTCTCTTTAAATCTGCTACCCAGTCAACAACATTCTAAGGGCATCCTCAGGGATGCTGAGGATAATTCCTGTCCAGCTGAGTAACTTTCCAGGGCTCACTGAAGAGGAAGAAATATTTTGGTGCTCAGAACCCTATTGCCACCCTCCCAGATTACCCTCATCTATCACTTGCCAGAAAAAGAATACAACTATTCTCTCTCCCTTCCCCTGTACACTTCACCCTTAAACTGCCTCCAAGTCTTTACTTTTCCAAAAGTCGCCGTTTTCCACTGGATATCGTGCTGGCAGTGCTATGCATAATTGTTCCTTATATTACCTTCAAAGTATGAGGAACTAAATGAGAAATTTTTTCCTAATCGGGTCAAGCCAAGTGCTAAACCTGCACCGTGGGAGAAACTCTGCAACCTTTCAAACCTTTCTTTTCTCGCTTGGCTCCATCTACTGCTGCCGCCGCAGATTGCACACGGCTGAGGCACCAGCACAGTTCCGCCTGCCACCAAGAATCGTTTAAAGATTAATTCTTCAAGAGATTAGGCAAAAATCTGCTATCAAGCGAAAGACAAGTGCTTGTTTGTGTTTACCCCGCGGCGTTTTTACATCAGAAGTGTGAAGTGGATTACAGGGTAGGATAACTCAGTGGAAAGTGAGCTGCTTCTCGGTGAAAAGCATTTTGGAGCCAGTTTAATAACCCACCATGAGACCACACATCAAAATTGTATTTATTTAGGGAGCTAATTGAAACAGAGCCTGTAAGGAGGAGCCGACATCAGAAGTGAGAGGCAGTTAAGATCAGAGAACGGGCGGTGGTTGTGGGCAGAAAGAGCAAACAGGGAGGCCAAGGCTGGTAGCCCTCACCCAGGCAGCATTCCCACTGGGTGGGGTGGGCTGCCGCCGGGAGCTGGTTTGTCAGGGAAAGGCTTGTTCGCTCAAGCCTCTGGGTAATTTTCCTGAGTCTGCTTCCACCAGTGCTGGCACTCTGCTGCAGACTCTTCTGAGTCCCTTGGCCGTTGTGCCAAGAACCTTAGCACAGAGCCATGCCATGCCCTCTCCCAGTGCCAACTGAGCAGAGGGGCAAGGGCATTTCACATTTGGTTTGGCTGAATGAACAATTTGGATTGTTTGGTTATTGGCATTTTGTTAGTCTGTGCAGAAGGACATTCTGAGCTTGTTTGTTACCAAAGGGGAAAAAAAAAAAGGAGTGTCAGATTGGAAAGGCCTGTCATCATTTAAACTTGAACATTTTTGGGGCAAAATGCTGAATTCCTTATTCAGAATAAAGCTTCAAAACTGGGTTCTTAAAATCCGCTCAGGTGCCTTAAAACCATTAATATCAATAAATAAAGTTTGAGTTTGCTTCCTGCTCTTGAAGCACTCAAGTGGCACTGTCAGCTCTGAGCTGTGAGCACAAGAATTGAAATCTCAGTGCAAGGAGTCCCACATAGCCCAAGGGCTCCTGAAGCAAGGCCTCTAAAAGCAATACTGAATCCTATGACACCTGTGCATAGAGGGGAATAATAGTCACTTATTTAAGAAAAGACTGAATAAAAGTGCCATGGGACAAACAGCTGCATTTTGCCTTTTATTTTCACTTTGGAACATCATTTTGAGGCTCATATTTTGCAGAATTTAGTTAGAAACCCATGGCTGTTATTGGGGCAAACACCTTTGAGGTTAAGCAGCGAACGTCAACCAGTTCCCTCTGCTGTGATCCCCTCCTCCCAGCCTGGGGCACATACTCCCAGGTAAAACTTACTCTACTTATGTTAAAATGATAGTGTAAGTAGAAAAGTCTTTTCCCATTTGGTTTAAATGAATCCTTGCCACTTAAGTTCATGTTTATTTTTATAACATGGACTCTCTGTCATTTATTGCTCCCAAAGGGACTCCAAATACCATGATGGTTATGAGTGAACCTGCAAATATACTTCTGAATTGCTTGTGATTTATCCTGGTTCTGATGCGCATACTAACACAGCTCTTCTGAAGCCTCTTCAAGGCTTTTAATTATTAATTTCTGTACTTTGTGTAGCACCATGTGACAGTAATTGCTGCTGTGGGTAGGAATTACTGTGTCTGTGCTCTCTGGTAACAACATTGTCATTGGGAATTTCATATTTCAAGCTAACTGCTGAATGGCTTTGGAAGAACTTGAACTTGTCCCCAGCAAGGGGCCGTGTCATTTAAAACAAGGCCCTTCGCAGGATCAGGATGCTGTGGAGTGCAGAGCCCAAGGGGAAGGTGAGACCAACAGGAACTGCGAAGACACACTGTGGAAGCAGAAGGGCAACTTCCTCTGCAAATGGGCAGCAAACTTCCACCTTCCGAGTGGCCTCAGACTTCGCTGTACCTCCTTTACTAAAGATAATACAAGAATAGGATGACCCTGCATACACACAACTTTTCGTTCCTAATGCCAGTCACCACCAGCTCTAATCCCTAGTAACTCCTTGAAAAAGCCAACAGATCCAAAGACGTAACAGTCTGAGGGTGTCTGTGTGCCCACCTGGGCTGCTGAGCCTTCCCACAGCGCTGGACAAGCAACACAAAACAGCAGAGCCCTCGCCCTCCCCAGCAGCAAAGGGCCCTTGCTGTGGCAGCGTCTGCATTGCTCTGAGTAATAAAACAGATCCATGGCTCTGTCCTGCTCTGACTCGTGGAACCAGCTTCCCTTGGAGAGCTGGAGAGTTTCCCACCCTGGACACACATCCTGCCAGGTGCTGCCTCTGGGCCCAGACCTGCGAAACAGGGATGCTGTGGAACTGGGTCCATGCACTGGACCTTCAGCAGTGACCAGAGAAGAACCCTCCCTCCCTGCTTCCTCCTCAGTTACTGAAACTGTTTAAACTAGGGGAGAGGGGTGAGGAAGTGAGACCTTTTGGAGAAGTCACATAGATGTTTGTTTTCCTTGAGGGTTTATATCAACACTGGTCTTGACATTTTGCCTCTTATTATGTGTGGCTCTTTAAAAGGTGAAATAATATTTTCTTTTCCTTGAGAAAAGGACAAAGTTCAGACAAGGCGCTCAACCCAAAATCATTTTCTTCTTTCCCAACAGTTTACACATTGTCTACACTACAGCTCTGCATAAAGCACCACTCTGCAAACAGAAGGAGACTGGCAGGGAGACGCAGCTCCCCCAGGCCCACCCAGCCTACCTGGCCCCAACCACTCCATGTCCCTGCCTGCCCCATGGGCAGGGGCACACTGCAAGTCCAGAATGTGGGTGACTGACTCCAACATGCCTCATAATGTCTGCCCATCGAACCTGCCCTCCCCTGGCAGAAGCCTGTTGCCAGCACAGGCCGGTGTGGGCACCCAGGGTGGGGAGGATGCCTCAGCCCAAGCAGTGCATACTGCCCAGCAAGAGTCTCCTCTGCCTTTTCCAGCCACGGCCTCCAGCCACAGGTCTGGAGGGCAAGCAGCAGCAGGGACAGGGAAGGGTCAGACATGAAGTTACTGCTCCTGAACAAGAGTCCCAGAATCAGGAAGAGTTCTACTATGGCACATATTTATGTTTAATCAGTGTTAGTCTTAACTCATGTGACTCTTAACATGTATCCCAAAGGGAGTAGAAACAAAAGCTTGATTAAAACACAGGCTTTAAAATAATTTTTTTGTTGCCCCTCACAAAGAAAAGAATCATCTAAGCAGGAAACCCTGGAATGCAGAGGCTCAGATATGATTGAGAAGCAAACCGAGTAACATGGCAAAAAAAATACATATACATGTATGAAAGACACAGATGTGGGAACACTGCTGACTTTAGAAAGCTGCCAGAGTATTCCGATAACTTCTGCTGGTAGTTTAAGTAAACAGCTGATAATTTAGCCTGATGCAGCTCCATAACCTTCTCTGCAGACATGGGAGCTCACAGAGCAGGCTGGCATGTCATTCCCTCTGCACCATGCAAACGCAGGGGGGAGGAAATGGGGGATCAAAATTAATTTGGTGCAGAAATTCATAAAACAGGGCCAGAGGAAAGCAGTTTGTGAAAAAGGATGGTGCTGGTCTCTCACTTCTGGTCATGCTCGGTACACAAAGACCAGGCTCTTCTGTGAACCCCTAAAACTGTTAGACACTTTCTTGGGTTTTCAGTAGATCATGTTCTTCTAAACCCACCGGCAATTCAGCAGTGCTGATGCTTGGGGAAATAATGTATTTTCTACTTGGAAAATAAAAAGTTGGGATTGATTTTTAGTAAAGTTGTACTTAATTTTTGAATGAGACAAAGTTAGCCACTTCTGCTGCCCTTTGCAGAGAGATTTGGGGCTGATTACGTTCAGTAGAAAGAAAATATAATACTTAAATTTTAACATACTAATTGTTATAGATACAGATCATGGGGTTATCAGAACAGTATATGACTCATTTGCAGAATTATTTTCCCCTAATATTTAATTGTAACTTAATAAATCTGCATCATATGAAATCATATGAAAACTGACCAAAATAATAATCTGCAAACTTCTGTTAGTAAGATGAGATTTTTCTCTAACTCACGCATTTCTATTTCAGATAATTTTTTTTCGGTGTTCTTTTTGGGAATGCATTTTACAGATAGTCTTCAAGCAATATAAGCCCATAAAACACGTATCAGCAGAAAGTTTGCAAATGTTTTATAATTGTTTGTGGTAAGAAATGAATACTGAGGCCACATCATGCTTTTGAGGTGGGATGGAAGGGTCACCCAGGGTGATGTAACCTGCCTGGGTGACTCTGAGGTACTGACGTATTACCATTACCTCAAACCAGCTGTTCAAATGCTGTAGGACATGCCTTGGACCTCTGACCCACAGGCGAAGAGGGAATGAATGCAAATCACAATTCCCCAATTATTTGGGGGTGAAATGCGACACTGGAATTAGTGCTCACCAATCAGGTTAACAAGTTAGCTGAAACTTTATCTTTCTGTACTTAAATTACTGGGAAATCATCTTGCTGCCCTGATGGAAGAGATACCAACCGTTCCCTGTTTCCCAAAGGGCTGCAAGGTCCACCACTGTCTCCAGGCATGGCCCCAGCTGCTCTCGCCCTGCAGCCCTTCCAGCCCTGCCACAGCCTGTGCTGCAGTGCATGGGGCTTCTGCCTCACACACGGGGGAGCTGAAGCCACCAGCAACACACCTGTGCTCTTGAAGCCACCAGCAACACACCTGTGCTCTTGAAGCCACCTAAGTGATCGTGTCTATCAGGCATTTATCTGCAGACAGCATGAGTATCTTGCTGTCAAATGAGAAGCTAATGAGAATTCAGGAGCTCTCCATGTCTCCAGTACCTCTGCACAACCTCTTGGCACAGGTTGCCAGCCTTGTTTGGGAAGGGTGGGTGAGACGGGGAGCACTGCCCTGGAGTGTCCAGCAGCACCTACAGCTCTGCTGGGGGGTCGGAGCTGAGACACAACCCCCTGCCCCCTCCCCTCCACCCCAGCGGGTGCAGCTGTGCTCCCACACCACAGCACCTGGGCAGAGCAGCACTGGCAAACCAGGACCACGGGCACTCCAGCATCCACAGAGATGGATGCCTGACAGCTGTGCATTAACTCCGGGGCTGTGTCACAGCAGTGATGGTATTCTGGGGGAAGGCTGATGCTTCTCTGAGTTTAACAGCTTATGATAAATATGGTGCATGCTGTCAGGGTAAGATTTATCCTTTCCTTTCACTCTACCAGCTGTCAAATATGTTTGATTTTTCTCAAGCCTTGAGTTTTGCAGGAATTTAGCCAAAAAATACAACTGATGATGATTTTCACTTTGGTTTCAAGCATCTGCCATTCATAACAAAGCCTGATTAAAAATGTAAGAAGATTATTTTTAGTTTCAGAATGTGGCAAAGCCTTGCTGCAAAAACATGGTTTGAGGCATGAATAATTAATTTTTTTAAAAAAATCAAGGTATATGGAGCTCCATAAAGCAAATGAGTGAATCCTCCCCAGAGCTCTGCCTTGGTTGTGATGTATCCGGTGTGCAGGGTGTGCTGTTGCAGCCATGCTGCCTGTGGGACGGCCAACTCTTCAGCTCTCACTGAACTTCTGTGCTTTTATTGTGTCTGACTGGCAGTGAGTTACAAGTTAGTGACTCCCTGCCTCATGGAGGACTTCAGCATAGATTCAGAGCCTGCAAATCCTTCAGAAAGCGATGGGGGAAATGCAGAGCAGCTCTCCAGGTGGTGGCAGGAGCAGACAGGACTGTGGAAATTTGGTTTTCTCTCTCTCCATGGGGTTCGGTGGCTCTGTGTGTGGAGCAAGGCTGCCCTCCCTGTTCAGCTGGGGCTGTAAAGATGCAGCTTTTGCAGGTCACAACTCTTGCCAGCAGCACATACCTCCTCACAGCAGTACTGGGGGCCATCGACACGCCTCCAGCTCACTGCTGCTGACACTCTGTGCTCCATGTGTGCAGGGTGGGCGTTTAAAAGTGCTTTTCTCAGAAGCTGTGCAACAGGTAGGAAGCTGTGGCACAGAGCAGGGACTTGATCTATTACTCCCCATCTGTATCAGGAGCCAGTGGGCAATCCTGTGGGGTGGGCAATCCTGTGGGGGGACACAGGAGATGCTGGGATAAGACAGAGGGAGGTGACAGAGCTGCAGATCCAGTGCTGGTGGTGGCTGCTGTCATGCCTGTCATACTGTTAACTTCTGAGTGTTTAGTATATGGAGATGCAGACAATGAGGATCAGTTGTTTTAGGGATTCACTGCTTTTACCCACATTACAAACCATATCTAGTCTCTTGGAGCGAATTCAGATTGACAGGACTAAATAGTCTGATAATAAATTTATCAAGATGTTAATGATCATCAGCTTCTCCATGTATTACTTGGCAAAATCACCACAGGTCTTCCTATTAGCTGGAAATGCTACCCATTTAGGGCTCGCTTTGAAATTTTATCTTTCTATCTTGTTTTCTGTTTCCTCCTTTTTTTTTTTTTTTCCCAGAGATCTCATCTGTTTGCCAGCATTCTCTGATCAGCATCTCTCATGTGTTTCCCATTAGGGCTATGATGTGTCTAGCCATTTTACTTCTCCTGCCCTTTTAAGTGGTGTCAGTCTTTATGCTTTGCTACTAGTTGCCTTTTATCTCTGCAGTCTCCAATTCTCAGTGCACATCATTACCTAGCTCTTGAACTATCTTTTTCTTACTCACTATGACAAATCTCAGAGGCCTGTGGCAAGCTCTTGCAGGATGTAGATAATGACGCCTGACCAGCCATCAGGAGAGGAGGCTTTCCATGAAAAAACAGAAAGCCTCAGCTGTGGATGGCTGCAGCCATCTTTGGAGCTCAGCACCATCTGAGCATGAAATCGCAGAATATTCTGAGTTGGAAGGGAGCCACGAACATCATTAAGTCTAACTCCTAAAGCAAATAGCCCATACAAGGATCAAGCTCATGAACTCGGTGTTTTTAGCACCATGGTCCAACCGAGCTGATCTGAGAGATGCTCTGCCAGCCTTGAGCAGAGTCTGTAGGGCCCACAGCACAGAACTCTGATCCCTCCTGCCAGTGAGTGCTGGTGGCTGCAGGGCCCAGGGTAACAGCTGTGCCCCTCCAGGGAGGCCTGATTCCCTCCTTGATTTCCCAGCTCCAGAGTGTGGGATCTGATCCATCGCCCCATGGAGCAGCACAGCTCACAGGGAGTCCAAGATGCATCTGAAGGCTGGTGCTGGAGCCTTCAGAGATGTGAAGACATTTAAAAGGGGAAAAGCCCATCAAAAGATATCCAGTACTGACCAGGCTGTTCCTTATGGCCCCATGAGCCCTCTGAGTGTGAGAATTTGCTTGTGAGAATTCATTTGAGGTGTCTGTTTTGGCTGTTCTCTGCACTTTCATGATTATTGTTTCTTCTCCCAGGCTTTTTCCTTTCTGTTTTCTTGCATGGTGCACTACCTATGGTCACCTTAATATCTGGCTTATTTATTTGTATTTCATGCTACATTTCATTCAAACATAAATGCCACTAATGATCCACAGACAACTCCACAGAGCACTACACAACCCCAATTAGTAACTAACTCTGGATAGTGTTACCCTACATTGTTACCAAGAATAGCTTCTAAACACAAGCAAACCCTGGCCTCCAGGGTCTCTTCTATCTTGGATGACTGGTGATCTCCCAGTCCCAGCTGTCACAGCCCTTCTGGTGGCATAAGGCTACGATGCTCTGCCAAGGAGCCCCCGCTGGATGTGGCACTGCTGGGGACTGGTGGCAAAGAGAAGCAGCCAAACAAGAAAATTAAATGAAACATGGTGTGGCCAATTCAAAGGAACGCATATATGATGTGAGTCTCTGTCAAAGTAAAACTCCTCTAGTTCAGAAGAAATCAAGCCTCTGCTTCTCCCTGTGTCCAATTTTCCCCATGAAAACATGAATAAATAAAGAATCCCCCTGTGAAAGTTTCTCTAAAGGTGTATAAAATAAAAGGCTCAGATTACATCTGTTCTATGTGACTTGTCTGTAAAGTCTTAATCTGTTCTGGGCTGTTATATAGCAAAGGTCCCAGATAGCACCTCAAATAGCTAGAAACCAGACAAAGTGTTTTTTTTCTCAATTCAAAAAGAAAGTCTTCATTAGGAAAATGTCAGCATAAATACATTAATTTTTTTTCACACTAAATTTTGAATAGAAAAGACAAAAACAAGTCCCTTTGCATGCTTTGCACGTGCCTCCCACTGACAGAAGCCAGCATTTTCTGGGGCATCTGATCAGCTCCGTGCAGGGACAAAGGGGAACTCCTGCTGCAGCCCCACAGGCGGGGGCACACCCATGCTCACAGCTGCTGGTGGCTGTGGGGACACCGTGGGGACACTATGGGCCTGACAGCAGTGGAAACCTCACATCGCTCTGGGTTGGTGACAGTTTATTTGTACACATGTTCTGAAAAGGAGGGCTTTCTCTCTGTCTGGGAATTCTGCCCCTGTCAATCAGTCGCAGTCAGGCTATCACTCTTTGTCCCCACGGCAGCTCCAGGCCACGCTGTGCCTGGGGAGCTGCTGCAGCAGTGTCAGCACTCACAGGGCTTGTCCCTCTCCAGCTGCTCCCAAGAAGGGAAGGGCTGCTGCCAGGGCTCTGTCCCCCAGGCAGTGGCACTGGCCAGAAGATGGGCCTGCAAAGCCCCTTCACTCACATCCATAGCTGACAAAGCCACCCTGCTCAGCAGATCACTCTGAGAGACCAAGGGTCTCATCAGCATCAGCAGTGTCATCCCTGCCTGCCCCCAGAGCCAGACACAAGCCTCTCTGCCCCAGGTACAGGCAGTACGCCCAGCCAGCTGCAGAGCGGGCTCCCAGACGGGGCTGCAGTTACACCTTCCACGCAGCCATGCTGGCACTGCCATTCCCAGCTTCAGGAGACCTCAGAAACCTCCTTTGAAAGCAGCCAGAGCACCACAACCACTTGCCATCTCACCCGGCCCCTGCGCTGCCCGTGCCCTCACTGGGTGCCTGCACCCCTGGGCCAGGTTCACGCTTTAGGGTTCACAGACACTAAAGTGGTAAGAGCAGTAAGGGCACAGAGCTGCTCCTGCTCTGGCTGGAAGCGAATCTACTCACTACTCCTTGACAAAAGCCAATGCTTTCAATTTCTGTAAGAACAAGACCAGGTGAAGCAGAAGGCCGTGGACTGTCTCCTTGCATGGATGTCTTCAGTGGGCAAGTGCTCCTGGGTGTGCCATGCACGTGGACATACAAAGCCTCTGGCATTCCTCAAAAATGCCGTGGGAAGGGCTGCATGACACCAACCGACACCAACAATGCTGAGAAATCACAAGACAGTCCTTATTTTCAAGTGCAAAGTAAGTGATAACACTTCAAAAATTCAGCCCCATATGCTGAACCAGAAAGGTGTTCCAGCTCAGTTTTCCAGGGGCTTTGAAAAGGATTTCCTGCAATGCGGCTCATTCGACTCACTTTTCGTAAGCTAGTTTTCAACAACATCTTCTAAAAGCTATTATTTCACTGTATGTATCATGCAGGGTTATTTAGTAGGTCAGGAGGAAAATTTAAATGGACAGGTGCTTTAAATTACAAGACGGTGGAGGTGGTTAATAAAAAAATACTAGAAAACATTGGTAACCTTATTTTAGGCTTGAAGTGGGTTCTGGAACTGATGGGCAAATGGCTTTGAGAAACACTAAGACCTGTCAGAAGTGGTAGGTTCAAAATGCATTCAGGAAATCAAGCTGCTCCCCAGAGCTCAGCGCTAGGCACACACTTCCCAGACATTATGCACCTTTAAAACTATTTATTTCCTCTTGGATATTTGCACTCTGGGCACAATTAATTGCATCACACAAATGTCCTATATATGTGACAGAAAGAAAGCTCAAAACACTTGCATTTCTTGTCAAAACCTGAAAGGTGTGAGAACCATAATGGGCTGCCTCCAGGTATGCTGCAACCAACTTGGGGAGAGACTGAGCCTCCATCTGCACTTCTGTGCCTTGGACTGAGACTGTCCCAAGCTCAGGGTGTTTTGGCTATAACCCATAACCCACCTCCCTGCCACTTGGAGGGCCTACCTTGTACCCAGGCTGTGTAATAGGTCCCACCACCAAAGAAGAACCAAGCAAGAGGCTTCTTGCAGCTGAGCGTCTGCCACGTGTGTCTACCCAGCACCTGGGAAATGGCCTCGGCAACAGCTTAACAACCTCGTACCACCCCTGCAGCCCCATGGGCGGATGCAGTGCATGGATACAACACCCAAAGTGCAGTCCTGGGGTTTTTCAGCACCCTGTGACTCCTGGGATCACAGCTCATACTACCATCTCCTGGCCCCTTACCTAGAATTATCCAGCACCTGTGCAAAGCTAGAGCATGGCAATGATACAGCACATGGAAGAGATGGTCACACAAGTGCAGCCAGTCCCACTGCATGCACAAGGGTCTGTGATCACTCAGAAATCCTGCCAGTGTCAGTGAGACAGCTCAGAAAGACAGGAATAGCACAATGGAAAAAAACAGAAGAAGGATTTAACAGGGAGATGAGGAGGGTTTAATTATTTCATACACTTGAGGCTACTTATTGAGATGTCTGCTGAAAGATTAGTGCTGTAATGCATTCATGTATACAGCATGCAAGAAGGGCAAGTCTGGTTTGTATAAACATTCCCCAACATCACCACATCTTACCCGACTCCTTTGGCTTGGAGATCAGGCAAAAAATCTAATGGGAGTCAACTGCTTTCCAAGATGCTTGATACTTCCTAATTATTGCAGGTTGGAAACATGTCAACAGCCAAAGCAGAGATGCTCTAGTATCTCTTAATTCCTGGCCAAATTCAGGCTGTTCCTCTGTTCCTGAAGGAACAGGAGAAAGTAGGAAGGCAATAAACTGTAGGAAAAAGCAATGTGGTGCAGCAGGCAGCAACAGGGAGCAGGTAAATCACTGAAGGCATGACTGGCAGCAAGGACAGCAAAGGCTTTGGCTGCCTCTCCTTCTTCCCACTCTACTTGGGACAGCACAGGACCCCGGTAGTGCCTGTGGTGGGGGTGGGAGTTTGGAAAAACAGCCTCCTGCCATGCACACACCTGCAGAATGTTCCCGGGCCTCAGAGGTGATTCCCTTCTGAGGCTTGAAAGAAAGTTTGTATTTCTTTGCCTACAGTTTGCCTTGTCAAACCACAGAGAATGGAGCATCTGTAACTGCTTTGGTTAATGCTGCCCTAGCCTGAATGAATTTTTTGCCACCCAAGATCTTGTTAGGATCCAACCATGAGACTAAGAAGAGACAAAATGTGCAAAGTCACAGGGGACCAAGAGGAAATAGGAGGACCAAATCCCCCAAGTTCTTCTGCCTTGAATTCCCTGATGATGCAGCCTCAGATGATGATGTGCAGCCAATGTTTGGGTAAGAGGACGGAGTGACTGTATGAACCCCAGAACACCAGGCTGCCTGTTCTGTGCTTCCTTAGACCACTCATTCTGCAAGACTGCTTCAGGCTCATGACTGGAAATTCCAGCTTTTCTCTTTTTCCTCAGCATCTTCTCCCATGTGCATAGTTTGCATGCCAGGGGATGAGCTGTTCTGCCCAGATGCTTTCCTGATGGTTTGGCTCACTGACATGAAAAGAGTGGACAGTATGTACCAATGCACTGTGAAATCCAAAGAACAGACTGCTGCAGGAGCAGATGATGTTCTGGACTTTGGTCTGTAAAATATACATATGTATGTTTTGCTCTGGTATAGCACATCTAGTGTGCTCTCCTTTCCAGCAAGGAATGACGGGAGAATCTATATGATGCCTTTGTTCCCTGCAGTGCAGTACATATGCCATGATGCACCAGCACTTACAATGGAAATGGATTTAACACCCCATCAAAATAACAGACAGTTGTTAACAGTTTTGTATAAGGAAAGAAACATTTTAGTCTGTTATGGTGGGCCAGATTCTTCTGCTGCCTGATCATTTGGGTCCTGGTGGCATTGGGGAATCAGTCTGAAATCTGAACATACAGCCTAGTTGTGAGAAGTGCTGTGATAGGATGAGTGGGAGATAACTACGCCATTGAGGGTTGTATGGTTTGTGTAGTAAATACACTTTAGAAGCTTATTTTGTCCATACTAAAAACATATTAAAAAAACAAAGTGATATTAAAAAGTTGAGACAGGCAGAATTTGGCCTGGAATCTGGATTTCACATCAGAGGCTTTTAAAATCAAAGGCACAGATACAGTAACAGACCCACCCCAGCACCATGACACCCAGTGACCAGCAGCTCTGTGAGGCAAGGCAGTGACCACCCCATGCCCCAGACTGGTACCCGCCACCCCCCCAGCAGCCAGATCCTGAGCTGTGCAAGGACAAGCCGGAGGGGTGTGTGACTCCCCCCAGCCATGGAGCGTGGGCACCACGATCTCAGGAGGTTTTCATTAAACTGAGAGCACAGGAGTAAAACCAGGGGAGATTACATGTGGGTGCAGCCAATGCTCTGAGCAGCATCCTGACATGCTTCAAACTGAGCCTAGACTAACAGGGGATCATACATGTGTTTTAAACGTTTTTGGCATTTCTTTAGCGTGCTCGCAGTGTTTGTACTACTAAACCACAACTTCCTTCTCTGGGTAAAATAAGAATATTAGATATTCCTCTGACAGAATACAAGAAGGAAAAAAAGTGAGAGGTGTTTCATGTCCTGCCAGTTCAGAGCAGAGGTGCTCAAGCTCCCAGGAAAGCACAGTGTGAGCCACCCTCAGCTCACTCTAGCCATCCAGTTGAACTCTGTACAGATACACAGCTGGAAAAACAGGCTCTCTCCTGCCCCACACAGGGCCACCCTGCACCCCAGTATCACCAGGGCAGCTGCTGTGAGCCAGGGGATATAGAGCATTGAAAACCATACACCTTGGCAGAATACAGAGGGTTTTGAAGCTATTTCAGTTGGGTGAAACATGAACAATGAAGCCATGAAGTCTATGAAGTTTCAGATGTTGAAATCTAACACAGGAGCTTTTAGGGTACAGAAACCCCCCTCAGCCTCTCCATTATCATGTGTTTTATCCTCAGAAAAGCTGATTTGGACAATAGAGCCTGAGCTTTCACTGCTGGCCTTTTCTGCACTGACCTGTATAAGGAACACTGGCATTAAGGTGAACCTGCACCTCCTCTGGACTAGACACTTCCCAGAAGGCAGTGTTTGCCCTGACTTTGCCTATCTGCAGAAAAGCTGAATTACTTTTTCCAAGAAATGGTCACTTTATTCCAGTTTTGTCTTATTTCACTGCACTTGATGTACTCTCCTAATTCTGCATGACAGATAGGAGTTGTTGAAACTTTCGTTCACTAGTTTGCCTTCTCTTTTTTTGTTGTTAAGACATTGTATCATTTTATAACAGTTACTCAAAGAAACACTCAGATTTCAACAAAACATTACTGTTAAATCACCAGCTCACATTCCTTACAATGCTGCAGTCATTTCAGTTTTGCATTTTCATGCGTCTAGTTGTCCCTTTCCACTCCAGTAAAGTAGCCTTAAATAGGAAGAAATGGAGGAAAGAGTAGCTGCTATTTCTCTGATTTTTAAAAGCACACCATCAACAGAAAAAATTATTCTTTTCATTACACGGTTTTCCTCGTGAAAAGAGGAAAGACATGAGACAGAGGTCTCTTTCCACTTCCTCTTCCTGAGTTTCTCTGCTCTTTTTCCCCAGCGTTCCCTGCCCTGGGGAAGGGTCTTTCTGCACACAGTGCAGGGGCAGGTGCCTCTGAGAAAGGAGAGGGAAGGTCAGCAGCCCGACAAGGGGACCAGACATGTTGGTCCTGCTGAAAGCACTTTGTTACTCAAGAGAGCAGCTTTTGTACAAGACTTCACCTGGTAGTTACTCTGGTAGTAATGCAACTGTTAAAAAATCACACCTATGAAATTTTACATTAGATAAATAAAGAGGAATTCACTTCAGTAAAACTTCATTAGAGCAAATCTTGCAGTTTTACAGTGTTTAGGTGTAAATTTTATGTTCTCTTTTTAACTATTTTTCTGTTCTCAACAAGAACTTGGGACTGCACTGAGCTGGCACAGGACAGTGAAGAAATACGTCACCAGCCTGGTGTGACTGGGTATGGAAGCCAGTCTGGGGCAGTTCAAGCCAGCAGAGATTATCACAGGTCCTCCAGGGAGGAACAGCCCAATCCTCAAATTACTGGTTCTCAGTCTGCCTCATTCAAAAAAGGGAAATCCAAGGCCTTCAGATTTGGTTTTGTGTATCAAGTTAAAAACCCTCCAAAACTGCAAAAAATTATCAGGTGAAATCAGTGAATTTTGCCTGGTTCCCATCCAAAATCTCACAGCCACTAGGGTTGTACCAAATCTCACACAGGTTCACCATACCTCACACTGGTTCTCCAGGTTTCCAATTTCATTGGCAAAGTTCTGCATAGCTTTACAGGAATCCCAGTTAAATCCAGAGGGAATCCCTTGTGAGGTCCTAGGTATAATACTTCTATATTCTGCCTTTTTTTGTGCCTATACCCAAACCACTGCCAAACTGAGGCATCTCTGAGTATTGGAAATAGTTCAGTTTTTTAAGGGTACGCACAGTGGAGAGTCAATTAACATCACAGACGTGCTTTTTTTGGTGGTGTGTTTCCATTTGGAAGCAATTCATCCCAAATTCTAGCAAAGCCCTTCAGAGCATATTGAACTGATTTAAGGAATTTGCATCCAAAAAATTTGAAATTTAAACAATGAAAAAAGAGGTTAAAAGGCGCATTAAGGGTTGTTTATAAACCATGGCCTCAAATGTTAAGCAAACACACTCCCTTCTTTGTTGGCAGGAGGAGAGAGAAGAGCAGGCTATAGAAGCATGGATGTGGGCAAGGATCAGGGGAGAGTTCCCCAGTGCTGTGGTGAAGTGGCCAAGGCCAGAGCTGCCAGTCCAGAAGGTGGGAGAGCGGCTGTGGCCTCAGCACTGGGTGCAGCTCCGGGTGAGCTGGTGCCAGGCAGCCGCTCTCCATCAGAGGGGCTGGACCCCACCGTGGCCCGTCACCGTGTCCTGCCCAGGACAGCCGAAAGCCCCGCTGTGCCCTCAACCTGCTGGGACTCATCTGCAGGAGATACTTCATTACAAACAAAGGGATTCTGCTATTCTTTAACATTTCATTTCCAGAGGAGCTGCAAGCCAGCTCCACTGAGACTGAGCCTGGACCCAAGGGGTAGCATCAGCACACCTGAGCGGCACTTTGCTCCTTGCGTGCACTAACAAAAAAATGAAAAGGATCTGCTTTCATCTGTCTGAAAAATACAATTTCCTATGAAAGATCTTTAGCCCTGAGGGTGCTATGGGTGTCTCTGCCCCTCCTCGTCAATATTCTGCACAAATGGAAAAAATTGGGGCAGCCCCTAGGCAACTAATACTCCTCCAAAGGTTTCTCTCAAAATAAAACAAAAAACAAACCCATAAAGAAATACCTAGTGACTGCTGCAGAGTGTATGCAAAATCCAGAGACTTCCCAGAATTGCTCCAAATTCAAAATTCCCTGGGGAAATGAACCTTGTTTAATAACAACTATAGGAGCTGGTAACTCCAAAGGGTGCAGGCGCAGGAGGGAACTGCTGTTGGAATTCACCCCCAGGCCACGACCGGGAAGAAGAAAAGCCAGAACGTGGGGACAGTCACAGACCGGCTCTAGAGCACATGGGGAGCAATGTCTGTGCTGTTGCTCATGCCTCTTCTCCTCCCCACAGACACCATTCCTGCAGCTCCCAGCGTGCAGCCAGATGGGCTGGGCAGGCTCGGGGGCAGAGGCAGTGTCCACTTTGAGGGCCTGAGACCTACAGCCAGAGAAGAGGTGAGTGTTGGGAGATGCCTTTGCTCTTGCAAAATAGCAAACACCCCGGTCCCACATCTGTCCCAACACTCTTGCACACTGGCCTTTGTGCTGCTGGTGTCGCTGGGAATTAGGATCCAAGATGATCTCTTTGGATTCCCAAAATTCTATGCACTAAAATTAGAGGCTTCTTGGAAAACACACTCGTGGTTAAATAACTCCCTTCCCGGTAAGCCCAGCTCAGCCTCTCCCTCCCACCTGTGCCTCTCTGCAGACAGTTTGCTCACACACATCTGGCTGCCATGAGGTTCCTGCTGACCTGTTTGTCTGTACTTGTGCATCCTGCAGAGCTGCATAACTACCTTTCAAAAAAAAAAGGCACCAGTGGAAGCCTGAGGCTGACTCGATGCCTCCTTGTGGGTTCAATTCTCTCTCTGTTTCACTGTACACAAGGACGGGTGCACCAGGAAACCCCCCCTGCACTGGGAAGAGAAGCCTCATTCCCTGTGACATTTCTAAGAGCATATCTGCACAGTTGTCCTGCCAGCAGGAAAGGGTCTGAGACTAATCTCTCAACAGCATAAATGTTGCTGAAGAAAGCTGAATCAAACTGATACAAAAGCAATAAATAGAAGCGTTTGTGTTGTATCACACAAAGAATCACAGAACCAACTAGGTTGGAAGAGATCTCTGAGATCATTGAGTCCAACCTAAGACCTAAAATCACTTTGTCAACTAGACCATGTCACTAAGTGTCACATCCAGTCTTTTCTTAAACCCCTCCAGGAACAGTGACTCCACTACCTCCCTGGGCAGCCCATTCCAATGCCTAATCACTCTTCCTGTGAAGAACTTCTTCCGAATGTCCAACCTAAACCTCCCCTGGCACAACTCAAAACTGTGCCCTCTTGTCCTAACCCTAACTCCCATCTGGCTACAACCTCCTGTCACGAAGTTGTAGAGAGTGATGAGGTCTCCCCTGAGCGTCCTCTTCCCCAGGCTAAACAACCCCAGCTCCCTCAGCTGCTCCTCGTAAGAGCTCACCAGCCTTGTTGCCCTTCTCTGCACCTGCTCCAGCACCTCAACACCCTTCCTAAACTGAGGGGCCCAGAACTGGACACAGCACTCCAAGTGCAGCTTAACCAGTGCCAAGTATAGTGGAAGAATCACTTCCCTGGACCGGCTGGCCACACTATTCCTGATACAGGCCAGGATGGCACTGACCTTGGCCACCTGGGCACACTGCTGGCTCATGGATCCACACAGACCTTCCTCAAGGACACCCTGAACAGACAGAAGCTGCACACTGAGCAGCTGTAACTTTCCCACACCATTTCTTTTCTCCCATTTTCTCCTGTCCCTCACCTTTCCCTCAGCAAAAGAAACAGGGACATTTGTCCCCAAAATAATAAAACAGCAATTTACAAATGGTGCAAACAAAGGAGCAGAGAACTACAGGCGTATGTGTCCTATCAATAGAGCCTCAGAGCTTCAAAGGTCTTGGCAATGGGATGTTCTGCCTTGGGAAGTCACAGTCTGGTCTGAGCAGACTGGGCCAGCTAGAACCGGGATCTAACACATACAAAATTGAGTTCCATGTGATTTCAGTACTTTAGGTGAGTGTTTACCTTCACAGGCTAGGCTATCAGCCGTGGGGCCAGACACTTACTGACAGCAGCAGTGTCATACACGAGATCGTAACACTGAAAATCCTGCAAGGGAGTTCATTTTGTGGTGAATTTCCAGGGAAAAATCCACAGTGTCAAAAAATGAGATGCCTCCACCAACCCCAAAGCACTGTGCTCTGGCCTGACAACAAGGATGACCACAGAGCCCATGTCATCCCCAGTGTAGGGATGCTTCTGCCCAGGGGCTGGGGCCTTCCTGGCCGTGTGGGAGCAGCCTGTGCTGTGTGTCCCTGCTCTAACCCATCGCAGAACTCGGCACTCAGCTCTTTAATCTGCTCCATCACTCCTCTCTGTTATTTACAGCTGCTTAAAGCACCTATTGAGCCCTGCCTGTAAAAGGCCTGGGTGCTTTTTGATCATGCCATGAATCTTCTCCTCACAGACTTCTCCTGGACCTACACAGTTTTTCTGAAGAGCACTACACACTTCTGTTCCTTTCAGAGGAGGAATGAGGATTATGGAGCTATAAAAGCGGAAGCAGGCTGCTTGGCAGAACATTCCTTGAGATTTGCCAGCCTAAGCACACAGATGTTTCTCAGATGGATGAATTTGGAGATGAAGATCTACGTGGCGTCTGTCAAAGGGCTGGTGTTTCTGATCTGTGACAAACACTATGCAGGAACACGCCTGTTCTGCCAGGCTAAGGCTGCACACAGCAGATCTACCCATCACTGATGCTAATCCCCTGTAATTTATTAACTTTCTTGTGCACACTCGTTTGTACCTCATAATTCTCTTGTCCATAATGAAAAATTATCTCTGGTTGCAGTTGTCTTTCCAGAGCCAAGGAGAGCTGCAATGGCACCCAAATGCTTTTTGGATGAAGTACCACCCCTAATAACTACGCGTTTGCCCATCAGACATGCCGGTGAATGCTGAGGATGGAGGTGTTTCTGCAGCTGCAAAAACTTTCTTTCCAATTATTTTCTTTCAGGAGCTGATGTGTGCAACAATGGGCAGCTGCTTTGTCTGACACTGGCACAGGACAGGATGCTGGCAGCACGTTCTGTTGCAGCTGCTGCAGGACAGAGAGCTTTTTGGTCTCCAACCAGTCCCAAAATGCGTTCCTCACAATGGCCTGTGCCTTGGTGAGAAAGAACTTTAATGTCAAGCAACTCAAGTGGTGACCACACTTGAGGCTCACAACCACCCCTGCTTGGGGCTGCCTGGGCACTCAGGGCCTGGTCAAGGGGACAACTGCAAAAGCCCTGTGCTGGACCTTCATTCCAGCACCACCAAGAGGTCACAGAATTGTTTAGGCTGGAAAAACCCTCTAAGATCATTGAGGCCAACCATTCCCTTAGCACTGCCAAGCCCACCACTAACCAATGTCCCCAAGTGCCAAGCCTATATACGTGTTAAATCCCTCAAGGGATGGTAACTCCACCACTGCCCTGGGTAGCCTGTGCCTGACCACCCTTTCTGTGAAGATATTTTTCCTATTATTTAATCTAAACCTCCCCTGGAAGGTGATCCAAGCACACCTTCCTTCTTGCTGTGATGTCCAAGGGGCTCTCACGTGTGCCCAGAGCTGGCCTGCTTGGGGTGGAGGACGGACAGACCTGGTGCTGTGCCTGCAGCATGCACCCCGCTGCAGCAGCGCTCGCCCCTGCAGACACCAGAGCTCCCTGCTCTGAGCAAGGGCGAGCTGGAGTCAGGGACACAGAAGATGAAAAGGGTGTACAAACACCAGAACACTTTTCTTATTGTGAATCCCAAACCATAATTCTTCACTTTGGAGTGTGTAATAAAAAGCCAACTGCAAAGTGCTTACACTTGGTGTAATATTCTGTAAATCACAAAAGAAAGAGAAATGAACTAGGCTACAGGTTTCTGAGGAGTTATGAGTAATGGATTGTCAGCCTCAGTTCAGACCTATACTAAAAATCTTTTTAACTAATGCATTAACTCTTTCACTGCTCCTGCAGATGAAAGCATTGGGGTCACAAGATGTTACAGTTTCAACATCCTGCTCCAATTCATCCAGAAATGCTGTAGGTACTTGTGGGACCCAACTCCCCTTTCTGCATTTCACATTCACATTTCTGATTTCACATTCAAAGCTGCTGAGAGTAGTAATTAATCATAGGAGTATTGCAGAAGACACAGGGAACTTAGGTGCCTATTTTAAAAAGTCTGCCAAAAGACATCAAGTGAAGAAGCCATTAAGAAAGGGAAAGGAATTACTGGTAATTTGTCATAATAAGACTCACAGCCTGCAACATGCAATTCTTTCACAGAAGCAAAACCCACAAACAAAACAAAACACAACACCACCAAAAACCTCTATAATCACCATTCACAGTGATTTTTGCTCAAACAGTGCCCTCCCAAGTTGTCTTTACATCTGCTGATAAATGCCCGCAAGTAAGAGAGTCCCAGTATCCCAAGTCCTGCCTGCCATTCCACAGCCTGTGGGGCTGAGCACCAGCGCAGCCTCCTGCAATGGGGCTGGGCCAGCAGTGGGCACATCTCTGCCTTTGCTGGGCCAAAGCTGGAGAAGATCCCACCCCAAGGGCTCAGTGGACGCTCCCAGATGCAGCAGGACAGAGAACACTTTGTTAATGCCTCAACAGCATTCCTCAGCTCACCTAAATTCATGTCACAGGGGCTCCCACAATCTCACCTCCATCCATCAGAGGACAGAAAGGGCTGTGCTTGCTGCCCTGCATGGGGAGTACAGCTGGTTTTGGCACAAGGTTGGGAACACAGGGGCTCTGCAGAGACAGTGAAGTGACAAAACACATCATGCACACTCAGCTACTTCGCACTTCTCCTTGGCGTTGCTGCTCCCTACTCCACCTTGGTACCACTGACCTCTGCAGTCAGGGCCCTCACAGAGGCTCTGGTGTCTTACCATCGAGAGTGGTACTGGCTGTAAGCAAGCAAGAAGCTCAGAAAACTGGTAACTTCAGCAGCAGGACAGCAGATGAGGGATTTCTGAAGTGACCTTGCCTGGCTGCTAATTCCTCACGGTTGGAAACCTCATCAGAATCCGAGAGCCCCTGAACGCTGGTGTCCTGCCCTAGAGAACTTGACTGTTCCTTCCTTGGAGCAGCCGCAGGGAAGATGGGGGTTTTGATGGGGATTCAAGCTGAGCGTCTCTCCCTTGTGCTACTCATAAAATAATTTCTAGTGGTGCTGCTGTTGTACTGGCAGGTGTCACCAAGTGCCGGCGCGGTAACTACGTGCCTCCCACCTGGGCTCTCCAGCTGACAGCATCACCGTCTTGGCACAACGCACAGCAGTTCTGAAGGGACCAGACCTACCCAGTCTCTCTCCCGCTGCCGGAAACAGGCACCCCAGGGCAGGGATGAACCCGTTAACTGGGCGGGTCACACGGTCCGGTCCCGGCGCCGCGCGGGGTCCCCCCCTCCGCCCGCTGGTGGCAGCCGGACACGGGTGGGACGGGACGGGGCACCAGCCCCGCACACCTCCCTCCCGGCGGGGCCAGGGCTGCTCAGCGCTGCCCTGACCGGCAGAACCTGCCCCACAGCGTCAGTCGCCACCAGGCAGGAAGAGATCAATAGGCAACAGAGGCTATTATTATTATTTATACAGCAGTAGATACCCGCGTGACGCTATACAGACCAGCAAAGGGAAACGCGTTAACACGGCGGTTTGCAAGTGTAGAGTCTGCAGTGAGAATTCCTGCACCAACTGTAGGAAAAGTGGAAGCATGTAATGCCTGCAGCATCAAGACATCCCATTAAAGTTGTGCTACTTATCTCTAGGTACAGGTATAGAAATGCTCCAAGCTGTTATTCCCCACGAATCTATATCTGTTAGTAAGAGCCTAGGAACACTCATCCCTGTGGTCGCTGGAGTTCAGCAGCACTGTGATCCTCAGGTCTGGGCAGGATCACAGTGGGCTGCTCAGGACTGGGGCTGGTCCAGTATCTCATGATGGTCAGGGCTACCTTCACTGTTTGTACAATGTTACGAGGTGATATTTCAGACTGGAAGCCAACAGCTAACAGAGAACTCCCAGGAACATCAGACATGCACACCCAAACTGATAAAATATTCTAAAATAACCCTGCAAGTGTCAGGAGCTGCCAGTGCAGAGTTTGACCCAGCCGGGCTGATCCTCTCCCAGTGACGCACTGGTCGTTCTGATTCGTTGTGATGTTCATTAGTACCCAGGGAATTCATTATTAAACAAACATGGGTCACCTCTGTTGCAGCTACTGGAGGAAACAGGCACTTCTGTCCTCAGTTACACATTTAACAGCTGTAATGACATCAGTAAGAGGCATTTTTGGACTGGATTTAAAACTGAAAAATCCAGGCAAGTTCAGATGCCACAGTTGTGAGGAACTGCCAGAAATACCTTTGGCAGAGCTGGATATTAAAACCTGTGAGCTTGTTTGGTCAGAGTCAAGTCATAAACCACGATGTTCAATCACATTGGAATGCGAGGGCTGCAGTGAGGCGGCAATGCCTCTGCGCTGCCATGCCCTTTCCAACAGCTGCTGCACACCAACCTTCAGCAAAAAGTCTGAAGAAAAAGTAAATTCTGATGCACAGAAAACACAAAACAATATTGCAAAGGGCAGCAATGGCCAAAAACTAATCATCATGACACTTCAGCCTGTATGACCGCAGAACAAGGGACCTGTTGCTGAGAGGCAAAGGGCAGCTGGGCTAAATTAGCCAAGCAAGTTTGAGTCTGGATAGTGTCATTAAGAGAAAAGCAGAACTATGCCATAAACTCTAATGAATGCATTAATGGATGGCTTGTGCCTCTCAAAAGGGGAAAAAACGGTTTAAATAAAGTTATTAACACAGCCCACCTGTGTTTGGCTCTTGGACTATGTTGCTTAAATAGCCCATTAACTCTTGGAGTAACTAATCTTGAAAGTGAATATGGCCTTTCTGAAGTAGACATTTAACTACATTCATATAATTCAATTAGATGGAGCATTCTCAGTCCAAAGCCAGTGTTCTCTGCTTTCATCTCTAATAATGGTGCACAGCAAACTTTCTTAATATGGTGTTTAAAAGAATTTGCATTTGTAATGGTAACCAAAAATAAATTGCTGGCACTGAACCCTAAAATATAATATGTAATTTCAGTGATATGAGAAAGCGTTATTATAACAACACAGAATTTTAATGTTGCATTTAGTTCTAGAATCAGTATTACAAGTGAACTGAGTTTTAAGGCTCTGCCTTAAACTCACAGGGGAAAATTAATAATTTCTTTTAAAAAATGTTATTGACCTAAAGGTTTTTTCTGGGCACAAGGGCTCACATCAGTTAATAGACAATGTCCTGGACTGCTTCTGCTTGGGTTTGAGGGGGGAAGGAGCAGAGGAAGGAAAAAACCCTAAGTCATGGCCTGAATAAGTTCATCCAGTTAATAAATAGTTAAAGCAAATTCATTAGGAAACAGGAATTTTATAGATTTAGTTAAAGGTTTCTTCCTATTTATGTCACCGAGAAATGATAAAATTCCTTTTATCACTCTACAACTTGTTAATGTTTTACCCCAGGACCACTTCATCTGTAATAAACATCTTAACAAAATATGCATCCCTAGGGAGGAACCGTTAATTTCCTTAAGGCCTCACACACGTAATAGGGTTTTATTGCATGCAGGTGCTTTGTGAAATTGCATCGACTTGTAATAAACGTCCAGTAAAGAGCAGGTAGCACCTAAAAGGGGGAAGTGTTTGTGCACCTGCCTGAGGAGAGGCTAAGCACACCCTAATCCTCCCCGGGCTTCTTCGAGGGCACCTAGACACCGCTCCGAGCCTCCCGTCTAGGGCACCGCTGCCTCTAAGCACAGCAAGGTAAATGCTTGCATTTTCAGTTGTGTTTAACCAGCTTAACCAGTGAATGCGAGGTGAATTCAGTATATACTCAAATAGACTTGTTGCTGCTTTGGCTAAAACTGGAGCCTAAATTGCAATCGATTTAATGTACCCTAAAGGACAGGGAATGGAGCATGGCATCTCCTTTTCTTCTCTAAGGAGTTATCTAGGTAAGATCCTTTATGGAATTGATATATGTTATTTATTTGTTTAGAATTAAGTAAAAACAAAGTTTAACTTAATTCTTACCAGTAATAACATACCTTAGAGTTTTCAATTAGCATAGCTGTGCCTTAACTGTTTAGCTTTGAGAATCAGTATTTAAAAGCCATCTGAACAGAGCTGTGTCCATGGTTTCCCAAGGATGCTGATTGCAGAGGGCTATTCTGCTCATCACTGTAATCAACATGAGAACTCGCTGTCCAGCAGCAGTGTCCCATAGGTGTGCTACAGCTCTCTGTTGTTCAGTTGCTTTACCATTTCTTTGTGTTTGCTCGGGAGCTGGGAGTTTGTGTTGTCCTATTGCCTTGAAAGGCGACACAGAGTTTGTGTCCTCAAGGAATTTCTGAGTTTAGTTTCAAAGTCCAGAACTTACACAAGTTCTTCAGTAAAAGCTCTCCATATTTCCTTCCACTCTCCCCCCCCCGCCCCCAATATTTTTTTTTTCCCTTTCTAAACATGGTTCCCCAGCAAAGGGGTATCAAGGCAAAATTGCAGCCAGAAGCCAGATAAATGTTTCTGGAGACCTTGAGCAGTTCAGATGAGAAATCTCTGAGATGAGATTGGATCAGATCTGTCTGAAACCCTTCAGTGTCTCTGCTGCAGGACCAGGAGAAGCTGCCAAGGGCAGGACTGCAGCCCCTCGATGAGCTCCTGGGTGAAACACAGGGCAAACTGTTTCAAAAGCTCCTGTGACACTTAAAAATCAAAGTTCAGTTAAAATTTTTACCAAAGTGCCTAGGAGACCTCTTGATCTTTAACAAGCCTATCACTAAAATACCCAAGATCCTTTTTGATTTCAAATATGGGCATTTTAAAAATTGTAACCATATGCAAAATTAAGAACTTAAATGTTTTGCCTAGCCCAGACAGAAGGACATACACCCATAGTCCAGAGCATCACGTGAAATATTAACGGCCGTTAGAATCTGAAACGTATTTTTAGTGCATGTTTAAATTAAAAAAAAATTACTTTTCACCAACACCTTTCTGAGCATTTTTTTTTTTTAATGTAAAAAATTCAGCTGTGATGTTATTGAAGTCAAGAATTAAATCAATACTGAAATGAATTCTGACTTCTTGGTGGGGAGGAAGAGTGGATAATGTGCTTATTACCGAGGCCGAAGAAAGCCATTCCTATCGAAGTGCGTGAAAGAGACAAATTTAGAGCCCTGTGTGGATAAATAACAAATACTAGGGGGAGAAAAATGAACAAAAAAAATAATTTAAGATCAAAGATTGAAATAGTGAATTCTAAAGAAAATCTCCCTGAATTTAAAAGGCAGAGGAAAAAACACACAATAAGTAACCTAACACCTAAGCTAAGATGACAAAGAAATAAATAGTTCTGCGAAAGTCAGGAAAGCATTTAAGGACATCAGTCACCCGTGCGCAGCCCGGGGTGTTCGGAGGGGCTGCGCACACTCGGGCTCTGCTGAGCCGGGCCCTGACCCTGCCAGAACACCATCTGCCCAGGGATGCTGGTGACAGAGCTGTGCGAAGGAGCACAAGGGCTGTTCCCTCTGCACCCCAGCACACGGGGGGCACAGCTCCCATCCTGCCTGGGCAGGGCTGTCCCATCTCTCCAGCTCAGTCAGGCTGAGGGAGGGAGAGTCAACAAGAGGGGGTTTTGGGAGCTTTTAGCCGGGAAAGCCCACTGGTGCCGGGGAAGGGCAGATGGGACATACATCCCTGGCAGTCCCAGCCCACTCTGGAGACGACGGGTGGTGGGGGCTGCATGGTGGGGCAGGGGCTGCTGAGGGGACCCTGCTGGCCCCAACCCAGGTGGAAGAGAGGCAAGATCGACTCCCAGGGCCACAGTCATGATCAGCAGGTGTTCATTCTGAGCACAATGAGACATGGGCAGGACCCCCTGTCCCCCTCAGGCAGGAGCTGGAGGACACTATGATGAGCAGCAGAGCTCACTGCCCTCCCCTTCTTAACAGGCTTTGAGGGAGTCCTGCTCAGCCTGAGCTGTGTCCTGTGCTGAGACCTGGTGCGAATGTTGAACCTCAAACAGGCCAGTAGGATTTCATAAAAGGAAAAAAGGTTGTACTTGTCAGCAGGCAGCACTGGAGCAATTCTCCCCCCAAAACAGCCATAGGAGTATTTCCTTCCACTCGAGCAGCTCCTAGAGTCTTCCCCAGGCTGTGTCATGCTGGGGGCTTCACTGCCCAAAGGCATGGGGTGAGGGCATGCCACGGCACGGCCACCGGCGCTGTCCCCACTGAATCCCCTCCCGCACGGAGCAGCGAGAGGAGGGCGGCGGATACCGAGAGCGGCGCTCCGGGAACGTGACACAGATAAGGGAGCACCGCACTGCTGGAAAATCCCGGACAATGCTGGCCGAGGTGCAAGTTTATGCGGGTGGAAAGGAGGAGCTGCCACCAAGAGCAATTTCTGTGATTTCTGCTGGGAATGATACCCTTTCCTGCTGGTCAAACCCACCTCCTTTTCACCCCCAAGATTTCCTATGAAGCCACTTGGCACCAGAGCTGGTCATGGCAGTCCTGGAGCAAAGAGCCGCTGCAGCCCCAGCCGGGCTCCGTGGGGGAGAAAGGCAAAGAGAATCACGCAGGACAGACCACACCGCTCCTGCAGCTCTGACTGAGCTGCGCTTTGAAAGGCTCAAACAGTAGGAATGAGCATCTTCAAAGAGAGGATTTATAGGTGCTGCCGGGTCCCAGGCGGAGCTCTGCGCAGGCAGGCGCTTCCTTCAGTCGTTATCGCAACCCCTCGTTATCTCCCCGTGAGCGCTCAACCCCAGTGTTGCCGCTGAAAATATTCCCACAGAAAAGCTTGATGCAGTGTCCTTTGCAGAGGGAAAAAAAAATCAAAAAATCAAACACAAACCAAGGCAAACACTCAGCCCCTCTGTGCTGAAGGAAATAGAGACAGAAGTCAGAGAGGCAAATGTAATTAGGAAACATATGAGAAGATTCAAAAGAGTTCAAAAGAATATGAGAAAGGAAATGTATAAAAAGTAAATAAAACACATTGTTTAAAAATGTTTCATATTAGACTTCCGCTATAAACATTTTACTTTTTATTTTATAGATTTCATGCTATTCTAATCAACTTTATTTTTGTAACTTCACAACTGAAACTGCAAACCTTACAGCCTGTTTTCACATTTCTAGGGTTTCCTTGTCAGTCTTTTATATCTCTCTAGATGGGGGAAAAATAAAGTCAATGAAGTGAGCCAAGAAATTCTAATTTCAAAACTTTTATAGAAAATTCTGCTGAAGAAACTCATGCACCACCTCATGGAAAGATCATAAAGGTTTGGTGAAAACAGTTCCAACTCCCAGACAAATCAAAGCCTAAATAGTTTACTGTTGCTTACCAAGGGTTTGTAAACTTGTAAAGGATATTAATGAAGGTGTAACCTCTTACTGAGGAAAAACAAATCTTTGCTGTAGAGGACTGGAGTATTAAAATTGAGCAAACACAACACCTCATCTGCCCCAAACTGCACCAGAACCTAAGAATTAGACCAGCCAGGTAATCTAAAAAACAATTTAGAAATACAAGGCTCTGCTGGCTGCAATCATCTGGAGGAAGGTCCCATCTCATCTTTACAATCAAAGAGTTAACTCTGATGTCTCAACACACAAATAAGTAAATGTGGGATAATTAGGAAACAAATTCTGCAAACATCTTGAAAGGGGCTGGAGACCTTTGATCTTTATAGAAAAGAAAACATCACAATATGGTCCAGCTTTTGGGGTCTGCACACATTTTATACCAAGGCAGAGGATGGTATCTTTCTTAAAAATCAGGTAACACCTAATTCCATCATACCCTAATTATCTTAACTGATTTCATATGTCTAAAGGTATTTCACCAAAAGATTAGAGTAGAAAGAGGGACTGACAAAATAATTAAATATGCAATTTGCCAAGCTTGGGCAATATGGCTTTGAAATCACCTTTTCAGGAAGTTTTACAGCTTGTTCATTGACATATATATTGCAGCCTTCAGATTCTTATTTAAGCTCTTTTGATTACTTTAATGGATTAATACCTGAGTACCATCCATGTAAAGTCCAATACTCAAGCCTGTTTCTAATTTGTCCAAAGCTGCACTAGTTTCCTTTTGGTGTTATGGTAAGAAAAAATACTGTGGATTTTTTTTTTTTTTTAATAATAAAATTCTTTCTTCCAAAAGTTCTGTGAACACAGAAAAAAAGCTGATATCTGCTGTCCTTTTGGGTAATATGAAGTGCTTTCATGTTTTCCAAGGTTTTGCTGGCCCAAAGAACAAACCCTCAACCCACCAGCGTTTTCCCAGAAGAGCGCAGAATTGCCACTTTAACCCTTTCAGATTTATTTTGGGAGAAACAAATTGTAATGAATTCATGCCTGGACCTTCACCACTGCACCATTTCGGGGTAAACAGGAGCCGGCAAGGCAGGACCTGCCCCAGTTCTCCCAGCAGCAGTGTCCAACCCTGGCAGCAGCACCCGCTCCCTCCTCGTGCCTCTGCAGACGTGGTAACACAGGGACAGCATTGACAACGGACCCACAGCCCAGGCAGTGCCTTGCCACAGTCCAAAGGCAGGAAGGACACTTCTCTATTTACAGCAACAACATTCCTACTTCTCTCTCCTGCTCTGCCTCTTTAATGATGCAGTTTGCAGGAAAGCTTTCCACCTAAAATCTGGGACCTGCTAAAGGGAGCCACGAAAGGAACCACCACAAGTGACATCAAGGGCTGCCTGACCGAGACGCTGACAGAGGCCAGGAGCAGAGCAATTCATCCTGTGGAGGAGCCTCTGACGCTCCTGGACCCAGCATCCTCAGCTCATTTCACACACCACAAAAAGCTGACTGTGCTACACACATGGCTCACTGGCCTCTCGTTATTGGAGAGCCAGGTGTGACTCTTTAACCCAGATGAATTTAGGAGGAACACTGCTGAAGTTGAAAGACATTTTAAAAAGAAAATTAAAATGCACATCCAAAGAGGTAACTTTGGCCATGGACACCAGAGCATTACTGCTCAGTCACAACTCAGGCACAAGCCAAACAGACAATGGCATATCAGAGAAAGGGCAGCCAACTCCTCACACACGTGAGGCAGCAGAGCCCGCTTCACCTTATGCAATTCACCCACCAAGACTCTTGTTCTGCCCTGTGCAGAGAAAACAACCTTTCATAACCCCTTGAGAAATGAACCTTCTTCTTCTAACACTTGTTTGACAAAGTCTCCTGTGCTGCTCAGTCCCTGCTATGCACACAGTGCTCATACAGCCACAGCCAGTTCAACCAGGGTTGACCTGGCTCCTGCTCCCACAGCCTGTGGCACCTCTCTAGCTCAGTTCAAATTTTGTGAAAACAAAAGCAAAGACAAGCTTTAAATAGAAAAGAAATTCAAGTTCAGAACTGCACAAGGCTCTGGATACCAAAAAGGGGAAGGCCTCAGCCATTCCTCCGGAAGCCAACACACATTCTTTAATGAAGAACAGTTTTTCCTCAAGATTTAACAAAACAATCTAACCCAAACCAGCATGGCCTTTGCCTCTGCCTGAAGAATTCCAGCCTAATTATAAACTTCCTCTGAAAGATGAAAAAATAGAGCTGATACTCACGGTTTGGGAAAAGACTCAGGCAGCAGCAGCTCAAAAGCAGCCATTCTACCAACGACTGCTGACGGGCCCCACACCTGAGGGCAATGATGAGAAAGGGCCACCCACCAGGTCCCTCCTTTAATCCTCAGCTGGGACCTGCCTGTGCAGCCATGCACGTGGCCAGCTTTACCTTGGTCACACTGGCTTCAGTGTGCCTCCCTGGCATGTTGGGCGTCAGTGCCCTTTATCCTCCTTCATAGAAGACCCAGTTCTAGAGCGTTGGAGTTGTTTCCAACTGACTTTTGTCAGGTTTATTATTTCTCTGTTCCATATTATCATTGGAAGCCATCAGAAATGACCTGGGACAGTAAAAGAGCATTTGCTGACCACAAATGCACATGAAAGGTCCTGGTCAGAAATGCTGTGGTTTACCTGCTGGTCTCAAGAAGGGGATGGAAAAGCACCGGTGGACTTTGGGCTTGGCTGCCCCCAGGGTGCTGCTCTCCTGTGGAGGAAGCAGCAGGTGGCCAGGCAAGCACTGACCTGGTGTCTCCCCTTCAGGGCAGAGCCCTGCCCTCACTGGTCACACCACAGCAGGTCCAGAGGGCTGCGAGAGCAGGGGAGGAACAGTCCTGCTTTGATGCTGAGATGTGGTTCAGAGCCTGCCTGTTTATTAGTGTCCGTAACATTTTGCCAATTCGCATGTTAGGATTAAAAATATCAGTAATGTTGGAAATGTTCCCTGTAAGCCACAGTTCAGCAGAGGCCTTTAAAAATAACTAACTGAACAACAGAGAGACACCAAACTGACCCAATCCTTCCCATCTCTAAAACCATGTACCTGCACCATATTTCAGGGTCAATTTATCACAACACGCCCCTTCCTCACTGGTGCATAGCAAAAGGGAGAGCACAGACATATTTATAGCATGCACTGCTTATCAGATGGTATAAATATGTCCATGCTGGAATAAATCACAGCACGGGTGTGAGTGCAGTGACCCCCAGTGAGGAGGAAGCGTTGGTGAACACCTGGGAGTCCCCCAGGCACAGGGCAGGCTGCCCACCACTGCAAGGGGCCAGCTCCTGCTGGAGGGACAGCAGGACACAGGCACCGCGTGGGGACTCACCATCATGTGCCCCTTCATCCTTGCACCAAGGAGCAGATGGAAAAGATTAAAGAGGCCTTCTCCGTATTCTCCTTCTCTGATCATTGTTTGATAGCTGTTTACCTGTTTGCATTCTGTGTACAATGAAGCTCCCCAAGACAAGGGTTTGTATCAGCTTGTCCTTGGACCTGCCTCCGGTGATAGTGATGGCAAGGCACTATTAAGTCATCTCATGCTCCTCGGCTGAACTATAGAAATAAATGTTTTTTCCTAAACTTTTACCTGTTACCAATTTGATACCATTATCACTACTGCCTGAATTTTAAACTTCCCTCCAACTGGAAAACCTCAAGGAGACTTCCAGATGGTATGGGATGAAGAGAAAAACCAACAAAGTGGGTTCCCCATTAGCCACTGCTTTTAGGAGAACAGTATCAGATGCAGGGACAGGCTCAGAGCAAGGGAGGACAAGGAAAGGTGCAGGGAGATGTCTAATTCAGGGTATTTCTGACTTACTTGTGCATCTGGTGTCTCCTGAAGCCTTGGGAAACAGCTGAGATTTAAGGTTTGCAAAAGCGCAAATACAAATATATTGATAGGAAAATCAGATTAAATTTCATACAGCAAAACGAATAATTCACAAACCATCAGGAGTCTCAAGGCAGAACTGCAGGTAGTGATGCATGAAACGTTCACAAAAGAATTGCAGAAGCTGCAGAGAAGAGGGTGGTTAAAGAGACTTGGGGAGCAACATGCCAGCAAACCCCACCAAGACAGAGCTTCTGTGTCCTTGCGGGACCATTTAAGATAATGTCCACTCCTGTACAGGGGCAGTTAGGGCCTTCTAAGAATAAACTGATTAAAGAACATTTTGCAACCTATAAACTTGGTGCAGTTTAAAAGAAGTCTTTTAACCTTGGAGGTCTTATTTTCCTTATTAAGAAGTTGGGAAAGCCCTTGCCTTCCCCAGTTTGATCAGCTCATTAACGGACTGACAATATCTTGGGAGCTGCTGATGCTCAATGCTTTAATAATAACATCTGCTGACTTCCTCAGGGCCCATTTCAGAAGAAATTAGGTACAGGTTTGCATGCCAAAGTGAGCAGGGATGTCATGAATCTGCATCCAGCTGGGAAAAGCAGACAGGCTGCAGAATCACTGCTGCCACCGACACCGCCCCCCGAACCCCAGCTAAAGGAGGCAGGATCTGTTCCCAGCCCCCTCCCCTTTGCAAAGAGCACAAATTCAGGCTGCCTGTGCCCCAGGCCCCCACCCCAAGCATCACCCTGTGCAGGACTGAGGTGGGATTATGGGGGGGGGGGGGCGGGTGGCCACTGAAGGGGCTGGTAACCGCTGTGGGATTTTTTTAATCTAGTTTCCTATGAAAACAAGGTTCCTGTGATCCCTGTGTGCTCGTCTGTCTGCCTGTCCTGCCCAATAACTTTGAACTCTTTTCTTTACTGATTTAAACCAGATTTCACAAAGAGGTAGAAGTCTAAAGGATAATTAAGTTCCTAAAAGCTTCATATATGTAGGCATTTGGGCAGAAAAAGGAATTAGAAAAAGATCAGGGAAAAAGTTTACATTAAGGGCTGTGGGTACATCAACTGGCTTCTGCCACCTGTGACAGGTCACTGCTGGGGACTGTGGGAACAGGCCTATGTGTAGGTGGAACAGACACAAAGTCTGTGTAATTGAGGGAACAGTAAGTTGCAGGAAGCTATCTTTGTGGCCTCCAGCACTGGTGAAACGGATCCTCATACATCCCCAAGTTTGTACTTCTTGGGTTTTGCTGGCCCTTGGCCCAGCCCATGGACACAACAGCTTTTTCCCAACCAGTGGGGAACTCATTTGTCACTATAGAATAGAGACCACTACAACCTTCCGTGGCAAGGGCCAGCCCAGTCACTCTTACTCTTCCCCTCTACTTGCCTCTGCCGACCCCACGCCCTCTGCTTTTCACCTGAGGCATCACAATCATCTCCCGTTGTGCTCCTGTAGGACACCCGCAGGAACAGCCACCATGGGCTTCTTGCCTGGTTTTTGAATAAGGAATGTGTTCAGACACTCCTGGTTGGAGTGTTCCCCTGGCAGTGAATTAACCTGAGATGACGTTTTGGCACATCAGCTTCTCGGGCTCCCTGTTTTCTTGACATTTCAGTGACTTGGGAGGCACCTTCTCCCAGCAATCCCAGACAAGCCAAATCCCAACCCCTTGCCATGAGTGTAGAACACTGGTGTGCTCCCTGAGGAAAGGCAGTGCTGCAGGAGGAGGGATGTGGTGTTGGGCACTGCTGAGGTTCAGCCTCACCTCCCCTGCTCCCAACAGGTATTTGGCAAAGACTGATGGACACCGCGCTTCTGGGCCTTGCCTGCTTCCCCTTTAGGAAGTTTCCTTAATATCTATTTTGTATTTTCCTTATTACCATTTAAACCCTGCATTTTGGTGCTTCTGTCTGAGGGGAGGGGACCCATGGAGGGCTGTGGGTCCATTGCCAGGTGAGTGTGACACTCCCCAGCACTCAGCACAGCCAGAGCCCCCAGGCCAGCAATGCAGAGCCTGCAGAAACCCACCCAAACCTACCTCAAGCCAAAGCACAGCCCTGTGCTTGGAAACTCTCTGTAAAGCTTTTTGAAGCTGAAAATCAGACTTTGTTTCTTTGCCCAGCTGACAGCACTGTTCAATTTGGTGAAAAAAAGGTTTGGGATAATTACTATCTTGTTCCACACCAGATTAAATTAGAAAATTATAAACTATAAGCAAACCAGTGAGCAGGCTCACCTGCTTGGCACAGATGTGAAAACACCCGAGAGAAGGGCACAGCTCCCTCCTACCTCTGCCAACAGGTAGCTGAGAAACAATCAGTTTACTCACTTTTTCAGAGACAAGTGGCATCAGTTCTCCCTCCCCAGGAGAGTGCCTGCCCTGCTCTGCAGCACCCAGAGCTCTGGACTTCGGATGAGGACATCTGCTATTTGATTTCAGGTTTCTTCACTTTGAGGAACCTCGGAGGACCTGCTTCCATCCTGCTGGACAATGGACACTAAATTTGAGCCTTAAAATCTGTAACTGGAGCCAGACTTTCTGAGTGACACTCAGTGAGCAGATCGCATTTACAGTCCCATTCCAATCCCTCAAAGAGGATGCCCTGGAGAGTGGATTGGGGTGTACTGGCTGGGAGCAACTCCTTCACCTGCACAGGTACTGTTTAGGAAAGGTGCATCACAGTACAGTCTCCATCGCACAACTTAGTGGGAAGGCTGTGAAATAATTCCTGGCAGAGCAGCTGGATGAAGTTTAATTTAAGATCCCACACTCACAAGTCCAACTACAAAGTGGTCCCACTTGGGACACTCTCTCAGCTTTTGGTTTAATCGAGTAAAATTCTAGAGGTCGAATTTCACCCTCAGCAGAAGTATGTCACAAGACTTCCAGCATTTCTGGTGGAAACCCCCAGCCTAGAGCCCGTTTCCTCCCAGAATCACATGATGGTTCGTTGAGGCTTTTTCTCCTTGACGTGTCGCCTGTGTTATTAACTTCTGCTTTGCTTTAAAAAGAGGCATCTACCATTTTGCTTCCCTGAAGAAGCTCATAATGTTATAATTTAAGTGTCAGGACAGATTAGGTTAAATGTGCTGTGTGATTCCCAAAGGAAAACAAACTTCCAAACATCCTCTGTTTGCCTTGTTCTATGTCATGGATCGCATTAGAGCTGAACATGTAATTCTGTCGCCTAATGTGTTAAAGTTGGCAGGAATTTTACTCTCTGTGCAAGGTGAGAAATTACTGAGCTAACAAAACATTTTGTTTCTCCCTCCTTGCGTTCCTTCTTTATGAGATTTTGAATGTGACATTTTCACAAAAATTCCCTGCACTTATTTGTGAAAAATGTATATTAAAACCAAAACACATCAAATGGAAAGAAATCACAGATGGTTTTATTCACAAGCAGCAGAATTAATGGCCTTCTCTACTCTTTATAAATATTGGAAGCAGATGAGTTCATTACTATTTCACTCTAATAAAGAAAACCTGCTTGATTTTGACAAGACATCTACTTATCTAGTGTTTCTACTGAATAATAAATCTATTTTCCTTGAAAAATAGAAGTTATCAATAAACAAAAACCTGCCTGGAAAATTTGCCAATCAAAAAACCCCCAAACATCTTCATTTCTGATAGTGCTGGAATGGAATTCGAGGGATTTTGAAAATGTCATTAATTTTCAGAATAGAAAGTTTTGAAATGTTTACTTTGTGGTTGTCTTAAATTTTTACATCTTTCAACAAAGCAAGCAGAAAAGTGAAAACATCTGACAAGGCTTTTGAAAAGAAAAGAGTCAGCACAGGCTGGATGAAGCTGTGGGCTCCTTTATCTTCCAGAAATCCACACACATGGAGCTAAGTTTAGGAAGGCTTTCTCCACCAGGCATTCAAACACTTCCCAGTCCACAATCCTGGCTCCGTTGGGTTTGCCAGAGCTTCAAAGTGCTGTTGGCAGCTTTTCCTGCCCTGGGATAAAACATCTTACCCAGGGGAAGCAAAAGCTGAGTCATTTTTAACCCCAAACAACATTCACTGATGTGGTCATCTTGTTAGTCATGGAAATCCCATGTTAGCTCTGTTTGTGCTTCTTTCAACACTTATTAACCAAGGAGTGAGGAGGTTTTATTTTAAACTGCAGAAGATGTTTATCCTCTCTAGGGCCATGACAATCAGTTACATGGCTTATCCATCATTCCAGAGAAAGGAAAGGATTTTAAGAAACTCCCCAGGCAAGTTAATTTTTAAAGCTGTAGGAGAGAGTGGAGAAAAGAAAACAAACATCACCAAAGCCACTGGCACACAAAGCCCAACACAACCCTCTGATGCTGCAGGACCACACCAGCCAACTCCAGTCTTGCATGGGCTGCTCCCCTCGGGCACTGGGAGGATTTCCTTGGGGGCAGGAATGGCCAGGAGACACCTCGCTGGAAAGGAATGGCCCCTCCCATGGCTGAAAACACTAAGCAGAGCAGAAGAAATTAGAAATTTTCCTTAGAAACCAAATTCTGTGGATGTTGGATGATGTAAGCCAGCTCCTGTCCCACCCCGATGTTGGGGGATGAGGCTCCTCCTTGCTGGCGGGCCTGGAAGCTCAGCAGCACTCCCAGACACTGGGTCTGCAGCCCCCCCCAGTGTCCTGGGCCACAGGACTGAGCCCACGTCCAGTGCAGCAGCTGACGAGGCAGTGGGGATGGAGATGCTCGCAGGCCCCACCAGCACAAGGATGGCTGGGCAGCTCTGTGCCCACCTGCCAGCCCAGGGAGCCACAGGCTGGTGTGGGATCGGCCCACTCTGGTTTATGTCCTCCCCACACCACCTCCCCCCGCCAGCCGGGACATTCAATCAGGTGCCAGTGACGGCTCCCACGGCAGCTCCAAGACGCTGCTTCTTAGTTTTTGGTGGAACAAGTGGTACCGCTTTCGAAAGGTTATAAAAACATGTGCCTGAAGAGAATGTCGGGAACTTGGGTATTAATCTCCCTTAATTCAAAGACCACTCAAAATAAGTGAAACAGAAATACTGGCTGGGGTGAGAAGACGCCAGAGGTCAGATTGTGCACCACCAGCTTGGGTCAAGTTCAGAAGAATAATTCAGCATAAAGAATGTTCAATGTAGTGGTGTGGTACTGGCCTCTCCCTGGCTGAGCAGCCTATTCCCCCGGGGGTGCCAGCCTGCCCACAGCGATGCCAATGCGTCCACCGCAGCCCAGACCATGTGGCCACTGGCAGAGCTGACAGGATGGGCACTGCCCCAAGCTGAGCGCTGCCCTCGCTGCCACGGGCACCATCCCTGGCCAGGTACTGCTTTTGCCAGGTTTTGCCCTGTCCTGCCCCATAAAACACTTTAATCGAGCTGGGTTGATTTCTATTTTTGACTTTGCAGCATACCTTTGGAGCGAGACATTTTAGACAGATTTTCCAAGACTTTTTATATCCAATTTTCAAGAACAAAAACCCCAAAACAAGAGCACGTTCCCTACTGGGGATTGTGCTGCCACCCCCACAGTTCACCATTCCAATCCAGGTAGCTGTTTCAGTCAGAAAATTAAAACACAAAGCACAGAGAATAAACTGATTAAAACAAGTTTCATTTAACAAATTATATTAAGAATACAGACTGAGTTATCACAGAATGAAACTTCCCTTTGTAAAATACAGGAGGGTAATCTAAAATAAATATAAAACACAGTAACATTCATAAGATTAATGCACAGTAAAATCACTTTCAATAACCCAACCGTCTTAGAAAACCACTTTGCAACTGCATAAAAGGTTCCTCTCTGCCATTTGCATGATGACATTTAAATCTGTTGCTGTTAGGAAACAATTTCATAACAAATGACCAGAATATCCAAAGTGTTTGGTTTCCCTGTAGTGAATGAACTGAGCAGCACCTCACTGAGCTTGTTTGTGAGCAGGGGAGCAGGCTCCCCTCCTCCCTGCACCACAGCCAGGGTGATCTGGGTTGGGATGACTGACACCAGCACCGCTGGGCTGCCCCGCTGCCAGGATTCCCACTGCTGGGAGGGATTCCCGGCTGTTAGTCAAGGCTCCAAGGCTGAGGTAATTAATTATCTGGATGTAGCAAGATGCATCTGCCCTTCAGGAGGAGTGGGAACACCTCTCTGGGCTCCTGGGGCTGCCATGGGAGAGGCCATGGGCACATCTGGGGAGACAGACCCCATGTCACCCTGGGGGAAGCAGGGAGGTGAGGGCCAACATGGGACCAGCCAGTTCTGCAGGCACCACATCCTGATTTTCCTCCCCCCAGGAGATCTCAGGGCCCCACGGAAGAGGAGGTTCCAAGGTCAGCAGATGCATCCCCTCGCCACTAGCATCTGACTGGCACGTGCCTGACCATGCCAGGAATTCTCCAGGCTCAGAGGTGGGCACGTTCAGTCTGGAGAGCTCAGAACATTGAGGGGGCAGTGATGGGTGTGAAACCAAACAAGCCCAAGGCTACAGACTACCAGCAACTTCTCACTGCACAGGAGGCTCCCGGGGATCCTCTGAAAAACATCGCAGGCACACGCAGGGACAGTCACAGGAAACGTCTGACAAAGTTTACTCCTATGGAACTAAGGCTACGAGGTGTTCCCACAGGGGAGACACCCGCTACAACTGTTCACACTTGAGTTTTATCACAAAGTTCACACTCTACATCACCTCCTGTTCTAATTTCTTGTCTTTCTATGGTTAACACAGCAGACAGCACAGCCCGGCCTGGGTGGGCACGAGTCACCTTGGCACATGACCAGCTTCTTGCTGTGAGGAATCCAGGAGGCAGCACGTCACTACGAACTCACATCAGAAGGTGTATTTTACAGTAAGCAAACTCCTTATTGCTGCTTTTCTGTCTCTGTTGCAGATGTATGATAATTTGGCAAACTAACCTCTCCATCAGCCACAAGATTGAACTACCTAGAGACCAGTTTTTTTCTACAAATTCAGGCAAGGTAGCCAAGCACATCTGGTAAAGCTCTGCAAATCCACTTCTGTTGCTTTCCACTGACTCATCCCCTCCCCTTATGTTCCAGAAGACTTCTCCACAGCCAGACAACATCCACATCAGGCTCCCTGAACATTTACTGCCTAGGCCAATGCTTCCAGAGTCGCATTTCAGACAGGAAGGAAGATGCAGAGAGATGCTCGTACTGGCAATGATACATGCCAGCGGGGAGGACTCACTGCGAGGATGCAAGGACCAGCCTTGCAATGAGCTGCTGTGAGTAGAAAAGTTATAGAACAGCCAACAAAACCTGCCCATGGAAAGGCTGACCCAACACTCCGGATCTTGGGAACTGAGCGGTGCAATGAAAAAAGCTTCCTCTGATCAGTGGACTGTGAAGTTGACACAGTCAACCACCCTGCACTGTGTGTCTCGCTGTGCTTTCAAGCAGCAGCTCCGAGCCCTCTCCCTTTTGGAATCGCCCAGTTTTCCAGTCTGTGGTTAGCAGGGCTGAGAGCTCAGCTGGCTCTCAACAGCTGCAACTTCTTGCTCAAAACACCTTGATTGCATTTGCCCCATTTGCCCCAAAGGAAATGCACCTGTCCTTTCATGCATTTGGAACAGGGTGTCCCTGCAGTGCTACGGTGCAGGATCACACTGTGGACAGCAAACTCACCTCTCGAGGTTCTTCACAGGTGCACCCCTAAGCAGCTTTGCTGACCCAGTGTCAGAGAAGAAGTAACTACAAGTATATCCTTAAGATGTAGATGCCTGTCCCAGCTGCATGTCCTGCCAGTGTTTCAAGCACCCAGTGTCTCCTGTAGGTCACTGCAGAACAGGCTGAGCTCACTATCTCCAAGGCAGCTGAGCAAACCTAATGGTTAAAACATTAAAGCATCGATTTTATCTCTAAGCTAAATCTCACAGAAGGGACTTGAAGTTCTGCACCCATTTTCCCAGACATACCTGGGAGTGTGGCACCAAGTGCAGGGCTTGGCAGCTCTCAGAACCCACTCCTTGCTGAGCCCTCCGGCTGCTGTGCAGGCAGCCCTGCCCTCACATGGAAAAGAGGCAGCTTGAGGAAGGGCTCCCGGCAGTGGTCTCTCTATCTCCCACTGGCAGGCACTGCCCCTGGAGCTCTGCAGACGATTCTGGCTGCTCTGCACCAGCCCACAGCACTGGGAGCAGGGAAGGTCAGCTCTCATCCCAAAGCTATGAGGAATGCACTGCTGCAGACAGCTCCTGCCTACCTGCCGTGACCACTGAGCCACAGTAGAATCTATAAACGGATGTCACAGAAAACTACAGAACAAATTACAAGCAGAAAAACAGACAGACAAGAGATGGATGAGATGCGTACAGCACTACAGTGTGGAGTGGATTTGAACTTCAAGTGAACCTGAGCCGAATGACCAGGCTGCCATGGTATGTTCATTTGTCGATGTCGGCATCATCAATCTGGCCTTTGTGAAGCCTGGCAGTGAGGTCTGGCTTTTCTTTCCTGCAGGATAAATAACAACTAAAAATGTTGCTGCAACCTCCAAGTAAACGAGCAATTCCAGGGTGTCACACAAGGCTCCAGAGCTGGTGCAAATGGCACAGCCTTAACTCTTTTGCTCGAAACTAACACAACCAAACTGGCCTCTGCTCTCCAACCACATGGCTGCTCTACAGAGGCAGCTCCAGAAAATTATTTACCTGATTGGAAGCAGCTAAAGCAAAGATCTGGACTTGGTTTGTCTCAAATGTTACAGTATTTTGTGCTCATTATCCCAGCACTATGGTGTGGTGCCTTAAAACCAAAAATGAATCTTTGGACAAGAAATATTTTACATATGTACAAATAAAAAATAGAAGCTGACAGTACAAAACCTGCTATTAGTCACCATTCTGTGCAACTAGCAAATGCCAGATCAATCCAAGGCAGTGCAAAGCGGGTTGGGGCACACATATGACCCAGGCTGAGAGAGACAACACTGTTACTGTTACCATGGCAATTGCATTTCAGTGGCATCAGGAAATCACTGTTTTACAATATAAAAAATTGTATGTTTTAACAATTACTCAAAAATTACCATTTTTGCTGCCATGATGTAGCTTTGTTTTACAGCAGAGACTTAAAAGAGCAGCATGGAGTCAGATGGGCACTTGTAAATAACTTATTACAGCAACGGACTTCTCCAAGACATGCATTTGGCTCAGGAGTGAGCCCAGGTCAGCGATCGCAGGGGGCTGAGGTCAGGGTTTAATGCGTCCCACTCTCATCCTGTGTCATGTCAGAGTTCAGTGCTTCCCTATGAGCACCAAGGGAACAGGCACATCTCTTTTATTTTAGCAGCTAGGAGGGCACGTTACAGAACTGTTTCAAGTGACTGGCAGGTGATGGCATCCCAGTTGTCAACAAGGTCCTGGCTCCACAGGCAACTTGGCCGGGTCAGCAGGGTGCTGCTGGGGTCTGCCAGCGTGGTGCTGCCAGCATCCAGATGGGAAGAAACACAGGATGTTTGTTGGTCTAGATCCGGATGGATACAAGGACACCCCGTGCAAAGCGGAGATGCTTCACCTTGGCGCTCTGCCCTGCCCTGCCCTGCCAGGGCCTAGGGAGAGTCCAAGACAGGCATGAGCCAAGGGCCCCAGCTCCCCCAGCTACAGCAAATCCAGTGACTATAGTGGGTATGTGGGGGGGCACTGATCCTGGCTGTGGCAGAACTGCTGTGCCCAGACCTTGGTGGAAGGATGGGGCACCTGCTGCAGCTCGGTACTGCCACTGGACCGAGCACCGCAGGGACCTCCTGCTGCAAGGCGTCGAGAGCCGATCAGTTCCACAGCAGCTTGGGCAGCATTACCCAGCCATGCCTTCTACTGTTCCTTTTAGGGCTGAGAGTTCTCGATGGTCTGCGAGCTCCCAGTGTGTTTGCAGGGGTTTGCTACAGCTCTGGATTCTGTGGCTGTCCTGCAGCAGGGTTACAGAGTGGGGATGACCAAGGCTCCCAGTCCTGTACTCACATGGAGAGGGGTCTGCAGCAGCGTGTGGGGGGTGCAGCTGCCGAAGGGTCGCGCAGTCCCAACACGTGGAGCGGCGTGTGCAAAGGGTGGTGCAGCGCAGGGTGGTGGCCGGATGCACAGAGGTCTGCCAGGAGGGTCCCAGCACTGTGTCCTGTGTCCCGCTCAGTAGTATGCACGCACACGCCTGCTCCGGCGCCGATGGCCCCTCAGGATGGCGGGACTGGCGGGCACCGGGTGGGGCTGGGCGGCAGGCGGGCCGCCGCGCTCTGCTCCGTCCGGAAGCTATAGTCGTACTGCAGGGCAAAGCAGAGAGAGAGAACCTTGGGGCACCGACCCATGCAGCCCAGGCCAGGGCATGTGACCATGCAGCCACACTGCTCATGCCTAGGGTGGGACGATACAAGGAGCAGAAAAATGTGGTAAAAACTGGGCCTGGCAGCAGCTGGCCCAAGCAGGGCCATACATGGCAAGCCTGCTGGCATCACCTGACCCCACAGCAGTGACCGCCCCAGGTAGGATCTCCCCCCTCCCTCAAAACCCAGCATTAACACAAACATGACCACACTCATCCTGTACATAAAACAGCTAGTCAGAAAGATTCCCCTTGGCAGGTTTTATACACAAGCCGGTACCATGAGAATTAACATTTTCGGTTTGACAAGGCTGGTGAAAATTTCTATATACACATCCCTGCACTCCCACGATGTCACTGCAGCCCAGGGACACCCCTGCAACTGAGGGACAGCCCCACGCAGCCACGGAGCCCAGGTGCTGAAGCGCCTGGCGCGCACTGTAGCAGTGCCATCTCGTGGCATGCTGTGGGCCGCACCCCGCAGGCCCTGGGCCACCCCAGGGCACCCCAGGAGAGGCCGAAATGGCAGTGGCCTGCCCATGGTGGGTGGGCGGTCGAAGCAGCGCCATGCAATGGGGCTGCCGGGGCAGGCGCTGCCCGCGACCGCACACCCACTGCAACGGCCTCATAGAGGGACTGCCTCACAGAGGGACTGCCGCTCCCCCCCACCTCCCATTTGTGGCCCTTGGAATGTCACAAACAAATCTCCCCGTGGCCTTGGACCACACCTCGCCAGCCACCCAAGGGCACAGGACACACTGCCAGCGAGGTGACCCTGGGAACCAGAAGCTGTGCCGGGGCCTGGCCTGCCAGAGTTGTACCAACTGTGCCAGGCTTATGCTGGGGCCGTGCCAGGTCTGTGCCAGTTGTGCTGGGGCTGTGCCAGTTGTGCCAGGGCCGTGCTGGAATTGTTCCAGTTGTGCAAGGCTGTGCCTAGTCTGTACCATCTGAGAAGAAGGTAGGGTTGTGTCAGGCCTGTGTTGCGACTGTGCCAATTGTGCCGGGGCTGTGCCAGGACTGTGCTGCCTCTGCTCCAATGCTGACACCTCCTCTCCATCCCAGCTCAGGAGACCACCGGTGCGGCGCCGAGCTGCGGGGGTCCCGCTCCTCCGGAGCACACGGGCCCGGCCCCGCCGAGCCCACCCCGGGCCGGGCCCCGCCGAGCCCACCCCGGGCCCGGCCCCGCCGAG